>CAWVOU010000017.1:0-340419 GCA_963931805.1 Microdon myrmicae
CCTGAGAACGAAATAGGTTTTTGCTTCAAGATACACAAAAGCGCTATTTCAAGGGTCACGATGATCTGCACATCGTGTTTACTTAGGCGTTCATGGGTAATGCCATTGTAGGCTATAGATTTTTCGTGGCGATAAGCAAACCGATGGTTTGTTCGGCTATGGCCTAGGCTATGGTAGCTTTTGTTTGTTTTACAGGCCGGAGCATCGTTCGGCATTATCTGGGGTATGATTTTCTAACGTCAATCATACTAGTGCCCAAATCCCATGATCGGTATATAACCGACAAAGGAAATTGGTCGCAAGTGTGGCGAACCTTGCGACTGGGGCAATAAATGGATATGAACCGCAGCAAGAAACCATCGGCTACGGCTATGTCAACAATTACGCTGGCCAGCTAGTATTTATCTTTTATAATTGCTAACAAGCCGAGCCGATGGAGATATGGTACGGTTCATAAACAGAAAAATTCAATGTGATGCATGCCTTAATGAGGTTTAACTTTCAGGTGAAAGAGAATGAAGGGTAGCTTACGCTGCCCAACATTGCAGGTAGGTATGGTGGGTTTGGAAGGTGGTTCATTTAAGAGGATGGACGGTTCTTTGGGAATGTATTAAAGAATCGTATCGATTCGAGAAAGGGCGTCCGCCGTGACGTTCTGTTTACCGGAGATATGCTTGATCTCCGTGGTGTATTGCCCAATGACATCTAACTGACGCTCTTGTCGGCGGGAGGCATTTCCCGACTTCTTCCGGAACGCATAGACCAATGGATTGTGGTTTGTTAAGATGGAGAGTAAGCGACCTTCTATCATATGACGGAAGTATTTAACGGCGCTGTAGATCGCGAGTAATTCACGGCCGTAGACGCTGTAACGTCGCTCAGTAGGACTCAGCTTCCTTGAAAAGAAACTAAGTGGTTCCGGTCGGCTTTCAATGTCCTGTTCAAGGACGGCTCCGATTGCGGTATCCGATGCGTCGCATTGGATAGAAAGTGCCGCTCCCTCGAGGTGGTATCGGAGTAAGGTGGCATTCGCCAATTGTTCTTTGGACAGTCGGAATGCCCGATCAGAGACTTCTGTCCAATTAATGGGGCGCATGGTGGGGGAGACATTTCAAAAAGTGAGGCCGTAATAGGTCGTCTGAGATCCTGGTCCCCGCTATAGAGCGCAAATGGGTCAGGAAAAGGGACGGTCTCATTCCCGAAAGGTTGGTTTCGGCCGCCAAGCGTTGTTGCAGCAAACTTCCGGGCTCGTCCAGAGCGTCGGGTAGAGTCTCAGCAAACCAAAGTTCAGGGTCCTCCTCGTCAACAGGGGGCAGATTAATATTGGCAGGGTTGGGCCAGTTAACGACACTGGGGGCATCGTCAAATGCCAGGGGAGCGGGTTGTGCTGTCGCTTCGTGGTCGGTAGTGACTTGTGTATCAGGGAAGTCGGCGCTGGAGGCGTCGTAAAACTCGAGGTACTCGAGCTGTTCTTGATCCTCTTGGGGTGGGGCGTTCCGAGTACGGGTCATCGTGTAATGTGTGAGATAGAATTGGGAGGAAAGAGTTAAATCGGGTCTAAATAGCTACGTAGGACGTAGAAATTGGTTAGCAAGAGGACGCGAGGAGTTGGGCGGAGTCAAATGGAGCCACGGGGAGTCGAAGTTGGTGTAAGGGTTGAGAAAAAAAGGGCGAAAAGAATCGAAAAAGGGTTCGGTGTACTTGAAAAAGAGTTGAGCTAATTGTAAGGAGTCGTGTGCGTGCGGAAAGGTTGTGCGCTACTTAATACCCTGAAGGGGTTTACAATATTATCAATTTAGTTGTAATAATTAAGTAATTAATGGAAACATACCATGACATATTAACGGCAATAAAAAAAAATATCATTAAACTTAAAGAATTCCTATAGGTAAATTGTGTTGTCTTTTTAATAACTCACTAATCTATCATTTATGTCGTATGTTTTAAGTATCACACGTACGACAAAATATGATATGTGTTATATATATCGTTTTTTTTTAGAGCAATGCTTCTTAAATTTTTATTAATAGTTTCAAATATTGTGGGAGGTTTTGTTATTTGAATTCCTACTATAACAGTATATATATATTTACGTTTATTAATTTCTGATGATAATGACAGTTGTCTTTCTGAAACATCTTCGTATATTTCATGATACATTTGGAAATAATTTTAGTTCTTATGATTTGAGGAGAAATAGATAGTCGTTAATAGACTACAAAAAAAAAAAAAAAAAAGTAACGCACTCATACAAATGTACATATTTCCGGACATATGTGCATCCATATAAATATCATTTCTTTCATAAATACGGTACGAATTTTGATTATTGACGAAAATGTTTCGGAATTTGTATTGGAATTAACAACTTTTAACTAGATAAGCCAGTTATACTCTTTTCTTACACTGGTAGAATAGTTGCCTCGAACAAGCTGTCTACGTTTACAATAGAAGATCGTTTTAACAAATGAGAACTGTGTGTGAATATTTGCACTTAAAACCGTTAATTAATTTCTGCTTAAAACACAACCTTAATAATTAATTCTATGATTCCATACGTATATTATTTATATCAGCGTATTATTATTTCATTATGTTTCCTTCTTTTTTAACAATATGAATGTTACGTGCCACAGAAAAATATTTAGAGTAGTTTTTATCTTGGAAGGAACAAAAAATATGGAACAATTCAAGGTAATAATGTATACGTAAAATGCACTTTGTTAATATTAGATGTTCTTGTCTCTTTTAACATGGTTAAGTGGTCTAATAATTAATTGTATGTATAAATATTTAAGTATTTGAAGGAAAATGAAGAGAATTTAATTTTCGCTCAGAAGGAGCTTACACCAGAGAACAAAAAATAAAAAAAAAATAAAACATTGTTTTTGAAAAATACCTGATTATGTTGTTGTTTGGTGCTGTTGATGCTGGACCGGAGATGGTGGTGTTCCTGTTCCGGTAGTCCTAGGCTGCTTCCGGTGATGTTAGAACTCGTCACTTTCACTGGTTGCTAGTTAGCGCTGCGAACTGATGGGGTGGGGCTCTACTTGCCCTTTAATTATTTTAATTTTTGCACTTTCACAATTTGCTGCGCAGTTGTTCTGTGTGTTCACTTTTCAGGTCACTCTCTTCTAATAGTTTTTTTTAAATTGAGATGAATGTCAATTTTGATCAAAGGCCGCGTTTGATCAAATTCATCAGCGGTTTGTGGGGGTTCTCCACATCACACGGAGAACCAACCCACAACCCTAACCTGCAGCATGCAAAAATCAATAACCCAATAGCATATACTCCCAAATCTGCAATAAAATACTTTCCAAACCCCCTAGAGAATATAATTCAACCGAATATATTCTAATCACCACCACATGCATTTCCCCAAACTGCGTCAGTCAATTATCTATATTTCCTCAACGCAACCAAGCAATCCACATTTCCCCGAAGTTCATATACCTTAAGAAAGCATATATTCAAATCCTCAACGGAACATTAGCAAGTATACCAAGCCGCACACATTTCTCCGAAGTTCATATACCTTAACAAAGCGTATATTCAAATCCTCAACGGAACATTAGCAGGTATACCAAGCCGCACACATTTCTCCGAAGTTCATATGCCTTAACAAAGCGTATATTCAAATCCTCAACGGAACCTTACCAACCAACTAAACCGCGCACATTTCCCCCGAAATTATCTCGGTTAACATTTCTATCTAAACGATACCCCTTTCCTGCATCCAAGCAATTTCAATTTCCTGGTATACACAACCAACGAATCCAACTTAGCTTATACGGCAAGGATTCGCTGGAACTAAACCCATATGCATAGGCATAGCAACTCTTCCACTAGATTCTTAGGAAGTGACAATGAGTTTACGATGCCACTACCACAACGCAATAGATTTTCAATTCCATGAGTCATTCATTGCCCAGCAACCGCCGAGCTCACATCGATCTAGCAGTACCCCAAGTTACACCTTAACCACCGCGGCGTGCGCACCAACGGTACCAAAAGTCGAACGCGGCTGCGTAAGGAGCAAATGCGTGTCTAGTCCGGCTCCCCGAGTTTTAGCATACTTATTCGGTTCACGCGCGTCCGAAATTGTTTGTAACCGGCAACTGAATAGTCGGGCAATGAGAGTCCACACGCGAGTGCGTTTGGAACAATTAACTAGCGGATAAGCGGAGCTAGTCAGTGGAACCCAATCGTCAACTCGCGCAGCGCGCCCCCCTTCCCGCGCGAGGTGCTCAGTTAAGTGCATGCGTGCCGTACGTCGAGTGCCAAGATTTTCCCTCATTAACCCGCCCCCTTAAAATATAAAGGAAACAACAAGAACATTTGAACTTATCCTCTCGGTGATCACCCTGGTGTAAACAACGTTGGTGGGTGAGAGTGAACCCGTGTCGTGCGCCGGCACCCGAGCATACCACCCCCACAGGTTCACCAAGGATATCCAGGAAAAATAACACGCACTAATCACACTTATGAGTTTTAAAATTGTTCATTGTTCCTTTATGCACTTGGGGAAAGGTTGTGTGTCCATTCAGTTAGAGTCACCAATGTGGGTTTAGTTATGTTGGCATCAGCAAGGATGCGAGTTCCATAAAAAAAAAACACCACCGCGGAAAACAAAAGAACAACCAGGTAAACACTGGAACCGCTCGACGATGAAGAATTTGATGAGTACAAGAAACACTGGTGTTAATTCGTTGATTTAATGTTTGTTTTATTAATAAAAATAAGATTTAATTAAGTCACAATTAATGGTTTTTAAAGACGGCCTTTAATGAACCGTTTCACACGAATTTTATTATATAGACGTTAGATAATTTCTTACACCGCGGTATTCGCGCAAATACAAATAGTCATACGAAGACTTTCCGCCACAAATTATTAATTATCAATGTTTAACGCTCCGACGTCTTAACACCTCCGATACTCCTGGCAGCTACAATCTGACTCCCAGAAACCATCCATATCTGCCAGATTCACGGTGTGGATTACATTGGTAATCGTATGGGACATGGACGTTGCCCTTCAGCCTGTATATCGACAACGACGAAAATGCACCTAAATAAACATGGGCTGGTGCAATGAATTGGTATTGAGAGCTGCAGGCGTCGTTGAGATAAGCGATGGCGAAAAATCGCCGAAGGAAGAAATAGGTTGTGTCTTAAATAAACAGAAATGCTATTTCGAGGGTCATAAATCTTAGATGCCGACAAAGGAAATTGGTCGCAAGTGTTGCGATATGAACCGTAGCAAGAAACCATCGGCAACGGCTATGTCAACAATTACGTTGGCCAGCTAGTATTTATCTTTTATAATTGCTGACAAGCCGAGCCGATGGGGATATGGTACGGTTCATAAACAGAAAAATTCAATGTGATGCATGCCTTAATGAGGTTTAACTTTCAGGTGAAAGAGAATGAAGGGTAGCTTACGCTGCCCAAAATTGCAGGTAGGTATGGTGGGTTTTGGAAGGTGGTTCATTTAAGAGGATGGACGGTTCTTTGGGAATGTATTAAAGAACCGCTACAAGCCTTCGGGTTTGTAGCCCGTAACAATACGTGGAACAGTACCCATGATAATATCTGTAAAACAGACAGAGGTCGGCTACGCGCCTTCGATGTGATAGCGACTGTAGTCCCGATGTCAGCGCCGTGTTTCCGATCAGGCGGATTGCTCGTCTCTGTATGCTCTGAAGTAGGTCGAGAGTATGTTTAGGAGCAGAGCTCCGAACATGACATTCGAGCGCGGGCTTAATTTGGGATTTATACATGAGAAAAAGTTGGGCCGGAGTAAAACATTTCTTGGCTCTAAAAAGTTAGTTCATTTTTCCTGTGGTGGACCCGGCGATGCTCGACACGTGTTTATGCCACGATACATTCCCACAGACTGTGACGCCGAGCAATTTCATGCTTCCCCCATATTCGAGAGGCTGGCCATTCATCACCAGCAGTGGGACCGATGAACGACTTTTCTTCGTGAATGTTGTATATTGTGTCTACGCTGCATTGAAGTCGACGAGATTGGCTTTTCCCCACTGCAGGACTTTATCCAGATCTCGATGCAGAGATTCGATCTGACCGCATCTCAGGTGGTGCAACGTTGATGCACTAATCGGTCGATCCCTCGAAAAAGAGAAAACAAGGGTACTATCATCCACGAAACTGAACATTTTGTAATCCGTTGATTCTAACAAATCACTTATGTGAAGCAAAAATAAGGTTGGGGACAAAAATAGAACCTTGAGGCACGCCGCCCACAATAGCCCGGATCGACCGATTCTCGAGGAAGCTCTTCATCCAGTCGCAAAGCTGCTGGGAAAGTCGATATAACCGAAGTTTTCTCAGCAATGTCACATGCCAGACGCAGTCAAGAACCTTGAGGATATCCAATGCGATCGCCCCTGAAACGCAGATGTCTATATAACGGTTATAAGGGTCAAAAGATCTCTCGTGGACCACCTGCCACGGAATCCGTATTGACGATCATTCACCCTTGCACTCCAAATACTTAATTAACCCGGCATTGAAGATCCTGTTCATCACCTTAGATAACGTAGATAGTAATGCTATCGGCCGGTAATTTTGTGGGAGACACTTTTTCCCCTCTTTGGGATTGGCTGAACTCGAGCGACTTTCCAGCGGGTAGGAAAGGTTCCTCGTGCCTAAGACAAGGAAAACAGTCTGCCAAGAATCGCCGATAGTTCTGGAGCACAGGTCTTAAGGACTCTTGCTGGTATTCCATCTGGACTGGTTGCCTTCCTACAGTCCAGCCCACGTAGAATGCGTTGAATAATACGCGGGCAGAACCTCACATCCCACATCGAAAACCACACAGGCGCATTCACAGGTGACTCGAAAAACCGGCATCGAGGTTTGAATTCACGGAAAATAAATTCGTGAACACATTAGCTTTATCTTTTCAATTTGTGACTAGCGTCCCGCTGCCCATCACCAACGGGGGGAAAAAGGAGCAAGCGAAGTTACTGCTAACAGCCCTTGCCGTTGACCAGAAGGGACGCGAACCAGTTGGGCACTCAGAAGGTCATTGGTCATTCTGTCGTAGGCCTTCTTCGCGGTATCAATCCTCTGGTTGCACGGGTTTCTGATTCTAACAAAATTCGTCCTGTTAATCGCGGTGGGATTGGAACGCCATTGTTTAAAAGCTCTATTTTTTTGGCGCTGTAATCTGCTCGCATTTTTTGTCAAACCACGGTTCATCAAATGAACTTCGTTTGATGGAATGTGGAATGTAGATCTCCATCCAGAGAAGAATAATCTTTGTGACCGACTTCGCGCATGTGTTAACATCGGAGTCTCCAAAGCACACCTCCGACCAAGCAGAGGATGCGAAGAAATCTCGCAAATCGTCTCAGTTAGTAGCATCATACGTCCATACATGGCGAAGCTGCTTAGGTCTTTTATTCGTTTGAAATGCAAGTGGTTGGACGACGAATACCAAGCAGTGCTCTGAGTTTCCTAGTGGTGCAGCAATCTCTACGGTATAAATGCTCGACTCGGATGTCAAAAACAAATCCAGGGTGTTCGCATAATCATCTCGGGCATGGGCACTCGCGTAGGTTCTTCCACGAGTTTAGTCAAATTGTGGGTAACAGCGAACATTTCAGCCAGCCCCCCAGTCTCGTCGGTTCTGTTAGAATGCACCAACCAGCCGAAATTGTGCACATTAAAATCGCCAAGGACGACAATTTCAGAAGGCGGGTGGTTGATCTATGTATATCCTGTCGACGGTACGTGAAAGATGTTCGAAAAAATGTCGCTGGTCGATCCTCATTCGGGGAGCGGTAAAGACAACAAAGAAATTTAACAGAGTTCCTCAGCACAACCTTCAACCACATGATTGCCATGTTATTGGCTCCTAATGCCTCCATTCTTTGGCAAGCCTGATCGGTCCTCGTGAAGACGCAGACTCCACCCTTAAAACGGAATCTCGAACGTAAGTCGTATCCTGAGCAACGAAGGTATGTCGAATCAGTTGATGAATCGACCCGAGTTAGGGCAAGTACATGTATATCAGGTTTCGGTGTCTGCAAATATTGGTGGACAGCGTTTATATTCGTATTGGTGAAACCGATTCCCCCGAGCCTCGAGAAAGAGCACGATTATGTGATTACGAATTTCTTAAAGTTTGGTATTTATCAAAACATTTGTATGATATTCCCCTCGGAGATCCGAATGGGGAACTATTGTACCTCCGCAATTCTTTATCTCAGAAGGTATCATCATGACTTATCTCCGTGTCAGTTCGAGCCATACGTCCAAAGCATAGTCGAAGATTTCTCCCGACGATATCACGGAATGTACAGCGTGACGGCGTGGTATCTCACCTTGGGACCGACTACAACCTAAACAAACTTTTTCTCGAACCAGCCGGTGGGCGGTTTTTATCTGGTATCGGCAAGGATACGGGTTCAATAAAAACTTCACTTTTGCAAAACACAAGAACACTAACTGCACTGATGAAGATGGTCGAAGTAAACACGGCTGGAAGTTCCTGGTTGACTATACGCCACTATCGACACATCCGAAATTCCTTCGTCGTGCGCCCAGTCGTCCTATTGCTAGCAGCAGCTTTTGGTCCGGGAGAAATAAATAATACAACGCTTTGTATTGGTGTTGAGCACTGTTTTTTATTGTCACTAATTCCTTCTCTGTTACAAAGTTACAAATGTTAATTACTATTAAACGTACATCTTGATATTCAAGGAAAGTCTAGGCACTTGTACAATTGAGTTATCCTAATCGCGGCACTGTTCATTTAATTACAAAACGTTCGATTCGCTATGGTGTCGCCAGAAACCAGAAATGGCAATAAAATGATTTTTTTGTACTTATTATATCGCGCACTCTAACCGAGAAGTAATGGACAGCAAGCGAACTCCACGGTGGATGAATTTTGACTCCCCGGCAACGTCCTCGACACGTGTGGTCTGGTGCGCGATTCAAATCTGACTCTTCAGTGTTCGTCGAGATCAACTTCCACCAGCCATCATCTAGATGGATTCTTCATGTTTCCGTACAGGTCAATGTACAATGCCCCATTCGCACGAAGTATCGACAACGAACGATACTGCACCTGAATAAATAAAGGAACGAACATAAGGGACTGCAGGCAATGTGGTCATAAATCCTTGATGACCCACGCCTGAGAACGAAATAGGTTTTTGCTTTAAGGTAAACAAAAACGCTATTTCATAGGCCCAATGATGGGAAGCGCAATGTTCACGATGTGCCTATGTTGCAACGGGTCGTCATTGCGCCGTTATAGGCGATATCTGCTGGTGACGATAGTTCGGCCAAAGATTGGTGTTATATCGAAGTTTGACCTCCGATATAAACATTTAAATAATTAGTTATCAGATGGTTAGTTTAGTTATGTTTGTTTATTATGTGTGTTCTAACTAACACTTCTATTTTTTGTTTGTTCAATGTGTAACTTAAAACACGACCCTATAGCAATTTAATCGCAAGAAGGCCCGCTCTAGTTATGGGCGGCTGCAGTCTTCTTGCTTTTAATTTCTGAGTAACTTGCAACTTACCTGCAGCAACTTTATATACCAGTTTAATTGCTAACAATTGCAGATGGAGCATTTTTCTTACCCAGTGCGTGTAGCCTATTTCGGGGTTAATTGCCAGTCATTCTCAATTCCCAATTTTCAATAGTCGCTTAATTGTTCCGCAAAAATTGCAGCAGAAGCAATTTATATATTGATTCGATTTGCAGCAGCAATGACCGAACCAATTTCAGTGGATTTCTCTGCGTGCAAATCGTATCATACGTTCAATTTGCGACTTATCGCTGCATCGCCATTTTCGCTGCGATCAGCATTTCGTTGCCACTGCGCTAACGCCTTTGAGAGTACCGCTCGTATCCCATATAATGTAAAACATCGTGTTAACATGTGTACCTGTAATCTAAACCGTTAAGGTCTGGTTTTGCTTTTCGTAATGCGAAACGAAAGGCAAAGTCAAGTGCACGATGGATATGCTTTGGACAATTTTCGCAAGGTATGCGATATGTTTTAATTTGGGAAAGTCTTTACTTCTGAATGAACGCGGGTTTGTATATTTTGCATGGTATGCAAAATACGAGTTTTAAATGGCTGGAGAAGCGAATACGCGTTGCACGCAGAATTCTTTGATTATTAGATTTCTATTATGTGAGGATGGTTGTTTGAAAAAATATCTGAGATGGTGTGAGGGTGGTTGTGATACTGATTGTTTTGTTTAATAGGGGGTGTGTAGTGAGGTGTAATACACGATGGCAACGAGTGAGATACGACGACGCGACAGACGAGGAGCTACGCCTCAAAAAATTTTGTATGTTGCAATGAAAATATTGCGCATCATCATTGTAGAATTCACAGCACTTTTCGAAACTTATCTATAACGCAAAACGTTACGCGACGAATGTTAGAAGACACGGAATTTCTGCACGAATACGTCATAAAAAATATCGCATTTATGAAGACAGTGCCGAACTCGGTTCAATATTGGGATTCCCGCAAAAGAGATCTCTTCGCTATGATTCGTCAACTTGGAAAACCAACGATATTTCTAAGTATAAGTGCAAACGAAATACGCTGGATGAAGCTGCTCGGTATACTTTTTAGACTTAGCAATAAATACCAAGGAAAAACAGCAGCTGATCTAAATATTAACGTGCCATGTGCTTTGGTGGGCGATGATCCTGTTACATGCTGTATATACTTCTACAAGCTTGTCGGTTCGCCTATGAACATGCTAAAATCAGAACAGTCGTATAATCCGTTTGGCAGGTACTTCGTTAGAGATTACTTCATTCGCATTGAGTTCCAGCACCGTGGAAGTCCACACGCCCATATATTATTATGGTTGAATAACGACCCACGTGAGACCGTCTGTGAAAGTATGCCAAAAACGATTGAGCTTATGGAAAGTTTGAGTTCTGTTGCTCGAAATGATTTACCGAGTGATTCCATCAATGCCAATCAAATACACAAACATACGTTTACATGTACAAAGCGAGGTGAAAAGAGCTGTAGATTTGGGATTCCATACTGGCCGATTATCGAGACACGCGTATTGGTTTCAATGTCTCAATTCGATGGACGTCGTCGAATCTTACAAGCAAAAGCAAAGGAGATGCGTTACTCTTTGAATGAACGCCGATACACAAGCATGGAAGACTCTCTTACGGTTAACAACATAACCCATTAAATATACCTCGATATCATCCGTTCAATTTTGCGCAGACCAACTCTGTTGTTCAAACGAAATTTCGACGAAATTGTGGCAAATACGTTCAATCCATATCTCGCTGGAGAAGTGAATTCCAACGTAAATATTCAGTTCATCTTGGACGAATATAGCTGTGCCGAGTACGTCGTAGAGTACAGAAACAAATCGGCTCGTGGAATGGGTAACTTACGACGTGAACTTACAACGATGCTGCAAGAGAATCCTGAAAAGGACTACACGGGACAATTGAAAGCATTGAGTATCAAATTACTTAACGCTGTTGAGATGTCAGCGCAAGAAGCAGCGTGGTATCTTCTTCGACAACCGATGAGCGAAACCAGTCGTCAAATTGCATACATTCCGACAGTGCGGCCGGCGGAGAGACAGCGCTGTCGCAAACGCCGACAACAAATGGACCGCGAGGGTATCGACGCGGACAGCACCAATGTTTGGACGAAGAACGTAATTGAGAAGTACGAAGAACGACCGGTGTCCTTGAAAGATGTGTATTTGGCCGAGTTTGCTTCGTGGTATGTTTCCGCCAATGATTTCATTGACGATGACGATGACGTTTATCAAAACAATAACGATCAAGAAGCAGAACATGAATCTTCAGCACAGACGTCAGGAGCAAGGAAAACGAGAAAACAACAGTATCGCAAACGACTGGTCGGGTGTATCATAAGATACCGACATTATGACATTGACGAAACTATCAATTATAAACGAGAGATGGTTCTCTTGTACGTTCAGTTTCGCAACAAAGTGACAGAAATTATCGATCAGAATAAATTTCTGCAAGTATTTGAGGAAAACGAAAACTTGGTCATGCGACGCCGCAGTTTATTCGAGGCGAACCTGAACATTGAAAACGTCATGAAAGAATTGGAAGCAATGATGACTTTGCAGAACGAAGATGAGAGTACAAATGTGCAAGAAGCAGAATCAAGAACGGCATTTGTCGAACGCATGCGCGGAGAGAATGGTGCTGAAAATGTTGACGATATTCACGAAATAGTTTCGCATCCGGGGCTATCTATTGTAAAGAAGCGGAGCAACGTGATGACGAAACAGCAGTATTGCGAGCTTATACGAACCACCAATCCGGAGCAACGAGAGATTGTTCTGGAGGTTATACATCGAATACACGGTTGTGGAGACGGTGTATCTGAACGCATACAAATTTTCTTTACAGGCCCCACAGATTGTGGAAAGACGTATACTTTGAAATGTCTAATGGAAACGTACAACCGCTACACTCAGCAGCATAATTCAATGAACAACGCATACATTACATGTGCGAGTAGAGGTAAAGCCGCTGTGCCTCTTGGCGGCACTACTGTTCATTCGGCGTTGTTTTTAACCACTTCGCGCATGACGAAACTCTTGTCGACAGAGAATTTACAGGCTTACAGAAATGCGTTTGTAGGCGTCAGAGTGGTGTTTGTAGACGAAATCAGTATGTTGAGTTCTTTTTCTTCAGAAAATAAATTATCGACTGCAACAGATCGCCGATATATACGACAAACCATTTGGAGGCTTCCACGTGATTTAAGCGGCGATTTCAGACAGCTGCCGCCGGTACGAGCAAGTCCGTGTTACAGTATACCGATCAATCAACTCGGAGGACCAATTCTGTGGCACAGCATTAGTTACTTTCCGCTCGTTCGTGTCGTGCGGCAGAGCGACGCAAGATTCTCTACCATATTGACGAAAATTGGCGACGGGCTGAAACTGAGTGACTATAAGATCGCACTTATCGAGTCCAGGCACAAAACTGAATTTTGGTGCAATGAAAACGCACAGAATGTCGTTCGGCTGTACTACTGTAATAACGAAGTCAATTCGTTCAACAGAAGCGCAGTACTTAACGCGAACAATTATCTAGCGCAAGACATCATCATCGGATACACGAGTAAACAAGAGAACACGCAGTGTCGGGGTAAACTTCATAAAATGTCTGTGGCAGAAACCGACGGATTGCCGTAGTTGCTTCCATTTGCAAAGGGGTATCCGTACATGATTACTTGCAATATATATGTTGCTGGTGGACTTGTAAATGGTGCTATTGGTGTCTTGCAACATATCGAGCGTCAGTTATCAAATAAAGGCGATTATTCTGAAAATGTGGAAGCATCCCACAACAAATATCGACTGGCACTTGAAGAATAAATAATTGTCTTGTAGTTTGAGTATCCCGAAGCGACTACAGGTACCAGTGCTAAAATCAAGTGCCGACCTTACGTACAAAGCAAAGGAAATACAATTTCTAGAAAATGGGTGCCGATTTTTAAAAAATTAGTGAACATTACGCTAACAAAAACCGTAAAGTGCAAACGAAAACAGTTTCCCTGTGTGCCCGCTTGTGCGATTACGATTCACAAATCGCAGTCGGGTAACGAATCTAGATGGCTTGTATGTCGTTACGGAGAACGATGAGCCATTTGTCTTCAAGCATGGGCGTGAAGGGAATGACTCACAGAATACACGCGATATCCGCAACGAGTATCTGCGACTCAACGGACACATACTTTCAACTATTACCAAGGAGGCGGTGGAATTCTGTAATGAAGCTGACAACGCTAAAAAAACAATAGTGACAAACCCCAATGTGCAAAGTTTGTTTTGAGTATATTCAAACGGATACTGTCATACCAAGATCATATTACCTCGTATTAACCGAAACGTGGATGCGCGATGATTGTGATTCCAGTCAATGATTATGAGTGCGTTAGGAAGCAGAACTATCGTTCGGATTCTGAAACAAACGCAGCTGGTGGAGTAGCGATTTATATAAGATTATCATCGCCGTCCATGGCAAAAGAAATTCTTCGAGTTAAATTGTCCGATTCAGCTCGTCATATTAAAAACACGGGTGATGTGTGTTTGGCTGAAATTTCATGCTTCACTGTCGATAGGATGTACAAAGTATTACTCGGGGCAGTGTACATTCATCCTGGATCAACTATCCCGAACATTGGTTTGTTGTTGCACCAAGCATTACTCCCATATGTACACAATCAGAGTGTACCGACGATCTATGAAGTTGATGCAGACATACCAATTCTTATTTGTGCCGACTTCAATATAAATGTCACAACTGATAGCGCATTTATTAACTTCATGAAGAGTACGTTCAATCTCTAATGCGCGTCGAATGTCAACAAGCCTACAACGTTGGGAGGAACAACCCTCGACCTAAACTTCTCAAGACACGTTACTGTTGAGATGTTACCTTTGATATCCTACTTCTCGTATCATCGTCCTATCGTCAACAGAGTAAAAGGAATCGAAAGAAATAATGCAACATAAAATAAGATATCGAACATAATTATAAACATATATCACAAAATGTAAAATATTAAGAAATAAAAAAAAAAAAATTACTTATATATGTAATTATCATTTAAGGAATAAAAGGAATAAAAACACTTTAATTTTGATTTAATAACTTGCATATTCAATGTTACATATTTAGGATACGCTGTCACGAATATAATGTCCGAGCGCCTTGCCCCCAGACAACCATTTTTTTTTCTCTGCGCATTTTGTACTAACTCATTATTTTATCTGTTATAGGCTGAGACATTACAAATGTTTTTCCTTAATTTTCTGTTTGTATATGTATATATATCGTTTATTTTCTTTTGGATATTGGGGTTTACATAATAGTTTTGTGTACTTCCTAACGGTAAATAAGAATCATACATTAATGGGTTTGCTTTAACAGTAGAGGACATTTTTTTGTACCTTATTTGGTTTAGTGGTTTGGCTTAAGAGTATATGAGATTATTAATAGTTTTACTTCCTATTTAGTTTGCTTTTAACAGAAATCATATATGTAGTAGTAACTTTCATTTTTCTGTTTCTGCGCTATTGCTATACTTATCTTTTGGTGTAACTAACAACTTATATTTTTTTGTAACTAACAATTCTTTTGTTTCCTTTTGTTTGTATAATTATATTGTGCTATACTTATTTTTTTGTGTAACTAATTGTTTGTATTTGAATTTCTATCAGTAATATTTTTTTCTAGTATGATTAATTATTTTCGTAATTTTAATAGCGTTTATAATAGTAGAGCTTATTTGTACGTTATTTTGTATAGCGATGGTTTGTTCAACTCTGTGTATTCATTAATTTTAACATTAGTGGTAATAATGAAGAAAATTAATATATTATATAATATTGTGCATTTATTCCTGTACCTGACCATATTGTGTATTTGTGAATGGTTTTAAAAATGGTACCTACTGGAGATAGCAAATATGTTAACGAAAGCTAGATAACCTTGGAGTATGGCCTAATTATCCCTCCCCCATTGAAGAATTAATATCTCGTGTCTTCACATATATCCTTCCCTTCCTTCCAATTTACTAAATTCCCTTTACCATTACAATAGAATATCCCCTTTACAATAGAAAATAGTTTAAATAAACGTAAAACCCATTTAAAACCCCATTCACGTTGCAATAGTCATCTTCTTTGTAGTAACCATAGTCGCCCCCTACCAGCCATTAGCCATCTCGACCGCTTCCTCGAAATCACTACCGTGGAAGCGGAACGAAATCGGATGTGTAGAAAAAGACACGAGACGAGTCCTGTTGTCGTGTCGAAATCGAATGAAATATTTAAACTAACGTCTAGCTCTTGTAATTCGGTGGTGAAAGCGTGCAGTTCGGTTAAATAAAGATACGTAAATTCGTTCCCGTACTGTAGAAATATAAAACTATTCAAATTCTTGTAAATTAAAAATACCTCTTATGAAAAAATGAAATAGACCAAACTTAAGATGAAATATAATAAAGATATGTAAACTAGTTCCCGTATAATAAAGATTATGTTTCAATTAGCAGAACAGAAGCGCTATCAACAACCAAGTTAGACGGGGGTAAGTTTGGTGGATACCAAATATTAATTGAATTGTTGAAATAACGTTAATTGTTAAAATCATCTTCAACAGATCGTACGGGCACGCAAACCGTTCGACCTGAAACTACCTCCACTGGTCGGTGGTGTATCCCTATCGCTGAGGTTTCGCAGCTCTTGGAGAGGTTACAGGCGGTATATCTGACCTCTTTGGGTCCCACTGTGACTGTAACTGGCCTCACTTTGGCTGCCCTTTTGTGATTGGGGTTTTTGGTTTTAAATTTCAGGGGTATATCAAATTCTTCAGAATTTAGTTTCGTGCGCGGTAAGGTCAACTGTTGGTTCGCCGATTGGAAATATTCCACCGTCACTGGGGTTTTGCAGCCAGATTTTTGTTCGGAAGAATCATTGGGGGTGTTACAGGTGGTTTGACCGATCGCTGGGTCTATAACTTGCCCTACATCGGCTGCCCTTTTGTGGCGTCGGTATTCGATCTTGAAGTTTAGTGGAATACTAAACTCTTCAAGTTTTCGTTTGGTAATAGGGAACCCAAGTTGCTGGGTTGGACCTCCCATCGTACAATTTTTGGAAATGAAGTCGTTCCCGAGTAACCCGTCTTCGGTTAGGCCGGGCATATTATGCACGAATTGGAATTTGCAGGGAATTTTAGTTTTTAAGTTGAAGTTTCCTTGGTAACTCCCTAGGGTTCTTCCTGTTCCATATGGGGATTTCAACGCGCAAGTCACATCTCTATTAATTTTAATATCCCTGAGTGCGTGCTCAGTGATGATGCTCACTTCAGCGCCTGTGTCTACCACTAGTTGAACATGGTCGTTTAGACCTATATCTAGACCGAGGTTCACTGTGGGTGCGCTATTTCGTGGCGGCTGAGGGTATATTGAATTGTAGTTATTTATTAAAGTTGTGGAACCGGGTACGTTTTTCCGGTTTTGGGATCCCCATTTTGCCTTTTGGTGGCAGTCCAAAACGCGATGGCCTTGTCGACCACAAAAATCGCAGATTAGTGTGAAATTGTAAACCCTAGGCATGTTATTGGTGTGAGCGCCTTTAGGGTAATCAAAGGGGGTGGCCCTGTGTTGATTAAGTTCTCTATTTCGAATTGGAGTAGTGATATCTGTGTGCTTTTCTGTTTTGTGGCAGTCTGTATTGCCGGGACTATAGGGCGAATGGGACGGTGTGTTTCTGCGTGTGGGGTAGTCGCTATACGTGTGCCCCTTTTTGTGGCAGTAATTGCATACTATTTTGGCGGTAATTAGATGAAGGTGCAAGACAGACTCATTTTGCCTGTGTCACGGAGTGCCATTGTGTCTGTATCGTTGTAGAGAATCTGTATTGGGGGTGTTTGAGACTTGCAAATCATTTGAGTTGAACGGTAAGACCCGTGTGCTTAGTTGGTTTTGTAAGAACGCAGGATTATTAGGATTCTGAAAATTAGAGTCGTAAAGGGGTTGAGTAGAACCTGACATAAGACTGGATTGTTGTATTTGAAACGCCGCCTGTTGTAGCTTTTTCATATCTAAAGCTTTTTGGATTAAGTCGTCCAACGCGATATTTCCCAGGGTTAGCAAGTATTGGCAAAGATGGGGATTATTAACACCACCTTTTAGTGACTCTTTGGCAAAGTCCTCAAGTTGTACTTTCACAGCTGGGGCCGCCTTTGTGCCATACTTGTGATCAGCAGCCTCCTTGCATAGCATCAGCATCTGATTTATCCTTGCGGTAAAAGCGATGAGAGCCTCCAATGGTTGTTGTCTGATCGAAATTAGTTTGCTCACCAACTCTTGGTAAGTTTCCCGGGGTAGGTAGGTCTGTTTGAGGAGTCTTTCGGCTTCCTCAAAGGTGTTAGGTGGGCTTGAGGCAAGTAATAAATATGCCTCACCTCGTAGACGCGCGAGGAATATTGTTAAAAACGCGGAGTGCTCTTCTGCGGGTATGCATTCGATTACCTTCCTGCAGAATCCTAAAAATACTTGTAGCTCATTGTCAACCAGGGGACTGTGCCCGCCCGAGAAGACTGGCACAAGCTGGGAGGTGAGCTTCGCGATTTTAACGAAGTCGATGGTCATGTCAATAAATTTGAGTTCGAGTATAGTAGAAGGAGACGTTTTGCTATTCCGGTCGCGATTGTTGATTCATTCATTCACGCACTGAAGATGCTTCCCAGAAATTAGTGACAGAGTTCAAATATACTTGGGTTTGGTTGTTTGGGGGTTGAGAATGCTTCTTGAGAGTTTGTGGGTACACGATACGAGCAGATATGGAGTTTCAAGGTTCAAGAGTCGGTTTTGTTTGGAAATTCGACAGGCAGACAGTCGAATGGTCGAGTAATGCGGGCTGGTGGCAGATGATTGTTGTGGTAATAATTAAAAAAAAAGATTCAAACATTTGCTATTCGTAAGTTGTTTGTTTATGTAGGGGTGGAAATTATTCCCTACGATTACTAAATGCACAATATGGTCTACGACAGTGTATTATGTATCTTACAAGGGTTTTTTTCTTGTTTGCAAAAAATTATATATAGGATTAGCAACTAAGATTATATAAAGCAAAATCGTGTATGTATGCAAGAAAATGTTCGCTTACTCGGGATTGTTTTTGTGGATTGTCTGCTGCTGCTGTTGTGGCTTCCCTTTAGATTGGTGTCGTGTTGTGCTGCTGTTTCCTGTTGGTATATAGCCGCTGTTATTTGGTTTCTGCCGTCTTGGGCGGTTTGCATTGCCAGGTATGCTTCACGGCCTAGAGTTGAACATTATGACCTGGTCTTTTATTAATTTTTATTGATGATTTGATTTTGATTGTGTTGTGGTTGCAGATATGTTTTTTACGATTGATGTAGTCACATTGGCTGCTGCTGAATTGGATTGACATTTCTCTCCTTTTTTTGTGTATTGCTTTTGTTTGTGTGTGTTTTTTTGTTGTGTTTTGTTGTGGGCTTTGGGCTGCATCTTCCAAGATGCCTCGCATGTATTTGCCCGTAATTGGTTGGCATGTAGTTTTCGTCCGCGCCGCGGGAATTGGGGCTTCTGGTCATCTGGATGGCGATCTTCAGAGTTCATGTGTTTTGTAAGCTGGTCCTCTGTCACCAGTTTTGTGAAGTGTTCGTTTTTTTGAGAAATGGGTTATCAGATTGTACCCCCGAAGCCAGGCTCAACTTCGTGTGACGGGGTAAGGTGTCTTGCCCAGTGCAAAATGAGTTCAGTTATTAAATTGGCTAGGCTTTTTAAACGCGCTTATAAGTTGTTAAACTTAGGCTTCCCTAGTCCCTGTTCGGGCGCCAAAATGTTATATCGAAGTTTGACATCCGATATAAACATTTAAATAATTAGTTATCAGATGGTTAGTTTAGTTATGTTTGTTTATTATGTGTGTTCTAACTAACACTTCTATTTTTTGTTTGTTTAATGTGTAACTTAAAACACGACCCTATAGAAATTTAATCGCAGGAACACCCGCTCTACTTTGGGTGGGCTGCAGTCTTCTTGCTTTCAATTTCTTAGTAACCTGCAACTTACCTGCAGCCACTTTATATACCAGTTTAATTGCTAACAATTGCAAATGGAGCATTTTCCTTACCCAGCGCGTGTAGCCTATTTGGGGGTTAATTGCCAGTCATTCTCAATTCGCAATTTTCAATAGTCGCTTAATTGTTCTGCAAAAATTGCAGCAGAAGCAATTTGTATATTGATTCGATTTGCAGCAGCAATGACTGAACCAATTTCAGTGGATTTCTCTGCGTGCAAATCGTATCATACGTTCAATTTGCGACTTATCGCTGCATCGCCATTTTCGCTGCGATCAGCATTTCGTTGCCACTGCGCTAACGCCTTTGAGAGTACCGCTCGTATCCCATATAATGTAAAACAGCGTGTTAAAATCTGTACCTGTAATCTAAACCGTTTAGGTCTGGTTTTGCTTTTCGTAATCCGAAACGAAAGGCAAGCTCAAGTGCACGATGGATATGCTTTGGACAATTTTCGCAAGGTATGCGATATGTTTTAATTTGGGGAAGTTTTTACTTCTGAATGAACGCGGGTTTGCATATTGTGCATGGTATGCAAAATACGAGTTTTAAATGGCTGGAGAAGCGAGTATGCGTTGCACGCAGAATTCTTTGATTATTAGATTTCTATTATATGAGGATGGTTGTTTGAAAAAATATCTGAGATGGCGTGAGGATGCTTGTGATATTGATTGTTTTGTTTAATAGGGCGTGTGTAGTGGGGTGCAACATTGGGAATCTATTTGCTTTAGCCGAGGGGCTCTATAGGAGAATAGGGAAAATTGTTTATGGACGTTAAATCCACAGAAAACTCAGCGACGGTGGCTCTGGGTTATTTGTTTGGGTTAGATGATGGGTCTTCATGGGGCATGAACGTGGGTAAAGAAATGAGCATGTTCATGCCTAAATCAAATGCTCGGTTGTATAATGATTAGCAAATTGGTCGCAACTCAGCGAACCTTAGGGGATAGATAAGATATACAATTATGTATGGTAGAAGGAAGTATCGGTTGCAGCTGTGTCCGCAATACGCTGGCCAGCGTTTGTTTATCGTTAATCGATGACAAGCTGAGTCGATAGGATATGTAAACTGGTTCATGGAGTATGAACCAGAAAAGTTCGGAATTATGTATGCCGCCGGAGAGATTTCTTTTCAGGTATGAAAAATGCTGCTGGGAGCTTACGCTGCCCAAAATTGCAGGTAGGTATGGTGTCTTGTGGTTGAGGGAAAAGACAGGTTAAGTTGAGGAGGTGGGTGGTTCTTGGAGAAGACTTTAAAGAACCCCCACAGGTCTATCAGCCAAGCTCTGAAAGATGGGCAGGGATTTCTTCCGACCATTTCACCGAGCCTATAGCTTAATGGGGTGGTATTTCACCGGGCGACAGGGCATTGGGAACCCACCTACCACTCGGTCCGTAACAACTCCCCGTCCGTCTTATTTCTTGTAATGCTGTTATGTCAGCCTTATATTGTAGTGTTCCGGAACCCTACTGTCTTCCTTTAATCCTAACATCAATCTTAACATATCCTAACATATCCATTTTTACACACAATATCCTCATTTTCCATAATATATATACGAGTATATATATCATCATCATCATCGGCACTACAACCGGGGACCGGTCTTGGCCTTATTTAGCAAGTCCTAAGGCTTGTTAAATTTTCCATAATGATTTATTTTTTCTGGGCAAGGTCATTAGTCTGGCGCCAGAGGCTCCCCGACGGGGAATCGAACCCCGGTCTCCCGGGTGACAGGCGGGTATGCTAACCACTATACTATCGAGGAGCCACGAGTATATATACCGTTATAATAATAATTATATCTTTCGTTCTCAAACATGGTACTCATTTATCCATTATCACATTTCATACATTCATTTGCATATCAATCAATTCAATAGTATCAATATATTTGCATATTGAGAAAACCCCTTTTCATATTAATACATTTCTTAAACAGTAATAAATAACAATTGAATTCAATCAATATCCATATTTCCACATATCCATTACATTAGCAATACATTTTAAACCCTTAACTGCAAATATATACATAATATGCACATACAAAATCAATTTGAAACCATACTTTATATAATAATATATAACAACACATAATCATTTCATGAAAACACATTCCCGTTATCCGAAGTAAATAAGCAGCTGCAATCAATTTTAAATCCTTTCATGAAAACACATTCCCGTTATCCGAAATTAATAAGCAGCTGCATAGTTTGCAATAGTTTCAGTTTTCATCCCTCTTATGAGTTTGTGCGCAAGCAAGTCGATTTTGGTCTCGTTCATAGAAAGTTTTTAGTTTGGATTTTGAGTTACAACTAAAAGGAAGTTGAAAGGAGACCTCCGAGAGAGGAAGTTTGAATTCGTTTTTTGAGTTTTGTGTGTTAATTTAATAAAAGACAGTTTTGTATATTGAGTTACAACTTTTGTTTTGTGCTTTAATATTGGTTGTGTGTTAAAATAAATATATTGTTGAATTATAAATGTTAACGCGGAGTCGTAACAATATTCGGACAGGGCCTCGGCTAGCTGCTGTGCAGCTCGAGCTCTGTATAGTGAGCGGTCGTTCTGTGGCGAGTTTTTATGGTGGCATCAGCAAGGATGCGGGTTCCATAAAAAACACCACCAATGTCTGCTGCCAAAATTTGTCACACCAGAAAAACTGAACGAATAAAACGCACTATGTTTATTTAAAACTTCTTTATTAGTTTTCCGTAACAAAACTCGACTGCATCTCGCTGAAACCGTTCTTCAACGGAAAGGAAAAATAAAACAAACTGATTTTCTTTCGTTCAGTGATATATTTTTTTAGCAATTAATTTCCCTTTTATTTTAAAGTGGACAAATTAAGGTGGGAATTGAAGACTGAATAAGAAGACATTTGTTTTTAGATATTTTGTTACAATGTTTTTTATTTTGCCACTGTCACAACCGATTTGCGTTTTAAACAAGTCAAGTCAACTGGAAAATTCACAGCAATGACGCGACGAACAACAACGAACGGAAAACACTATCTTCCAAAAGAATGCGAATTTCCAGGCGCGGACTTCTCACAAAAGGTGAATTTACTCATGACCCGAACGCATAACTTATCGTATGATCCCGACTCTGGCAGCGCAACGACCCCGACACGCGTTGCTGGTTGTAAGATTAATATTTGACTCACCGATGTTCATCGAGATCAACTTCCACCAGTCGCCATAAAGGATTTTTCATATATCCTTGCAGGTCAATGTACGATGCCCCTTTTTCTGAAAAACCGATAACGAACAATCCTGCACTTGTTCATGGTTTAGCCGATGCTACATAGGAACATTATCGTGTTTACTTAGGTGTTCACGATTATGCAGCCGTATGGCTCCGGAGCACAAGGCGGGCAAATTATTTTCTTCACATAAGTCAGCAGAAACCTCGTCGACGGCGGCAAAGGGTCAGGCTGGATAGCTGTATGTTTGATTAATATGCGGGTAAGTAAAACGCACACAGTGAGATACTGTATGTTTACTTTAGGTTTTCAGGCGGGTCATCATAGGCATGGCATGGGTAAGGTTACCTAAGCAATGTTCATATTCATGCCCAAATTCATGATCGACTGATAGCCGATAAAGGAAATTGGTCGCAAGTGTTGCGAACCTCGGGACTGGGGCAATAAATTGTTATGAACCGTAGCAAAACCCATCGGCTACGACTGTGTCAACAATTACGCTGGCCAGCAAGTATTTATCTATTATAATTGGTGACAAGCCAAGTCGATGGAGATATGGTACGGTTCATATAATAATTCAATGTGATGCATGCCTTGATGAGGTTTAACTTTCAGGTGTGATGCTGCAGGGGAGCTTACGCTGCCACTAATTGCAGGTAAGTACTATGGGTTTGGAAGGTGGTTCATTTAAGAGGATGGGCAGTTCTTTGGGAATGTATTAAAGAACCGCCACAGTTCCATGAGAAAATTCTTAAATCGTTTAGCCATTTTCGTTTCCGTGGTCGTGGTCGTGTATCCAGTCCATACCCGAGGCTTGTTAAATTTGCCATAATAATTCGTCTTTACGACCATGGTTTATTAGCCTTGCGCCAACCTTTCTCAGGATGCCACTGCCTGCATTGGTTCACTAGTTGGTACACTTTCCTTAGTGTATTATTACATTATAAAAAGAAACATAAAAAACGACCGTTATTGAATCCTTTATTTAGTTAGCCGTATACACAAAATACCTTTTACATTTATCTAATGATATATACTTCACTTCTTTCTAGGCAAGTGATAATGCGAGCAGTATCGACAGACAGAAATTTCTGGAATATAGGTCGAAAGTTAGTTGCTGCCATTTGGGATGCACATGCCCGAATTGACCATGGCTATGAAGTAGTAGGAATGGAAAATCTACCGGAAACAGGTCCAGCTTTTATAGTCTATTACCATGGTGCAATACCTATTGATATGTATTATTTCAATTCGCGCGTTATGCTGCAGCGTAATCGTCTTAAAAATACACTGGGTGATCGGTTCTTGTTTAAATTACCAGGTTGGGGACTGTTGGTCGATGTGTATAAGTGCTGGCACCATACAATCCTGTAGCAATATACTTAAAGAAGGCAATTTATTAGCCATATCTCCAGCAGGGGATTATGAAGCGCAGTTTGGCGATCATTACTATGAATTACTGTGGCGCAATCGAATTGGTTTTGCAAAGGTCGCTATCGAGGCTAAAGTCCCAATCATTCCCTTTTTCACACAAAATGTTCGAGAAAGTTTTAGACCGATAGGAATATTCCGATGTCCGTTTATATGGTTATATAATGCTATTCGGATACCAGTATCGCCAATATATGGAGGATTTCCAGTTAAATGTCGGTCTTACCTCGGAAAACCAATCCCATGTGATCCCACGTTAACTCCGGAGGAATTACAATTTAAAGTTTGTCTTATTAACGCTTTTTTAAATGTGCGCTTTAATAATATTTCAGTTTGGCTTTGCTTTTCATTTTAGGTAACAATGGACTTGGAAGAGTTAATAAACAATGACCAAAGAATACCGCGAAGTATACTTCGCGGTTTATTTGACCATCTACCTTTTGTAAGGCAACAGAGATAAAACTAATCGCTTTTTTATGGTATATAATACTCAGAAACAGGTAAATCCCGTTATTGGGTGCAGGTCTGATGAATAGAAGATTGGCAGTGAAGTACTTAAATATGATTCCTTGCAAATTGATAAATACCAAACTTTAAGAAATTCGTAATCGTATAATCGGGCTCTTTTTCGAGGCTCTGCCTACGCTCGACTGGTAACGGCTTTTAAAACATCAGGGGCATCGGTTTCACTAATACGAACGTAAACGCCGTCCACCAATATTTGCAAACAACGAAACCTGATGTCCTTGCCCTAACTGAGACCCAGGTCGATTCGTCAACTGATTCGACATATCTTCGTTGCTCAGGATACGACTTACTTTCGAGATTCCGTTTTAAGGGCGGAGTCTGCGTCTTCGCACGGTCCGATCTGGCTTGCCAGAGGATGGAGGCGTTGGAACCCAATAATGTGGACGCCATATGGTTGAGGGTCGTGCTGAGGAATTCCGTTATTTTTCTTTGTTATCTTTACCGCTCCCCGAATGACGATCGACCGGCGACATTTTTCGAACATCTTTCACATACCGTCGACTGGATACAGATCAACCACCCAGCTTCTGAAATTGGTGTCCTTGGCGATTTTAATGTGCACAATTCCGGCTGGTTGTTACATTCTAACAGAATCGACGAGACTGGGAGGCTGGCGGAGAGGTTTGCTGTAAGCCACAACTTGACTCAACTCGTGGGGGAGCCAACGCAAATGCCGGATGCCCGAGACGATTATGCGAACACCCTGGATCTGTTTTTGACATCCGAACCGAGTATTTATACCGTAGAGGTTTCTGCGCCACTGAGAAACTCAGATCACTGCTTGGAATCTGTCGCACAAGCACTTGCATATCAAGCGAATAACCGGCCTAGGCAGCTTCGCCATGTATGGAAGTATGGGGCTGCTAACTGGGACGATTTGCGGGATTCTTCGCATCCTTTCCATGGTCCGAGGTGTGCTTCAGATGTTAACACATGCGCGGAGTCGGTCACAGAGATTATTCTTCTCGGGATGGAGATCTACATTCCACATTCCATCAAATGAAGTTCGTCTGATATACCTTGGTTTGATATTAAATGCGAGCAGATTAAAGCGGCAAAAAATAGAGCTTTTAAGCAATGACGCTCCAATCCCATCGATGTTAACAGAACGAATTTTGTTAGAATCAGAAACGCGTGCAACCAGGCGATTCATACCGCGAAGAAGGCTCACAACGACAGGGTGATCAATAAGCTCCTTCGGAGCCCAACTGGTTCGCGCTCCTTCTGGTCAATGACAAAAGCTGTCACCGGTAACTTCGCATCCTCCTCTTTCTCTCCGTGGGTGACAGACGGCGGGACGTTAGTCACGAATTCAAAGTATAAAGCTAATGTAATCGCGAATTTATTTTCCGCGAATTCAAACCACGATCCCGATCTTTTGGAGACACATGTGATCGCGCCGGTAAGATTCTCGATACGGGATGTGAGGTTTCGCCCACGTAGTATTCAACGCATTCTACGTGAACTGGATTGTAGAAAGGCACCCGGCCCAGCCGGAATTCCAGCAATAGTTCTTAAGAACTGTGCTCCAGAACTATCGCCGGTTCTTGGCAGATTCTTCCGGTTATCTTATGCATGGAGGACCTTTCCTGCCTCCTGGAAAATCGCTCGAGTTCAGCCAGTCCCAACGACGGGAAAAAAGTTTCTCCCACAAAATTACCGTCTATTTTATTTAAGGTAATGAAAAAAGTCATCAATACAGAGTTGGTTAAGTATTTGGAGTGGAACGGGCTTCTGAATGATCGTCAATACGGATTCTGTAGAAGGCGGTCCACGGGACCCCTTTTGACACTTATAACCGATATAAGGACGGCATGGTGAGTCAAGGGCGGTCGCATTGGATATCTCCAAGCCTTTTGACCGCGTCTGGCACGGGGCATTACTGAGCAAACTTCGTTCATATGGACCTTCCCAACAGCATTGCGACTGGACGAGGAGCTTCCTCGAGAATCGATCGATCCGGGTTGTTGTGGACGGCGAGTGTTCGGATCGGTATCCTGTTAATTCGGGGGTGCCCCAAGGTTCTATTTTGGCTCCGACCTTGCTCCCGTTTCACATAAATGATTTGTTGGAGACGTCGGATAACAAAGTATTCAGTTTTGTGGATGATAATACGCTTGTTTCCTCCTTTTCAAGTGTTCGGCCGATTGGTGCATCTGCGTCGCATTGGCTGAGATGTAGACGGATTGACCCTCTGAATCAAGATCTAGATAGGGCCCTGCAGTGGGGAAGTGCCAATTTCGCCGACTTCAATGCGGCGAAGACACAATATACAACATTCACAAAGAAAAGTGGATCATCGGTTCCACAGCTGATGATGAATGGCCGAGCCGTCGAGGGTGGGGAAAGTTTAAAATTACTCGGGGTCACGGCATGTGGGAATGTATCATGGCATAAACACGTGCCGAGTACCGCCAGGTCAGCCTCAGGAAAACTGAGCTACCTTTTTAGAGCCAAGAAATATTTTACTCCGGCCCAACTTCTCCTATATAAATCCCAATCCCAAACCACCAAAAATATGGAAAACGAAAAAAACTGAATTTGAACAAAAAAATTTAAATTCAACAATTAAGCACGGAGGCGGTTCGGTAATGGTCTGGGGATGTATGGCGTCATCTGGAGTTGCGAACCTCGTCTTTATTGACAGTACAATGAGAAAAGAAGATTATCTTAATTTTTTAAGAGACAATTTGCCAAATAGTGTTGCGAAACTGGATTTAAGTGATTCATGGGTCTTCCAACAAGACAACGACCCCAAGCACACATCGAAAATAGTCAAGGAATGGTTACTTTACCGTACACCTAAGCAACTGGATCACCCTCCGCAATACCCAGACTTAAACCCCATCGAGCATTTGTGGAAGTTCGATGGAAACGAACTCAATAACACTTTTAATCAATTAGTTATGAGTTGTAAAGAAACCAAAATAAATTTAACGGTTGTTTTCCCGATAAGCGGAAAGCTGCACAGAATGTGTGGCAAGTTGTACACTTTTTTTTGTCGCTTTAAAAGTAAATTTTTTTTTTTATTTTTTTATTGTATTTTTACTTTATTATTTTCTGTTAAGTTTTATATGGCAATTCATTGAAAATAAACTACCTTAAAAAAAAATGGTTGTCTGGGCGCAATGCACTCGGACATTATATTCGTGACAACGTATCCTAAATATGTAACATTGAATATACAAGTCATTAACTCAAAATTAAAGTGTTTTTATTCCTTTTATTCCTTCAATGATATTTACATATATAGGTAATATTTTTTTTTTTTTTTCTTAATATTTTACATTTTGTGATATATTTTTATAATTATGTTCGATATTTTATTTTATGTTGCATTATTTCTTTCAATTGCTTGTACTCTGTTGACGATAGGACGATGATACGAGAAGTAGGATATCAAAGGTAACATCTCAACTGTAACGTGTGTTGAGAAGCTTAGGTCGAGGGTTGTTCCTCCCAATGTTGTAGGCTTGTTGACATTCGACGCGCATTCGAGATTGAACGTACTCTTCATGAAATTAATAAATGCGCTATCAGTTGTGACATTTATATTGAAGTCGCCACAAAGAAGAATTGGTATGTCTGCATCAATTGACAGTATCCGTTTGAATATCCTCTGAATGGGCCGACAAACTTTGCACATTGAGGTTTCTCACTATTGTTTGTTTAGCGTTGTCAGCTTCGTTATAGAGTTCCACAGCCTCCTTGGTAATAGTTGAAAGTATGTGTCCGTTGAGTCGCAGATACTCGTTGCGGATATCGCGTGTATTCTGTGAGTCATTCCCTTCACGCTCATGCTTGAAGACAAATGGCTCATCGATCTCCGTAACGACATACAAGCCATCTTCATTCGTTACCCGACTGCGATTTGTGAATCGTAATCGCACAAGCGGGCACACAGGGAATCTGTTTTCGTTTGCACTTTACGGTTTTTGTTAGCGTAATGTTCGCTACTTTCTTATAAATCGGCACCCATTTTCTAGAAATTGTATTTCCTTTGCTTTGTACATAAGGTCGGCACTTGATTTTAGCACTGGTACCTGTAGTGGCTTCGGGAAACTCAAACCACAAGACAATTATTTATTCTTCAAGTGCCGGTCGATCTTTGTTGTGGGATGCTTCCACATTTTCAGAATTATCGCCTTTATTTGATAACTGACGCTCGATATGTTAAAAGACACCAATAGCACCATTTACAAGTCCATCAGCAACATATATATTGCAAGTAATCATGTACGGATACCCCTTTGCCAATGGAAGCAAGTACGGTTGTTTACTCGAGTATTCGATGATGACGTCTTGCGCTAGATAATTGTTCTCGTTAATTATGGCGCTTCTGTTGAACGAATCGACTTCGTTATTACTGTAATACAGCCGAACGACATTCTGTGTGTTTTCCTTGCACCAAAATTCAGTTTTGTGCCTGGACTCGATAAGTGCGATCTTATCGTCACTCAGTTTCAGCCCGTCGCCAATTTTCGTCAATATGGTAGAAAATCTTGCGTCGCTCTGCCGCACGACACGAACCAGCGGAAAGTAACTAATGCTGTGCCACAGAATTGGTCCTCCGAGTTGATTGATCGGTATACTGTAACATGGACTTGCTCGTACCGGGGGCAGCTGTCTGAAATCGCCGCTTAAATCACGTGGAAGCCTCCAAATGGTTTGTCGCATATATCGGCGATCTGTTGCAGTCGATAATTTATTTTCTGAAGAAAAAGAACTCAACATACTGATTTCGTCTACAAACACCACTCTGACGCCTACAAACGCATTTCTGTAAGCCTGTAAATTCTCTGTCGACAAGAGTTTCGTCATGCGCGAAGTGGTTAAAAACAACGCCGAATGAACAGTAGTGCCGCCAAGAGGCACAGCGGCTTTACTCGCACAGGCAATGTATGCGTTGTTCATTGAATTATGCTGCTGAGTGTAGCGGTTGTACGTTTCCATTAGACATTTCAAAGTATACGTCTTTCCACAACCTGTGGGGCCTGTAAAGAAAATGTGTATGCGTTCAGATACACCGGTCTCCACAACCGTGTATTCGATGTATAACCTCCAGAACAATCTCTCGTTGCTCCGGATTGGTGGTTCGTATAAGCTCGCAATACTGCTGTTTCGTCATCACATTGTTGCGCTTCTTTACAATAGATAGCCCCGGATGCGAAACTATTTCGTGACTATCGTCAACATTTTCAGCACCATTCTCTCCGCGCACGCGTTCGACAAATGCCGTTCTTGATTCTGCTTCTTGCACATTTGTACTCTCATCTTCGTTCTGCAAAATTATCATTGCTTCCAATTCTTTCATGACGTTTTCAATGTTCAGGTTCGCCTCGAATAAACTGCGGCGTTCCATGATCAAGTTTTCGTTTTCCTCAAATAATTGCAGACATTTATTCTGATCGATAATTTCTGTCACTTCGTTGCGAAACTGAACGTACAAGAGAACCATCTCTCGTTTATAATTGATAGTTTCGTCAATGTCATAATGTCGGTATCTTATGATATGCCCGACCAGTCGTTTGCGATACTGTTGTTTTCTTGTTTTCCTTGCTCCTGACGTCTGTGCGGAAGATTGATGTTCTGCTTCTTGATCGTTATTGTTTTCATAAACGGCATCGTCATCGTCAATGAAATCATTGCCGGAAGCATACCATGAAGCAAACTCTTCATCCAAACATTGGTGCTGTCCGCGTCGATACCCTCGCGGTCCATTTGTTGCCAGCGTTTGCGACAGCACTGTCTCTCCGCCGGCCACACTGTCGGAATGTATGCAATTTGACAACTGGTTTCGCTCATCGGTTATCGAAGAAGATACCACGCTGCTTCTTGTGCTGACATCTCAACAGCGTTAAGTAATTTGATACTCAATGCTTTCAATTGTCCCGTGTAGTCCTTTTCAGGATTCTCTTGCAGCATCGTTGTAAGTTCACGTCGTAAGTTACCCATTCCACGAGCCGATTTGTTTATGTACTCTACGACGTACTCGGCACAGCTATATTCGTCCAAGATGAAGTGAATATTGAATTCACTTCTCCAGCGAGATATGGATTGAACGTATTTGTCATAAATTCGTCGAAATTTCGTTTGAACAACAGAGTTGGTCTGCGCAAAGTTGAACGGATGATATCGAGGTATATTTCATGGGTTATGTTGTTAACCGCAAGAAAGTCTTCCATGCTTGTGTATCGGCGTTCATTCAGAGAGTCACGCATCTCCTTTGCTTTTGCTTATAAGATTCCACGACGTCCATCGAATTGAGACATCGGAACCAATACGCGTGTCTCGATCATCGGCCAGTATGGAATCCCAAATCTGCAGCTCTTTTCGCCTCGATTTGTACATGTAAACATATGTTTGTGTATTTGATTGGAATAGATGTAAGCACTCGGTAAATCATTTCGAGCAACAGAACTCAAACCTTCCACAAGCTCAATCGTTTTTGGCATATTTTCACCGACGGTCTTACGTGGGTCGTTATTCAACCATAATAATATATGGGCGTGTGGACTTCCACGGTGCTGGAACTCAATGCGAATGAAGTAATCTCTAACGAAGTACCTGCCAAACGGATTATACGACTGTTTTGATTTTAGCATGTTCATAGGCGAACCGACAAGCTTGTAGAAGTATATACAGCATGCAACAGGATCATCGCTCACCAAAGCACATCGCTCGTTAACATTTAGATCAGCTGCTGTTTTTCCTTGATATTTATTGCTAAGTCTGAGAAGTATACCGAGCAGCTTCATCCAGCGTATTTCGTTTGCACTTATAGTTAGAAATATCGTTGGTTTTCCAAGTTGACGAATCATAGCGAAGAGATCTCTTTTGCGGGAATCCCAATATTGAACCGAGTTCGGCACTGTCTTCATAAATGCAAAATTTTTTATGATGTATTCGTGCAGAAATTCCGTGTCTTCTAACATTCGTCGCGTAACGTTTTGCGTTATAGATAAGTTACGAAAAGTGCTGTGAATTCCGTCTACAATGGGGATGCGCAATATTTTCATTGCAACGTACAAGATTTTTTGAGGCGTAGCTCCTCGTCTGTCGCGTCGTCGTATCTCACTCGTTGCCATCATGTATGGCGTCACTGAAATTCCCAGATGAAATCGGCGTGGCCCACCAAAGTATATCGATGGAAACGACAATTTGTCGGCATGACGGTCGTAAATGATATTAAGGGGCGTTGACTTCTGTCCTGGTTCGATATGAAGACTATCATCTTCGTTCCACATTACAGTATGTTGTCTTGAAGCAAGAATCTCAGATTCAGGTGTATGTTCGGCAGAGATACTTTCTTTACGATTAGATGGATCGTCCTGTATACCATCGACTAATGCCTTGCCAGAATTCAGTCTCGATAAATCTACCTTGATTTCGTACAAACGATATAGAGACGATTTCCTGATACTTCGAGCCACGCTTTGATTATACCTTTAGACATATAACCGCTTATGTAGCTAGATTTGTGAGCAAGATTTCTTTTGATGTTCACATTGAAGACGTTATCGTCGTTTAATTGACGCGGTAGACATTTTACCATCTCCTGTACGTCAACCGGTACGTTGATCACCTGTCCGACGATTCCATACGAGAAATCGTAACGCAGACGTCGTACTTGCATGAATGGCAGCCTCGGCGATTTTAATCGTTCACGACGGTCGATCGGGATACGAAAATCCATTAACTTTTGCTAGCGTAGGCATTAATTTTGGTTTGCTTAACGAAATTCTACAAGTATTGCAAACTACTGTGTATTCGTCAGGACACTGTTGTCGATTTTCTTTTGTGTGCCAGTCCGAAATTACGTTCATCTGTTGCACTGTGATCGGTTTTAAATCGCGTTCAAACCAAAGTCTCTCGCAAACAGAGCAAGCATACCCAAAGTCATTGTCAAGAAACATAAATTTAAATCTTGATATCGATTTGTTCCATTTCATCTCCCATACCTCTTGCGCCGATATAACTGGTTGTATTGTAAAATACACGGGTTCTGCTGCTGAAGGGTGTTGTAGGTCTACAACCTGTAGTTCTTGAACGTTGTTTGAACTTGCCGCTGCGAAAGCACTATGAACAGTCAATTTTCTCTTAGCTATATCCGATTTATTTAATGCTGCAAGGCGCTGCCTGCATTCGCGTTGTCTCTGTCTATTTTGTGTCTTTACACTTTCAACCTGCACAGCTATTCTCGACAGTGCAAGACGCTGTGTGTATTCCCGTTGTCTCTCTGCACTTGACTTAGGAGCAATTAATGTTGGTGGCTCAGTATTTGGCATTTCGTCCATTGATACGATATATTTTTGCTTCTTCGACAGTTCACAACACTCTCTCTTCTTTTATTTTTATTTTATTCGTTTTGCTACGTCAACCTCTATCTCGCTAGTCGCGCTGTCGCTCACTGCGGCTCGTGCGTTATCGGTTACCGTTATCGTAACGCTACAAAATTTTTCCGAATGCCTTCCAAGGTATACCGATTCATAAGACGTTGTCACGTCAAAATAACATAAGTATTTTACTAAAAGATCTAACCCCCTTGCTTTAACAGGGTTGTAAAAATGCAGTTCAATGCTGTACACTTTCTTTTGACGCTCACAGTATATACCCCTTTATACATTTATACCATACATTATTTTCTTTTGGATATTGATATTTATATTACGACGAATTTACACTTGAATAATCGTGAATAGTATGCCGGTCGTCTCTCAGTTAGCTCGAACTTGCACGTCGAACGATATACACCGCTTCAGTAAGCAAACTGACTGCGGATATTAAGTGCCAAAATAATAAGTGAAAATAAAATAAATCTGTTCAGAAAAAGAGAAAAAACTTTGAGTTTCGTTGGATTATTCACAATGCCGAGATCGAACCGAGGAAGGCGATAAACGTAAAATCAAAATTACGTAAAAGTGTCAGAAATGGGAGTGCTAAATAGTCCTAAAGAATGGTAAGGTTTGTTAACTTGAGGATAACCCATTTAAGAGAGGAATTGGAGTCTCGAGGATTGCATGCGACGGGGAATAAGGCGGATTTACAAGCACGATTGCGTAAAGCAATGGAGAGCGAGGCCATCGAGGTTGATGAACATGAGTTTTGTCACGATGCTTCAGGGGCTTCACTTAAAGCTGAAGAGCAGAGAGAAGAGCCGCAGCCAGTCCCAGCATTTAACATGAATGTGCGTCTAGCAGCAATGGCGCAGCAGTCCTCACGTGTGGAGAACCGGTTTTTTCTTGTTTTGTTTTTATTAGACTTCTCTCGGAAGAGGCGAACCCATAGCGCCGAGTGGGCGCCCCAAATGCCACCAAATAACTGTTGCAGTTCTTTTTGAATAGTTGCAGGTTGTAACGCTCTGGGAACACTCGCGTGGAAAGGGAGTCCCATAATTACTCCGCTCTGTAACGGAATGAGTTCTACTGCTGGGATGTTCGCGCCGTCGGGAGATGAACCACAAACGGGTGCGATCCGTCGGATTGTCTTGTGGAGCGCATATAAGCCGAGGTGCGTGGAACAATACCACGAATCTCCGAAGAACAGTACCCGTGATAATATCTGTAAAACAGACAGAGGTCGGCTACGCGCCTTCGATGTGATAGCGACTGTAGTCCCGACGTCAGCGCCGAGTCCCCGATCAGGCGGATCGCTCGTCTCTGTATGCTCTCAAGTAGGTCGAGGATATGTTTAGGAGCCGAGCTCCAAACATGACAGTACTGTTCGAGCGCGGGTCTAATTTGGGATTTCTATAGGAGCAGAAATTGGCCCGGGGTAAAATATTTCTTGGCTCTAAAAAAATAGCTAAGTTTTTCTGAGGCTGACTTGGCGATGCACGACACGTGTTTATGCCATGATACATTCCCACAGACCGTGACCCCGAGCAATTTCAAACTTTCCCCAGCCTCGAGGGTCCGGCCATTTATCATCAGCTGTGGAACCGATGATCCACTTTTCTTTGTGAATGTTGTATACTGTGTTTTCGCTGCATTGAAGTCGACGAAATTGGCCCTTTCCCACTGCAGGACTCTATTTAGATCCAGATTCAGAGAGTCGATCCGTCTACATCTCAGCCTCGAGGCTTGTTAAATTTTCCATAATAATTTATTTTTACGGGCAAGGTTATTAGCCTTGCGCCATATATAACATGTATGTTGTACGCAAAATTCCAATAATCAATAATATTCACATACATCTAACATGTATCATCATCATCACCTTCGACGCTATAACAGGGATCCGGTCTTGGCCTTATTTAGCAAGTCTCGAGGCTTGTTAAATTTTCCGTAATAATTTATTTTTACGGGCAAGGTTATTAGCCTTGCGCCATATATAACATGTATGCTGTACGCAAAATTCCAATAATGTTTATATCAATAATCAATAATATTTACATACATATAACATGTATGCTATACGCATAATAGCATTGTTCAAACATATAACATCCATGCGAATTGCGGTACACAAAATTCTCACAATGCAACCTGAAACACATCTACAATATTGTTTCAACGCATCTAATGTGCCATGATATTTGCCATAGGCAAATCAAATTCTCATCACCTTGAAATGCATGCATTTCCCATTCTCATAACTAAAAATGCAATTCTGCATGTTCTAACATTTAAATCGTAGCTACGCAACTCCTAAAATGCTAACCTTGATGATCACCTAATACCCGATCACCTTGAAGGTAATTCCACCCATGCCCATACACATGCCCTAATATTGTATGCCATTTGCCAGAGGCAAATCAAAAATTCTCAGTACCTTGAGATGCAACAGATACTAATGATATACCATTTTCGTTTCCCCTTTTCCCTTTTGAAATGCTACCTTCCTCCATGCATACCCAGTGCATCCATAGGCAAATGCAAAAACTCACAACACCTTGAATCAAAAATTTCCCATGGCCTTGGGGTGAGCTGCAGCCGGAATGGACGTAAGGTTGCCATCTCAAGGTGAATGACGACAGTATTGCAACGTTGCAGTTCCCATTGTCTTCGGCATGGCCTTCGACTGGGGGCTAGCATCGGTTAGCTGTCCGAAGGGACGGATGCGATCTTAGGAAGGAATGTGGATTTCGGACTGGATTTTTGGTATAAATAAGGAGTACTGTTGAGGGCAAAATTAATTAGAATCCGACGGCACAAGGGTGGCATCGAGTATTAGATCGATCGTCAGGCCACTAAGGTTATTCTATATTTGTAACAGTCTACTTTAAATTAGTCAAATTCAAACTGAATAAAGTACGAACTAAAATTTAAAGAAAGTAACAGTTGAATGGGTGTCGGGTCAAAAATACCACCTTAATCTGCAGAAAACAAAAGAAAACAAATAAATGATGAAGACACAACTAGTATTTCATTTGACGTGATCCCTGGGACGAACAGAGACCGCAAAGTGGACACCCTGTTTGGTCGACCAGGGGCTAAAACAATCTACTCACCGGCTTAACCAAGCCGGAAGCTACAGTAGTAGGTAAGTGTTTTATAAACAAATATATAGGGTAGGCCATATATTTTTGTAAATGGCAACACTTGATTTCTTAAAAACCGTTAAAGGGAGTTACGGGGCGTAATAACCGTATAAACAATTTCAACAACAACATAATAAACAATTCCCCGCCACTCGCGCGCCCCTTACCTCTAACGGTTTTTAAGAAATCAAGTGTTGGCATTCGCACAAAATGTATGGCCTACCCTATATAACACGAGTATTTACAGAGAATGCGAACATAAGTGTGGCATTTAAAACCTATTCTGTAACTATAAATGGATCTGTTTACCTAAATGTTACATCTCTTGCACTGAGCTTAATATTTGAAGTTTTTTATATAGATCTTCCTAACAACAACCGAAAACCCCATGCTATATAGCCGTTACGTTTACACTCTCAACTCATCTCTTTTGTGAGCTATTTTTGGGTACCAGGAATATAACAATTACATTAGTGCATGATAACATCGAAACTTTTCAACTTAATAGTATATAATCTGCAAGCATTGCAGTAGACTCTATTTTTTTTTTCTATCACCTGTTTATTAGCACAGATTCATAGATAGGGTTATATGGTAAGACAACAATTTATTAGCTCTTACCGTTCTGTTTTTGTTTTTTACCGTTCTGTTTGAAGCAACCAAAAAGTATTGTTTCCAAATCATTTGATTTTAAATATGATCGTCTCCAATGATATCAGCCCAATATACCCGAATTCTTTGTGGCCACATTTGTGTTGAATCATCATCGTCGGCACCACAACCGGGATCCGGTCTTGGCCTTATTTAGCAAGTCTCGAGGCTTGTTAAATTTTCCATAATAATTTGTGTTGAATATATTAGTCATAATTCCAAAGCTTTACAGTTTAACGGGAAATTTTTTATGAGGAGCATCTACCATGCAGGATTTCATAACGTTTTATATCTTATTCATTGGATTTTTTAACTTTCCTATTTGGGAGGCTTCATGTGCGGCTCTGTAACGCTGGTAATGAAACGTGTTTAATTGACGTCGTTCAAAATATTGTATAAACACGATATGGAGGTAACAATATTATTTAAAATTTAATGATTTCCCTTTTGCGTGCTTACACTTGTTATTTGTAAGTAAGTAAAGGTAATTCCGGCACTTGATTTACATTCATTTGATACCATGTATATTGACTCATTGGCCTGAACTCAATCTGACTCTATGCCTATAAATATAAGCATGAACTGCACAAACATAAGGGTGTATAATTATAAGGACGCAATTTTAAGCCTTTAAAACACTTTTCAAATGTATCATTCGTATTCAGGGGTTTCGGCGTCGATCCAGAAGGACACTGTGGGTTTTTTATGTTCTATTTCTAGTGGTAAGATGCCTCAGGAGCACAGGTTCACTTAGATTACCCAGTCGTCTCCCTCTGCTCTGAACTCAACTAAATAAAACTTCGCAGTTGATCTGATTTTTTTTTATTTATTATTTATCCGAATAAGAAAAAAAAGTTTAACATAAACATCGATCCAATAGCGATTACAAATCTTACAATTACGGTAACTACTATACTATGTAACTACCATGGTGGTGTACAGTCTTAAAATCACTAATAATCTGATGATGCAGAAAACACCAGGTGTATTAATTAGATACAATGGGCACAACTGTTTAGATTATATAAATTTAATACTGCAAGAACTCGGTATATTAACTGGTTTACTATGTACACAACTGTTTAAATTAAATAAATTTAATAAGGCAAGAACTCTTCGTTGCCGATCGACCACTTGTTGATACTCGACTCTACTTTATTTAACGTGGAGGCACGACTCGCCTCCACGGAATCTGTAATGCGATTGACTATTTCATCATCGAAGACGACAGCACAGCAAATTTGTACATTGCTTCGGTGCCCGACAAGGGGTGATCTTCCTTGCATTGGTCCCACAAAAAGGGGTGAAACACTCACGCGATGATCGTTTCTGCAGCTCATGGCGTGTGTGTGTCCGCAAGCATGCGGACCGTGGATCAACCAAATCCACAAGGGGAACATTAGCTGACATGGTTGCAGCTGGTGCCATTATCTCGACATAGAGATTAAGGTGTTTACACGATCAGCAACTGCGAAAAGCATTTATGCTGATCGTGCACATCTTGACGGCATCTCCACGTAGTCGAATTCTCGATGGTAATTTTTCATTTAGGAGAACTCGACTTCCTTAGGCGGTCAGTCGTGTGCCTTAATGTATTTGTCGGTCGCATGACCGACCGATGTGGGCATGTATACAAAAGGAATAGATGAAACATCTGCGGGCGTGCGGCTGATGCGTAAGGGTATATCTCATTGATATAGTTCGGGCAATGTTGGTTGCTTGATGGTGCAACCAAATCGCTCTTACTTGTGGAAGATACTTACTATTGTTGATGGAATTCGATCAGAGACATGTGTACTGAATTAGTTCGGTTCATGTTGGTTGCTTGGTGGTGCAACCAAATTGCTTATAAGGAACAAGTCTGTTTGGTGCTGATGGATCTTGTATCAACGAATATTGTGAATTTACAGCGTGTCAGGTCTTTATAGTACAATTATGTAAAGGTAATTACATGCTCTTATGTGTTTTGGTACTGTAGATTGCAGTTACCTGGATGGTTAATGGGAAGGTAAGCAGTGGCGTTCAAAGGAACCTGGGGCATACACACTCCCAATCACTAGGACACACATTTTGCAATTGATTTTCGCTCTTTAAGAAGAAAAAAGAATCTTAAGAAAATAATTAATATAAAAAAACTAAATTAAAATAAAAATAACTTTAATAACAAACATATATTCCGCATCCCAGTGCTGTGAATTCCGTCTACAATGCGGATGCGCAATATTTTCATTGCAACATACAAGATTTTTTGAGGCGTAACTCCTCGTCTGTCGCGTCGTCGTATCTCACTCGTTGCCATCATGTATGGTGTCACTGAAATTCCCAGATGAAATCGGCGTGGCTCACCAAAGTATATCGATGGAAACGACAATTCCTCCGCATGACGGTCGTAAATGATGTTAAGGGGCGTTGACTTCTGTCCTGGTGCGATATGAAGACTATCATCTTCATTCCACATTACAGTATGTTGTCTTGAAGCAAGAATCTCAGATTCAGGAGTATTTTCGGCAGAGATACTTTCTTTACGATTAGATGGATCGTCCTGTATATCATCGACTAATGCCTTGCCAGAATTCAGTCTCGATAAATCTACCTTGATTTCGTACAAACGATATAGAGACGACTTTCCTAATACTTCGAGCCACGCTTTGATTGTACCTTTAGACATATAACCGCTTATGTAGCTAGATTTGTGAGCAAGATTTCTTTTGATAGTCACATTGATGACGTCATCGTCGTTTAATTGACGTGGTAGACATTTTACCATCTCCTGTACGTCAACCGGTACGTTGATCACCTGTCCGACGATTCCATACGAGAAATCGTAACGCAGACGTCGTACTTGTATGAATGGCAGCGTCGGCGATTTTAATCGTTCACTGATGGGGTCCAACGGTGGTAAACCCGACGGTCGATCGGGATACGAAAATCCATTAACTTTTGCTAGTGTAGGCATTAATTTTGGTTTGCTTAACGAAATTCTACAAGTATTGCAAACTACTGTGTATTCGTCAGGACACAGTTGTCGATTTTCTTTTGTGTGCCAGTCCGAAATTACGTTCATCTGTTGCACTGTGATCGGTTTTAAATCGCGTTCAAACCAAAGTCTCTCGCAAACAGAGCAAGCATACCCAAAGTCATTGGCAAGAAACATCAATTTAAATCTTGATATCGATTTGTTCCATTTCATCTCCCATACCTCTTGCGCCGATATAACTGGTTGTATTGTAAAATACACGGGTTCTGCTGCTGGAGGGTGTTGTAGGTCCACAACCTGTAGTTCTTGAACGTTGTTTGAACTTGCCGCTGCGAAACCACTATGAACAGTCAATTTTCTCTTAGCTATATCCGATTTATTCAATGCTGCAACGCGCTGCCTGTATTCGCGTTGTCTCTGTGTATTTGTTGTCTTTACACTTTCAACCTGCACAGCTATTCTCGACAGTGCAAGACGCTGTGTGTATTCCCGTTGTCTCTCTGCACTTGACTTAGGAGCAGATAATATTGGTGGCTCAGTAATTGGCATTTCGTCCATTTATACGATATATTTTTGCTTCTTCGACAGTTCACAACACTCTCTCTTCTTTTATTTTTATTTTATTCGTTTTGCTACGTCAACCTCTATCTCGCTAGTCGCGCTCTCGCTAACTGTGGCTCGTGCGTTTTCGGTTACCGTTATCGTAACGCTACAAAATTTTTCCGAATGCCTTCCAAGGTATACCGATTCATAAGACGTTGTCACGTCAAAATAACATAAGTATTTTACTAAAAGATCTAACCCCCTTGCTTTAACAGGGTTGTAAAAATGCAGTTCAACGCTGTACACTTTCTTTTGACGCTCACAGTATATACCCCTTTATACCTTTATACCATACATTATTTTCTTTTGGATATTGATATTTATATTATGACGAATTTACACTTGAATAATCGTGAATAGCATGCCGGGCGTCTCTCAGTTAGCTCGAACTTGGACGTCGAACGATATACATCGCCTCAGTAAGCAAACTGACTGCGGATATTAAGTGCCAAAATAATAAGTGAAAATAAAATAAATCTGTTCAGAAAAAGAGAAAAAACTTTGAGTTTCGTTGGATTATTCACAATGCCGAGATCGGACCGAGGAAGTCGATAAACGTAAAATCAAAATTACGTAAAAGTGTCAGAAATGGGAGTGCTGAATAGTCCTAAAGAATGGTAAGGTTTGTTGACTTGAGGATAACCCATTTAAGAGAGTAATTGGAGTCTCGAGGATTGCATGTGACAGGGAATAAGGCGGATTTACAAGCACGATTGCGTAAAGCAATGGAGAGCGAGGGCATCGAGGTTGATGAACACGAGTTTTGTCACGATGCTTCAGGGGCTTCACTTAAAGCTGAAGAGCAGAGGGTAGAGCCGCAGCCAGCCCCAGCATTTAACATGAATGTGCGTCTAGCAGCAATGGCGCAGCAGTCCTCACGTATGGAGAACCAGTTTTTTTTGTTTTGTTTTTATTAGACTGCTCCCGGAAGAGGCGAACCCATAGCGCCGAGTGGGCGCCCCTAGATACCACCAAATAACTGTTGCAGTTCTTTTTGAATAGTTGCAGGTTGTAACGCTCTGGGAACACTCGCGTGGAAAGGGAGTCCCATAATTACTCCGCTCTGTAACGGAATGAGTTCTACTGCTGGGATGTTCGCGCCGTCGGGAGATGAACCACAAACGGGTGCGATCCGTCGGATTGTCTTGTGGAGCGCATATAAGCCGAGGTGCGTGGAACAATACCACGAATCTCCGAAGAACAGTACCCGTGATAATATCTGTAAAACAGACAGAGGTCGGCTACGCGCCTTCGATGTGATAGCGACTGTAGTCCCGACGTCAGCGCCGAGTCCCTGATCAGGCGGATCGCTCGTCTCTGTACGCTCTCAAGTAGGTCGAGGATATGTTTAGGAGCCGAGCTCCAAACATGACAGTACTGTTCGAGCGCGGGTCTAATTTGGGATTTATATAGGAGCAGAAATTGGGCCGGGGTAAAATATTTCTTGGCTCTAAAAAAATAGCTAAGTTTTTCTGAGGCTGACTTGGCGATGCACGACACGTGTTTATGCCATGATAGATTAGTTCGTCCCGAACTATGTTCACTGATCTCCTGTGTTAACAAAAGTAGCCAGTCGGTCACGATGTACCACTTCTATCTTGACGTTCGCTCTTCGCTGAATCCTACAGACAACGGCGTTAATTCTTCTGAGAATCTTATACGGTCCTTCCCAATGTTGCTGCAACTTCAGAGACCTTACTTTTTGCCGATGAGGGTTATAAAGCCACACATGATCGCCTGCAATAAATCCGGATGCGTTGGCTCGAACGTCGTACCTTGTTTTCATCCTGTCACTTAATCCTTGATTTGCTTTCGAACCAAATGATGAATCTCGTCGAGGCGATTTCTCCATTCGGCTACGTAGTCTTCGGTCTTATCTATGGCGTCTGGAGGTATTCCTAATCGCAGATCGGCTGGTAATCGTATCTCTCGTCCAAATATGATTCTTGCTAGAGAATGGCCTGTCGTATCGTGATTAGCCGATCTATAGCTCAGGAGAAAGGTTTGTACATATTTGTCCCAGTCTCGTTGGTGATCACTGAGGACCTTCGATAAGTGTTCTTTCATTGTTCGGTTGAACCTTTCGACCATTCCGTCTGACTGCGGATGTAAGGGTGTGGTCCTGGTTTTCCTTACGACCAGTGCCGCACAGATGCCTTGAAATATCTGTGATTCGAAATTTCGGACTTGATCGGAATGCAGCTCACAGGGAACTCCATATCTGCTGATCTAATTATTGATAAGCTGCGCAATGACGGTTGTTGCTTCTTGGTTTGGAATTGGAAGGACCGCCACCCACTTGCTGAAGTAATCCATGATGACCAACATGTATTTGTTGTTGTCGTTGGTTTTTGGAAATCGTCCTGAGATATCAATCGCAATTCACTCGAAGGGGCACTCACGTTGTACTGCTTCATAGCACTCCTTGATTTTGCTGTTGGTCCTTTGGTCACAGTGCAAGTTGTGCACTTCCTACACCAAGACTCGACGTCATCTCTCATGTGAAGCCAGTAGAATCGAGATCGTAATTTCGAAAGTGTCTCACTAACACCCAGATGTCCACCGGAGGCCCCGTCGTGCATTTCTGTTAGTACATCCTTCACTTTTGTTGGTGGGACTAGAATCCACATTCGATGGGATTTTCCGTCCGTGGCTTCCCATTTACGCTTTAGAATTCCATCTCCCACCAGCAAGGAATTCCATTGTGCCCAATATGCTTTAAATGTTCCACTCTTGTCAGAAATATTGTTCCAAGTTGGGCGCTCGTTCCTCTCTTTGTGTTGCAGGATTAGCGACAAATCTTCATCCTGAAGTTGAGCTGCGTGTATAGCATCATTCGCCCACCCATCTAGTACTCCTAGTTGTACATTTCGCAGGTCGTACGCCTCTTCTCTCTCTTCCGCTTTATGACAATGTTTAAAATCTGGCTTACATCGTCTTCTTGATAGAACATCAGCTTTATTATGCACCTTCCCTTGCTGAATTGAGCTTATCATTGATATGGTTGCACATTCTGCGCTTAACTCTCTTTTTCTTATTGCGACCGGCTCTTCGGACGCATTTAGTACTCTGACAGGTACGATGTGTTTCTTCACCTCAGGTTGTTCCGTTGATAGTCACCTCGTATGACAAGCGCATGAGCAACAATTCTCACTCGATGTTTCATTCATTCGTCGACGTTTCCTACAGTCAACAGAGATGTGGCCGACTCCGCCGTATGTCCAGCACTTCATAACAGGACTCGGGGTTCTCCGTTGTACATGCCCGATTCTTTGGCAGGAACATTCCTGGACGGACGTTTCTCGGACTCTATATGTACTCCTGGTAGCCAGTTTAGCAGATTCATATGCCAATGTGAGCGCCAGTATTTCATTAGTCGTCTTCTTTCCCGGCAAACGAATGACCTGTTGCAAGTCCGGTTCTTGAAGTGCGTTTATAAATGCATCCATTGCTACCTCGTTCAGAAATTCCTTAGTCATATTTGAATAAGACAAGTTTGCCAATCGCTCAATGTCTGCCTGCAACTGTTGAAGATTTTCTCCAGGTTTCTGCATTCTGCTCCGTAGTTGCATGCGGTAGACCTGCTGCATGTGGTTGTCTCCATACCTAGCTTCAAGGCCGTCTCTTACCGTTTGGAAATTTGTTTGCTTCTCTGCTGGTATAGTTTGTAGCAATTCTGCAGCCGCCCCGCGGAGTGACAAGGTTAGTGATGTTGACTTTTCCTCATCCGCCCACTTATTATAATTCTTAAGTGCGGTTTCCAACACTTAATTGTTTTTAATATAATTTGATTTTAATATAGTTTGATGGTAAGGTGGTGGATGAAGTGCATGATCCACATGTGAGTGTGCGAACTCATCCCAGTTCGAGTGTGGATCGTGTACAAGTTCGAATTCTGTTTTCGGAGTGGACGTTCAGGGAGAGCGAGAGAGAAACAACAAGAGGAGTTTTTGCGATTCCGTTTATTTTGTTTTTGCTTGCTCGATACTGTTTTTTTGAGTGCCGTAAGAGAGAGTTGGAGCCCCGTTAACAGTTGAAAGGAGGAAAAAAGGCAACGTCCCAGTTAATTTTTAAAGAAAAGAAAAGAAATTGTTGAAAAGTAAAAATTGTAAAGTGAAATGTTAAAAAACTAAAAGGTGTAAAAGAAACTGTTAAAAAACACAGAAAGGCAGAAGAAGTTTGAAGATTAAACGGATGGATTAAGGAATGAAGGCTCGTTTTTCTTTTCTTGGAGCACCGTTTGGGTTTTAATCTGTCAAAGTGACATTCGTGTTCGGAAGCAGGAGGAAAAGTTGAAAAACCAAGAGAAAACCACAGGAGGTACCAGAGGAAGAACCTGGAGACGAAAACAGGTAATCCGTTTTACATTTAAATACCCCAAATTTTATGTGGCAAAAGACATGTCACATAATTGGCCGCGTCTTGTCTTATTTCTCTCAACGCACTCAAGTCTCTTTTCGATTCGTGTTATTTCATCGGTGACTTTCTTGAATTCAGCTTGGTTTTTTGATTTAGATTTTCTACTTCGTTTCGAATTTTGTCCTTAAAGTGTTGAAAATTACATTTCATCCACTGCGTTTGGGCATCGAGCTTTGCATTAACAACTGCAGCTTGCGCGCCCAATTTTGAATTTTGGGCATCGAATTTTGAATTTATGGTGTCAAATTTTGCATTAACATCCGTAGCTTGTGCGTCCAATTTTGAATTTTGGGCGTCGAATTTTGCATTAACATCTGTAGCTTGTGCGTCCCATTTTATCATCATCATCCTGGGCATCTCCGAAACGTCCATCTGTGGCGAGCTTTTCTCCGTTACATTGGCACCACCTTGACTCGGTGTTTCTTCTCCATCCGGACAGTCTGGCCCACTCGCAAAAACATATGTGTCAACAACAATACCCTCTTCCTCCATTGCTGCTTGTAGACGCTGTCGAAGAATTTGCTTCTGTCCTCTGCTATCCAGATTCCGGTCCTCAAGTTCCTTATTCAACTCAGGAACGCCAAGATCCTCCAAATGTCGATCTGACATCGTCACAACCCACTTTCACAGCTTATTCACTTCACCAATAATTAACCCCACTTCTGACACCAATTGTAGCGAGCTTAGGGTTCGCTGGATTAATTATCTTAATAAATAAGAGACGTTAAATCGATTCTCTTTGCAAACACTTTATTAGTCCGTAATAACAACCGTTACTTATACCGTACACTTAACGATTTCTTTACTTATCGCTTCCGTACTTATCGCGTTTTTTACTTCTTCACTGCTTGCTTCTCACTCGAGACTTGTCGCTTGTTTCGCTTTCTTCTTCTTACTCATCTCCATGAAAAAAAAAAAAACAAATGGGTGCCGAGAGGGCCGACTTTAGCGAGACAAGAACAGATGTGTCCTTCATCTTGTCTCTGACTTCTGGTCATCTTGCGATAACTAGAACCACCCACATCCGTGAGGGTGTTGGGCTCAGTCTCGCGATATCTGAAAAGAAAAGAAAAAAGTGGGGGTATCCAAGGATAGTGCGGACAGTGTTAGTCTAGGTGTTCTCTAACTACTTGTATAGAGGGATAGTGGGAAAGAAATCGTACAAGACCGGTAGATCTTGGGTGCGGTAGTAAACGCAGATCACGTCTCTGGCGTGTGATAATCTGCGCTTTGGTTGGTGTGTATGTTTGTGTTTGTGCCGTCTTGTACTGTGCGTTCGTGTGTGTCGTTTGTTAATTGTAGACCCTATGGGATCGGTCCAGGAATCCTCTATTATAGAGGGTAATGTTGTTGGGAAGGGTGCTTTCTTCAGTTTTGTACTGAAGAAGCGATTGTGGGGGTTTGATCCGAAGAGATCGAGAGAGAGAAGGGTCAAGAACGCAAGAGTCCCGTACAAGTGGGTTCTCGCTGTTCTGAATGCTTTCGAGGTACTTGTATGCTAATTGGAGCAAGTACTCGTCGATAGGGGTAATGGAGGCGCCTTCGTATAGGTGAGAGTTGTGGTACTCATCTCCATGATCTATGTGCGACGTATTTATACCCTTCCCTCATTCTGATATCGTGTTTCGTTTCCGTCCGTTCCATAGTCTCGACTTTTCTATTCCAGTTTTCCAGTACTTCCTAAAATAATTTAGTACTTTGTTTCGGACTTCCTCGAAGATTCCAGTACTGATTGTCATATGCGTCACAATATATAATACGATAAAAATAGTTTACTGCGATGTGGTTTGTTGGATTTCCTTTTGGGAAAGGAAACGGGAACAAACTGCTGATTTTTCAACATAAAAACAATAATTTCGAATTCAAAATAAAGGAAAGAACAATAGTATCTTCACAGTTACAGTTGAATTATAATTCACAAAAAGGAATTATAATTCACAAAAAGGAACGGTATGAATAAAAGGTGTGTAAAGTGTAATAAGTGTGTTTCTTTTATTGTTACAATAATAATTGTGTGATATACATCCAATCACTAACAACCCATGTTTTTAGGGCTTCAATTAGTCACAACATTATTTTCTACTCACAGTAGAGGATTGCCCAAACATTTAACTGCCACCGCATCAAAATAATTCAAAACATCACTAAATAAATAATTTATTGGTTCACTTTCGGAATATTGTCTACTATTTTAAAATATTATGTTGTTAATTTATAAGCCTCCAATGACGAGCTCACTGTATGGGTACATAAGGGAAGCCTGATGGAAAACATTATAGTACAAATCGTTGAAGGCTGCTACAGCAGTGCACTTTATTTGCCTTCCCACAAAAACTCGATTGAAATTCATTAAATATCCGATCAAAGAATTGTACACAAAATGTTCGGGATAATAGTTGGGAAGATCAATATAAAAAACGTTAAAGTTTATACTCAATATAACAGACGTCACATTTAGGTAAACAGAACCATTTGTTGTTACAGAATTCGCTTCAAATACAACAGTTGTATTCACATATTCTGCAAATCACTAAAATATTACGAATACATTGATATGATTACAATAAATCGCTTACTTCCCCCAGATTTTCCGAAACCAGACCCATTAACAGGCAAACCAAAGATGTCACCAATAACTTCATAATCTGCCGTCATATATGATTCAGGTATGACAAAGTTGATTGAATGCTTTCCGTGGGGATTGATGCCGAAACCTCTGACATAATACATTTCAGAGTGCTTTGAAAACTTAGAAGGATCGTTTTACCTACTTGACACTGATGATGTCCGCTTTGCTAAAATTATACGCGCTTACATGTGTCCAGGTAATTTTTATATTTATGGGATTATCGGAGTCAGATTGAGCCCAAACCATTTTATCGACATTCATGGGCTCAAATGGGGGAATACCAAGTTCCGGAATACCTAGGTAGATAACAAATGGGTACACACACAAAGGATATTTTTCAATAGTAATTAATATTAATACCTGTCTTTCCTTTATGAAAAAAAACTTGAATAATATCTACTAAACACGTCTCATTACCAGCATTGCAGACTTCAAAATCGGGTGCTAAAACAAGGAACTCACTAGAAATATTGACTTCAACATTTAAACTCAATTAGTCGTACGCGAAGCTCCCCAAATGGGAAAGTTAAAAAATCCGATGGAGAAAAAGTACAGCGCCATGAGATCCTGCATGGTAGGTACACCTGTTAAAACTATACCCCGTTAAAGTACTGAAGTAGAGTTTCAGAATTTACGCAATTAATTTTTGACTAACGCATTTAATACAAATTCAGCCACAAAGAATACCGACAGTGTTTCTGCAAAAATAATTTTTTTTTATTGTTTCAATCAGAAGAGTAGAAAAACACTTGTTTGTTTTAAAAAATCTAATGAACCGATGTTTTATCAATTAACAGTGCCTATGAACTTTTGCTAATTAGCAGGTGATAAAAAACCAAGATGTGGAGTCGAGTGCAACGCTTGCAAATTATACAATATTAAAGTTAAGGTGTTCCACAATTGCGTGCTATCTTTATGGCCTCAAACTAAGATCACGAAACAGAAAAATTAAAGTGGGGAGTTAAAAGCTATAACGGATAGAAAAAGTATTGATTTCAAAACACAAGGTGTCCCTAATCGTCGACATTACTCTGCGTCCGAGTACCTTGTTTGATAGGGAACAAGATATTTGTGAAGGCTACACCCCCACCGCATTTGTTCCGCTAAGAAACTGGCTAAAATAAATAAGTATACATAAAAAAATAAATATACAAAAGATAAATTTATTCATTCATCCGAAAAATACTTACACAAAACATTCAGTCACATTTTCCAATTATTCAAAAATGTCAAATCAAAACACTCATCATCATCATAGGCACTATAACCGGGGTCCGGTCTTGGCCTTATTTCAGGCTCTGGGCGTCCGGGTCTACGCCATCCCTCCATCGCAGACAAGGTCTGCCGCGCGATCTTCTTCCACACATCCTGCCACAAAGGACTTTCCGGGCAGTCTCCTCTTCGCTCATTCGAGCTAGGTGTCGCACTCACCGGAGTCTACCGAGCTTGATTTTTCTTACACCATTAGCTCAAGGTAGATCGTGTACAACGCGTGGGTATAGCGTCTCCGGAATCGTCCTCCCCCACAAACGGTAAGAAGGTAAGACCATGGTCTTGTACAGTAGCAGCTTGAATGTTCTGGATAAATTTCGGGATTTAAAGAGTGTGTGTACAACAAGCGTTGAACACACCTTCCACTCACACCGGGTTCTTGTTGTGTTGTGGGCTGGCGTCAGGAACAATTCGGTCTCCTGACGTGCACGTTGATTGCGTGGTGGGGCAATCTCCAGATTTGGTTATCCACCTCAATGGCGTAAATCGCAATGATTTCTGAAACAAGGTGAATTAAATATAAAGAAACCAAAACGAATACCTGTAAATTGCTACCGCACTCGTGACGAGAATCCTGTTGCAAACTAAAAAATTAACCATCACACAACAATAAAACAATTCTTGTGGATTTGTACCCAAAGATAGGTTTAAGTTTAATTGATGATTCAGATTTCTACAGATGAACTTTCCAATGATTTAGATTTTACAGATAAAAACATCGTGTCGATTCAATCGCGGTTTAACGAAGAAGCCAAAAAAAGATGGTTGTCTTGTCAGCTGATTGCCGACATTGGTTAGGGTGGTGCCACAGGTAGCATTCAATTGCGTATTCGCCGGTTGTGTCCAGGCCGAATCCGCAACATTCCGCCCGCCTTCGCCAATCATTGGCGAATATTCTGGCTCCCGTGGTCGTCCGGAGCTTGGTCAGGGGGTTCTTCCTTCAGTGGAAGGATACTTGTTTTTTCCTTGGTCGATGGTGGTGATTGGGTGTTGTCTTCAATTGCCTGATGCTCAAGCGGCGGTCCAGCGGGCGAGGATCTGGTTTGATGAATGATCCAGGAGGGGGGTCGGCGATAGGTCGAGGCTGACAGTACCTCCTTTTGGTCGTCTTATGTGAGCTGTCATCCACAGGGATATGCTCGACCAGGTCCTCTGGGTCCGAGTTGTAAAATCGCAACCCCCGAGGACCGGTCAATTGGTGATGTGCCCCACAGATCATGCATGGGTCCGGCCTTGCTCTATGCATCAGGATATGGTTCGGGTCGATCTCTGGGTAGGCGGAAAGTTTGTCTGCGCACAGTGCGACGACCCATAGCAATAAATGAAAAAATCAAGAGTTTTAGCGGTACTTTTTAGTGATTGGAAAGGCATCATAAATATATATATTTTATAAATCCAAAGAAATCATTTGGAATTGTTATTTGGTACAAACGTTACAGAGCGGTAACCTATGACTAAGTAAATTTTTTTCCCAATCTTGAATTATAAGTGTTTTTTGATATATATTAAATTTATTGTCAGTTTTAATTATACGTATAAATAAAAACTAGATCATGATAAATAATAGTGATCAAGGTATGGAAAATCATATTTTAATATATAGGAAAATGTGTTTGTTTCGTATTTTTATGTATTGTGACGTTTGAAGAAGTGCAAGTCTAATTGGAAAATTTAAAATTTTGTGATTTTTGTGTTTAGCTTAGCTTTTTTAAAAAAACATCAAAAAGAGTCTTTGAGATTTTTGCTGTTTTGTGATGTTCTATGTGTCTATTGGTCATATCCATAAGCGAAATTTTGCGCAAATTTGCGCTTCTACAATTTTTTGACGTTTTTGTAGGCTTAACTCCATCAATCAAAAACGGTGACCTTTTGCAAAGATGGATTGAGAGTGAGAAGCCAGTGAAGATAATTGCTGTTGCTGAAAAATTAAGTGAATTACTGGGTCTAGAAGGGTCAGATGAAAATATTGAACCTGAAATTCAAAGAGTTTCCAAGTATTTTTGTTTGACATTAAAGAGAAAATGGTAAAATTGCCAAAGAAAGCGAAATAAATGTATGCAAGTTAATGAAAGCTGGCTAAACCTTAATTTGACATTGCCAGCAAATATATTAACTCATTGGAGAAATGAAAATAGTTTAAATGTACCTGGAACGAGCAGAGGTAGACCGTCAAAAAGATTTGAGGAATGCAGTGAACGCACGAAAAAACGTCGGGTTCATGAATTAGCTACGCAGCACAGTTCAGAGGAACTAAGCTATGCTGCTAACATTTCAAATCGGTTTTCAAAGTCTCCTCAAAAATCGAATAAGACGTTAACTCTGCAACAAACACTAGCATTGTATTTAGATTTGGATTTGTCTAAGAGAAAATACTCTCATCTACGATCTGTTGTAAATGGCCTTCACAAAGACTGTTTTCCCAGTTACTATAAATTGAAAAGATATAAATCGGATCTATTACCCGAAATTGCTGTTGCGTCGGAAACAATTGCTGAAGTTAACCTCCAATCGCTTTTAAATAAAACTGCAAAAAGCATTGGCGATATAGTTAAAGAAAATCTTCCATCTTTGGACACAAGTAATTCATTCAATCTTGTATGCAAGTGGGGCTTTGATGGGAGCTCCGGGCACAGCAGCTAAAAACAAACATTTTTAAACAGTGAGCATACGGATAGTTTCTTGTTCGTTACTGCTTTCGTGCCAGTTAAATTAGTGGATAACATAAATGGCAAAGAAGTTTGGATAAACTTCCGGCCAGGGTCAACCTATTTCTGTAGACCTTTGAAATTAGTATTCCAGAAAGAGGATAGTACTCTTATTCTGTCCGAACAAAGCCACATGGAAGAATTAATTGCACATCTTCAACACTCCGAAGTCAGTATTGACGGCAGAAACATTAACATCAATTTTACTATGCTTATGACAATGCTTGATGCCAGTGCAATAAATACTTTAAGTGGAACTAATGCTGCTCAAAATTGTTTTATCCACGGAGCCAAACCTTCCCAAATGAATCTACCTTCTGTAGAAAATCGGACGTCAAACACAGATAATTATAAATTAGGCCTTTCATCTTTACATTGTTGGATCAGATGTTTCGAATGCTTGCTGCACATCTCCTACAGATTGACTTTTAAAACTTGGCAAATACGTGGTCAAGAAAATAAAACTGCATTTGCAGAAAGAAAAAAAGATATTCAAGAAAATTGTAGGCTCAAAATGGGATTACTTGTCGATATCCCTAAACCAGGATACGGAACCAGTAATGACGGAAACACGGCTCGACGCATTTCGCAAATCCTGAATTGAGCACAGACATTACAGGAATTGGCGAGGAACTCATAAGCAATTTCGGAATCATATTAAGAACGATTGCAACTGGTCGTGAAATCAACGTCGAAAGATTCGCCAAGCTATTGGAAGATACTAAAACTATGTATCTTTCCAAATACAGTTGGTACTACATGCCTAGCAGTGTTCACAAGCTTCTTGTTCATGCAAAGGACATAATTTCATTTTTCGATTTGCCTATAGGTGCCCTTTCAGAAGAAGTTTTAGAAGCTAGGCATAAGGAAATTCGAAAGGCCAGACTAGATCACCGTCGAAAGTGCTCTAGAATAAATTCAAAACTGATTTAATGAATCACTTATTGTTTACTTCGGATCCTCTCATTTCAAATATAAGATTAAAAAGCTCATGTATGCCTAAAATATCTCCACATATTGAACATTATCTACTTCGAAATGGTGCAGAAAGTTTTACGCTACCAATAGACTTGGCCGATATAGGTGGAACATCATCATTGGAGAGCGATAGCCATTAATAATTAACATACATATGCACATATTTGTTATTTCAAATTAATTTATTATACCTATACATCATTCTTTTATATTAATGTTTTGAAGTTTATTAAACTATAAAATTGTTAACATACTTAAATTTTTAAATAAAGTTCAAAAAAACATACGCAGACTCAAAATAAATTTTGAGTTTAAAAATAAAGTTCGCTGCTCAAGTCTTTTGTTTAAGAAGTTGGACAGGCCATTTTTGCAGGTTGATACCTTTTTTTTAGATCGTTGCATAGATATCAAATGTAAAAAGAGATTAAATGCAAAATATTCATATTTTAGTTACTAAAACCAGAGATATTAATTTTGCCGTTTTTCCCATAGACTCACTGGGGAATGATGCGGCTCCGTTTCCGCTGCCTTGGTGGTGACTGGTCGCAGCTGCATTCGCCAATCATTGGCGAAGCCGTTGGTTCCAGGGTACGGAGGCCCAGGGCCTTGGACTTCTATTGATGTGGAGGCCTGAAAAGGGCCGCCCGCACTGAATTGGTGATAAATGTATTGATGACGATGAGACTTCAGTCGTTGGTGTTCGGTACTCTTAGTCGCAGAACTGACCATTCGATCTGGGTTGGTTGCCTTGAGCAAGCTCGGGAGTTGGGCATCATTGCATCGGTCGGCGTCGGTTGCCTTAATGTGTGAGACTGGGTCGAGCGCGAACGAAGCCTCGAGCCGCCTCGGTGGGTGGTCATCAGTGCCTTGCTCGGCGGGTTTCTCTGCAGCAGGCTCTTTTCCTGGGCTGGGTGCCTCAGAACTGATGGGATCTGCCGTCGCTGGTGCTGGTGCACTGGCAGTTGCTGGTGCCTTCTTGCTGAAATCGGCCTTCTTGTATGGTGTCGCTTTAGCGCTGATGGATGCTACTACAGTTGTCACCTCTTTCACTGCCTTTGGATCGGGTTTCTTCTCGACCGTTCCTCTTTTGGCTGTCTCACTTTCGACAGCACCTGGGTCGGCTGGACCTTCGGTGTCTGTCGTCGCATCTTGGTTTGTCAGATGGATTGTGGGTTCCTTAGGCATCATCCGTGATGGTAGTCTGGATGGCTGGCCAGATGGCATACGCATGCCATATGTGGAAGGAGCTCTCGGCCACCAAGCTGGTTACGCCATCAACGGCGGCAAACGACTGTTGGGTGGAAACATGGTGTGCGTCGCAGTCTTATAACCGAACGGGTGTTGGCGAGCAGTGCGTGCCGTACCTCAGCAAGCTCCGTGGCCTCATTGAGGTATGTGTCTTCGGCCTGGTCGATGAACCGCTCTTCAAAATACCGCTGACAGATGGCCGTCCATGGAGTGATCAGGCATATGAGATCTTCATGCCGATTCCGCATCTCGTTCCAACTCCGATGGAGGTCTCGTTCTCGCCCCTCAGTAGTGTGTATATAGCGGTTCCACGCCAATTTTTTTGCCGGTTCTGCGGCACTTGGGACGTCATCAGTGAGTAATGCTATCTTGAAAGCTCTCTTGCGATCTTTGGGATATGTTTTATTTTAGAGTATACTTCTAGGATGAAACTGTTTTGTATCGTGCGTATTGTGGGTTTATTTTAGAGTACACTTTTAGAGGTGCAACTTTTGGGCGTTGGGATTTTGCTAATTCTATTGAATGTTGTCAAGATTATAACTTTTCCCAGATCAATCTTTAATTGTATAAACGAGTCATTGAGTGATTATGTGAATTTCATCATATTGGGTACTTGCGGCGTCAAGAAAAACAACTCAATTTGTTAGTGTTTTAATGAGTCATTGAGTGATTATGTGAATTTCGTCATATTGTGAAATTGCGGCGTCAAGAAAAAACAACTCAATTTCTAAGTTGTAATCTTTCGATTGAATAGAAACACGTCCGAACATGTCTGCGCCCCATATATGCCTCCATTAAAATTATGCTTGTGGAGAGAGAGAGAGAGAGTGAGAGAGAGAGAGAGAGAAAGAGAAAGAGAAAGAGAGAGAGAGGTAGAGAGAGAAAGAGAGAGAGAGGGGAATGAATGTGCAGGAGTTAGAGTTGTTTAGCTGGGTGGTATATAAATGAGGTGCACTCATCACACTTCATCACTTAATTTTCAGATTTAAAATCGGTAAGTTATGATATTTTAATTACTAAGACCAGTTCATTGATCAATATATATTTTGCATATAGATATTAACGAGGTAAATAAAAATATTTCATTGGTGGATATAAGCCTTCAGAAAAAGGTAAGTTATCATATTTTCAATTATTAATATAATTTGAATTTACAAATATTTGATATTTTTTGCATAAATATATTTCACCGGGGAGCCCCTGGCGCAAGACTAATGACCTTGCCCAGAAAAAATAAATCATTATGGAAAATTTAACAAGCCTCAGAACTTGCTAAATAAGGCCAAGACCGGTTCCCGGTTGTAGTGCCGATGATGATGATGATGATGATATTTCACCAAAATAAAAAAAGAAGACTGCATTTCAGAATATTCGACGAGGGATTACCGCAAAATTCAACCAAAAAATCACTATCAAACTGTGAGTTATCTAATATATTAATTATTTTTCATTTTCAAATGTTAACGCAGTGCTAGTGTTTAGAGTGTAATAGTATCGAGTCGAATAATCTCGTTGTTTATGCGTGCGTCATAAATAATTTATTTTGTGTTTTATTTCTTGAAATATTGTGCGCAATATTCGTGGAATTTTTACATAAGAATAACGTGACGCAAGTGTTTAGAGAGTGTAATAGTATCGAGTCGAATAATCTCGTTGTTTGTGCTTGCGTCATCAATTATTTATTTTGTGATTTATTTCTTCAATTGTTTTTTAATATTCGTTGGATTTTGCATGTCATCGAGGCGGGTGTTTTCTGAAAAACCTAAATTAGGCTTAATTGGTGTGAAATTTTTCCTATAAAAGGATATGTGGAATTGTGTATAGATTTATTTCGTTTTTTTTTTTTTTCGTTTAGCGCTCATCGACCAGTCTCTGTTTTCACAAACTTACACAGTTTTAAAAAACGAATATTCGACACAATAAATAAATAAATAAAAAATAAAAAATAAAAAAAAATAACAAAAATAAGTAAAAAAAATAAATAAATAATTAAAAAAAAAATTAAAAAAAATAAAAAAGATTAAAAAAATAAAAAAATAAAAAAATAATTCTTAGAGTACGGAGTCACAGGCAGTTGAGAGGATTTGGAGAGACATTTTAGGGCGTTTTTTGAGTGATGTTTTTATCTTATCGGCACCCAACATTCAGGAGATTGATTAACGGTCGATTCCGCTAGACGCGATATAGGAGAACTGGTCGGGGGTTATGAAAGCGATGGATAAACTACATTATGGGGATTAATGTGCGGCGATTAATGATATCATCGGCTTAAGGATGAAGTTCCTCATACAGAGACCCAAGAAAAAATTCTGCGTTTTATTTTTTACTCTTCGCCTTGACTAGGGTTGTTTAAAGAACCTTTTGCAAACAAAGTTGTTGATGTAAGTGGCGCTCCCTCCGCCGTACCCGCCCACAGTTAGATATATAATAACAAAAAACACCTCGATAGGATTAACAATAAATTTTTCATTGCTTTTTAGAAATATGTGTGCTATCGCGAGCAACAACAACAACAACCACAATCATAATAATAATAATAATAATAATAATAATAATAACAACAATAACAATAACACACGGAAAAGAAAAGGGCAAGGGTTGAACGAGCGTCAACAACAGCAACCAACAATGTCAGGAGAACAACCTGCTAAAAAATCCAAACAGCCCACCTATAAAAGATGTCTGTTTTGTGATGAGAATATTGAAGAACAGCTTTGAAGCCAACATCAAAGAAAAAATGCTCACAAAGCAAACGCTCAACAAGCCCTTAATGAAAATGTCTCCTCAATAGAAATCGCATTCAAAAATCGTATTAAAACATTTGTCATTGCCAACAAAGATGAGGACATAGTAAATATCAAAACTTTATTCATGAAGAATATTCCATTGATTGAAGAGTTATTAGAAAATCAATTGGAAGTTTTGAGAGCCTTTAAATTCAGCATGGACCGTTTTGCTAAGTTTGCAAAATTTATAAAGGAATGTGATGAGATAAAGCAGATAGATATTAAAACCATGCAAACGAAAATGTTTCCGATTAAGAATGAGGAAGATATAAGGGTAAACTTGAACACGGCAATTGAGAAAATTAAAGCAAAATTGGAGGAGTTTCAAGAAGAAGATAGCGGATGGTCATTGCAATCATTTAAAAGAATCGAACTCAATTTTAATAAATACGACCCGCTTCGAGCTTCCTCACATTTTACTTTGCCCAAACAAATAGTAAGCAAACACGCGTGCATCAATGTTCAAAACAACGACGAATATTGTTTTAAATGGGCCATTATATCAGCTTTCGCTAATGATAGAAACCAATCTAAAAGACCATCCCATTATAAAATTGCCAACATATCAAGCGAAACAATAGAATACGAGAATGAAAAACTATGTTTCAAAAATATGGAATTTCTTCTGGCGGCCAAAGGTACGAGGGTTGCCTCTTATGTTTCGGGGTTTGGCAACCCTGGCGTTGCAATCCGGCAATTGACAGCTCTGTCGTAAAGTTGGACATTTTTGAGGTTATACGCACTCAGAACGTTTTGACATACGAGCGCTATTTGTGTTGTTTACAGTAACTTAAAAGATTCATCTCGGCCCAAAAATGGAATTAAATCGTCAACATTTTCGTGCGATTATTTTTTACAACTTTCGGCGTGGATTAACTCAGCAACAGTGCATGGATGAACTTAATTCAATTTTTGCCGATGAAGCTCCATCAAGGACCAGTGTTTATCGATGGTATGGTGAATTCAATCGTGGTCGTAGTTCACTCCAAGATGAATTTCGTGAAGGTCGTCCAAAATCAGTTGTTGTTCCGAAAACCATTGATGCTGTGCGCGAACTGATATTGGAAGATCGTCATGTGACTTTCCGTGAGATTGAGACAACCTTAGGCGTTAGTGGGACCAGCATACATTCAATATTGCATAAACATTTGACTGTCAAAAAAATTTGTTCGCGTTGGATCCCGCACAATTTGTCAATCGCCCAAAAAAAAGGCTCGTGTCAATTGGTCGAAAGAAATGCTCAAAAAATACGCTCGCGGTGCTTCGAACCACGTCTATGACATCGTGACAGGTGATGAATCGTGGATTTACGCGTATGAGCCCGAAAGTAAACAGCAGTCGACTGTCTGGGTGTTTCAAGATGAGCCAAATCCAACAAAAGTTGTTCGCGCACGAAGCACTTCCAAGCAAATGGTCGCCTGTTTTTTCGGAAAAACTGGACATGTCGCAACCGTACCACTAGAACAACGCAGAACAGTCAATTCTGAGTGGTACACAACCATTTGTTTGCCAGTTGTCTTCCAAGAAATCAGGAAAACCAACCGCCGAAGACGGATCACTCTTTACCACGACAATGCGAGCTCTCACACATCGGCTGCGACAACTGCATTTTTGAGCACCCAAAACATCGATTTGATGGGTCATCCGCCGTATAGTCCTGACTTGGCACCGAATGACTTCTTTTTATTCCCGTACGTAAAAAACAAACTGAGAGGTCAACGTTTTTCGACATCTGAAGAAGCGGTTCCTTCATTCAGAATGCATGTGTTGGAGATACCTCAATCAGAGTGGCAAAAGTGCTTCGACAATTGGTTCAAACGCATGCAAAAGTGTATAGATCTTCATGGAGAATATTTTGAAAAACAATAAAGTGATTTTCGATGATCAGTATTTGTTTTTGTTCTCTAATCCCGAAATATAAAAGGCAACCCTCGTACATACATTTTTGAAGCCAATAACCCAACTGTTGGGATGTGCGGAGGAGGCGGCGTAGTTATTGTGCCTGGAGCTGCGGAGTTGTCCGATGTACTGGGTGCGTCGGACGAATTTACATTAATTGACTTCACTGGCACTTGGTTGGTTATTCACTGTAAAAACTATGAAAATCCCGAAGCCGAGTTAACCCGAAAAACTGTAATCAAATGCGGAGGACACCAAAGACGAAAAGGCAACTTTGTTTTGCTAAGAAGTGCTTGTTTTGTATTTTTTGTAACTCGGTTTTATAGTTATATTGTGCGCGGCCAGGGGTTCGGCCTCCGGAAATCTACTGATCACGAAATTGAAATTCACTCCCCTTTTATAGAATTTTTAGTTGAGAATTGTCAACTATTTTAGGGTCAAAATTCCCAGAAACACACATAAGAGTTTGTGTTTCAATTTGAGTTGTGTTCTGGGAATTTGTTAGAGGCTTTAGTTGGGTGGGTTCTAGGAAGGGAAATCATGAAATGCGTTTTGAATTTGGCATTTCATGATTTTTTAGAAATTGAGTCAATGTACGATGAATTAACTTTTGGTTAAATTCGTTGTACATGTGACTCAATATGGGATTTGAAATGGAGCAATGGAAAGTTTGGGATTTGGGTTTTTTATGTGGAATTGAATCAATGAGCGATAAATTAACTTTGGGTTAATTTATTGCTCATATGATTCAATATGAAATTAGGAAATTTAGGGATTGATACTATTGGGGATTTGGATAGGGGTAGCGATTTAGGATCGCTACACAACCATCAGCATAAATGTTTTTGGGTAATGAGATTAACAATAGAGGGCAATGCAAAATAATTGGACCCTACTATCATACCCGCGAAGAAAAAATGAAGCATATTAATTTGCTCTATTGCGAAAGTCGCGATGGCGATAAAACGCATTATGTATACATCAAAAACATCTTGCGTTTGTTGGGAGCTCAGTTAAGCAAACATGAACATCAAATCCAACTATGTAACGGCTGCTTGATGCGATTCGCCACAGCATCCAAACTGCAAAACCATAAGAGTGAATGCAGCAAACTAATTACGACTATGCCCGTTGAAAAAAAAAATACTCAAATTTGCTAAACATAATCGAAATAAATATGTTCCACTTCGAGCTTCCCCACATTTTAATTTGCCCAAACAAATATTTAATAAAAACACCTGCATCAATGTTCAAAACAACGATGAATATTGTTTTAAATGGGCCATTTTATCAGCTTTTACTAAGGATCAAGAACATGCTGATAGACCATCGCACTATAAAATTCTTAACATAGCAAGCGAAGCAATAGAATACGAGAATGAAATACTATGTTTCAAAAATATGGAATTTCCTCTAGCGGTCAAAGATACACACATTTTCGAGGCCAATAACCCTACCATCAGCGTAAATGTTTTTGGCTACGAGATTAATGATAGAAGGGAATATAAGATAATTGGACCCTACTATCATACCTGCGAAGAAAAGACTAAGCATATTAACTTGCTTTATTGCGAAAGTCGCGATGGTGATAAAACGCACTATGTATGCATCAAAAACATCTCGCGTTTGTTACGAACTCAGATAACCAAAGATGAACATCATATGCATTTATGCAACGGCTGCTTGTTGCGATTCGCCACCGAATCCAGATTGCAAATCCATAAGAGGGAATGCAGCAAACTCGTAACAGTTATGCCCAACGAAAATAATAAAATAGTTAAATTTACGAAGCATAACAGAAAACTAAAAGGTCCATTTGTGGTGTGTGCAGACTTTGAGTCAATTCTGCGTCTCGTGACCCACTGCTCGCTGAATCCTGAAACTTCGTCCACAACGGATGTACAACAACATCTGCCCTGCGCATTTTCATATTTCATAAAATGCTCCTTTGACGATGATTTAAACAAGCACCGCACATTTGTTGGTAAGTAAAAAAATTTTTTTAATAAGAAAAAAATTAAAAACTAAAATATAAACATTTTCCTTCTTTTTGCAGGAGAAAACTCTGCACCGGAATTCGTTAAGATGTTAGCCGACGATTTAACACATCGTCAGACGGAAATTATTGGACGACCAAAACCAATGATACCTTTAACAGATCACGAGAACGATCACCAAAACACATCTCCAATATGCAGCATATGTAAAGGTATTTTTACCCAATTAGATGTAAGAGTCAGGGATCATTGTCACTTCACTGGTGTATATAGAGGACGCGTTCCGAAAATTTTCCCAGTCTTTTTCCATAATTTGTCGGGTTATGATGCGCATCTATTTGTGAAAAGTCTGAGTTGTATTAAGGGGGATATAAATGTAATTCCGCTAAATAAGGAAAATCATATATCGATTTCCAAACGCGTATATTTAGACGAACATAATGCATTCGAAATTAGTTTTTTAGATTCTTGTCGATTTCTGCAATCTAGCATAGACTCACTAACGAGAAATTTATCCGAAGAGGATTTCATTATTCATACGGGATTTTATAAAAATGAAGAGTCTTTGAAGTTAATGATGACGAAGGGGGTATTTCCTTATGAATATCTTAATTCCAGGGCTCGTTTAGATGACTGTTCTCTTCCACCAATTTCCGAATTTTATAATAAGCTAACGAATGAAGATTGTTTAGTTGAAGATTATGATTATACTCAAAAAGTGTGGAAGCATTTCGATTGCAAATCTTTAAAAGAGTACATGCTTTTATATCTGCAGAGCGATGTTTTATTGTTGGCAGATGTATTTGAGAATTTTCGCAAGGTTTGTCTAGATATGTATGAGCTAGATCCATGTCATTATTATACATCTCCCGGCTTATCTTGGGATGCGATGTTGAAAACCACCGAAATTAATCTGGAACTTCTAACAGATGTTGCGGTGCTCAATTTCTTTAAGAATGTCATCCGTGGCGGTTTATGTCAGTGTAGTCATCGACATACCGTCGCGAATAATAAATATATTGATAAATTTAATGAGAGCAAACCAAATAAATTTCTTATGTATTTAGATGCAAATAACCTGTACGGTTGGGCAATGTCTCAACATCTTTCAGACGGAAACTTTCAATGGAGTGATCCTCAAATTTTCACAGCCGAATATATTTTAAATTGCGACGTAAACGCTAAAATCGGCTATGTGTTGGAAGTAGAATTGTCTTATCCAATTGATCTTCACGATCCACACAACGATCTTCCATTTTGTCCGGAAAATATGGCAACGCCGGGTTGCAAAGTTCCCAACCTGGTCGCCAATCTACATTCAAAGACACAATATATAATTCATCTGAGGAATATGCAGCAATGTCTGGAACATGGATTGATTCTCACTAAACTTCATAGAGTGTTGTCTTTTACTCAATCTGGGTGGCTGCAAAAAGATATAACCCTAAACACGGAATATAGAAAAAAGGCAAAAAATAAGTTTGAAAAAGACTTTTTTAAATTAATGAACAATAGTGTGTATGGTAAAACCATGGAAAACGTAGAAAAGCGACGAGATGTGAAAATTGTAACTCAATGGGTTACACAAGGAAATTCGTTCAGCAGCAGAAAGCTGATTGCCAATCCCTTTTTTCCATAGCGTGTCTATATTTACACCAAATATGTGCGCCATCGAAATGAACAAAGCTCGGGTGGTATATGATAAACCTATTTATTTAAGTTTCGTTGTACTAGAGCTTTCAAAATGGCTCATGTATGACTTTCACTATGATTACATGAGAAAAAAGTTTGATACTACGATTCAGCTGAATTACATGGATACGGACTCTTTTATCTACACAATATCAACAAACGTTTTTTATGCGGATATATATAGCGATGTTGTTGACCCCAAAAAACCTAGATTTGATACATCAGAATATGCGGTAGATAACATTCATAATTTTCCCCAAATAAATGGAAAAGTTCTGGGAAAATTCAAAGATGAGAACAATAGCAAAAAAATGATTGAATTTATTGGCTTAAGAGCTAAAATGTACTCTTTTGCTTTAGACACCAGTGAAGTAACAAAAAAGGCCAAGGGGGTAAAAAAGTCGGTTACCAATAGTTTAGATATAAGAGATTATAGAAATTGCTTGTTTAGGCGTACGTTATTTTATAAGCCTATGTTAATATTTAGAAGTAAGTTACGCAATATTTACACTCAGTCTGTAAATAAGTTAACGTTAAGCTTTAGCGACACAAAAAGATATATTTGTGATGATCACATAAGTACATATGCTTGGGGGCATAATAGAATAAGTAATGTTTAAGTTAAAAATTATTAAATTAAAAAATGTTTCTGTGTGTATATAACCAATATTTATAGTAAATAATAATAAGCAATAATTTTTGTAAAATAATTTTATTACCAATAGGTTAGTTATAAGTAATAGGTTAGGTATAAGCGATAATTTTTGTAGCTAATCGGTTAGATATAAGTAATAGGTTAGATTTAAGAGATAATTTTTGTAACTAATAGCTTAGATATAAGTAATAGGATAGATATAAGCGATCATTTTTGTAACTATTAGGTTAGAAATAAGTAATAGGATAGATATAAGCGATAATTTTTGTAACTATCAGGGTAGCAATAAGTAATAGGATAGATATAAGCGATAATTTTTTATAACCAATAGGTTAGATAAAAGTAATATTTGTTTTAAAATAAGTAATAAATGATATTGTTATAAAAAGAATTATTGTTTTCTCTCTCTTTCTCTCTCTCTCTCTCTCTCTCTCTCTCTCCCCGCCCCCCCCTCTCTCCCTCTCTCTCTCTCTCTATTCGCATACACACAATTTTAATGGATATGTTTAGTTTAGTTTAGTGAGGGCAGAACCCTCATTTATTTAGCTTAATACAAGCATAATATAATATAATATCTTACAGACTAACTTAAAACCTAAAGTAATAATTAAAAAAGAAAAGGAGACAAACGCAAGAAAAAAAAACAAAGAAGTGAGAAGAGGGGGTGGGCATGTGGGGGAAAACTAGTTTGAGAGCGGGAGAGGAGAGGTAGGATTGAGGGGGTTATTGAGCGGATGTGGCGGGGGGGGGGGGGGGGGGCTGGGAATGTTAAGAGACGGCGTTTGAGAGCGGGAGCGGAGAGGTTGAAATGAAAGGCGGTGGGGAAAGAGTTGGTCCGTCGTTGTTTAGTGAGAGCAGAACCCTCGTTTATTACACTTAATACAAGCGTTTTTTTGGATTACAAAAAATTACATTCGAATAAGTAAGAAGATAAAAAGGTGGGAAGGTGGCTGTGCACGTGATGGGTTGGCGAAGACCGGGTAGTAGGATAAAGGGGCGGGGTGGTAGGAATGTATACGGGTAGTAAAAGTGTAGATAGTGGGTGGGGGAAGGTCACGAGGGGAAAGACAGAAGACGACGTTTGAGAGCAATAGAAGTGAGGTAGAAGTCGAAGGAGGTGGGGTAAGAGTTTGCCTGCTTAAGCATACGTGAAATTGGTTCATTACAACCGTAGGAAGTGTGGTGGGAGGGCAGATAGAAGAGACGAGGGTTTCGTAGGTTGCGGGGGTTGGTGTTGAGTGCGATGGCGGAAAGCAAGCTAGGGCAGTTGATTGTGCCGGAGAGGAGACGGTGGATAAAGAGGATATCGGCAAGAGTTCTGCGTTCCTCAAGTGTACTGAGGTTGATCAAATGGAGCCGGCTTGTGTATGGGGGAAGAATCCGAGGATTCTCCCAGTTCAGCCCACGGAGGGCAAAGCGCAGAAACCGACGTTGCACGCTCTCGATTCTGCGGATATGGGACGAGCAATGTGGAGACCAGACCTGACTGGCGTATTCAAGAAGGGGGCGGACGAAGGCAATGTAGAGGGAACGGGAAACGTAAGGATTAGAGAATTCCTTAGACCAGCGTTTCACAAACCCTAGGGCGGAGTGTTCATGATAGGTAGGGAATATGAAGTTTCGGTAGATAGAAATTAGTGTCTCGTTAACATTGATTGAATAGACAGCTCTCTAAAATAGAAAAAAATAAAACGATATAAGAGATGGAAAAACAGATTGCTCAGAGATTTTAAAACAAATCAAAAAATGTTTGATAGAACACGAGGAAAATTTATTGGACGAACATTTAGAGGAGTTAACAAGATGTTATTCCAAAATAATACAATTCAGCGAAATGTATACCACCACCACCATCGCAGCACCCGAAAAGGAACAACAGCGCCGTACCGCATGTCGAATGTGTTTAGACATTAGCCAGGATAAGCTGGATACTTGCGCATATATGATGGAAAACATGGTAAGACGCACAAAGAAATTAATGTTGTCGTTGTATGGATGTTTAATAAATCCGCTGAAATCAGAGGCAAAATCATCTTCAGCAGCAACAACAACAAAAATGGCGAATACATTTTATAAACAACTTTAAAAGAAAAAAATCAAAAATGTATATGTTTTAATTATAATAAACATTTTTTTATTTATTCTAAAAAATTATGCGTTATTTTATCATTTATGTTGTATAGATATTTCAGGCATAGATGACCGCAATTGAAGGAGTTAAAGTTTTGATGTTGTTTATAGTCATATTGAATGTTTTTCCCACCTAGGTATTTGATAATCTCTCTCGGCGGTTGAAGATTGCCAAAACTATCGAAATATTCTTTGTGATTTTTGTTGATATTATGCGCCACCCAATGCGGTCCCGAACCGCGAGAAGAATCCAGATTAACAATGCCGCATTCCCGTTGATATGCTCGTTTCGGTAGAGTATCAAGCATAAAGACGCCTCTGAAATGTGGTAAGTACTTGGAGTATTTCATCAAATCTCGGTCGCTAAGAGCTCGTCTGGGCAGTTTCCTTACTAGGTTTTTGTTTCCTTCGGACTATAAAAAGAGCCATAACCCTTTTTGTATGGTTTAAGGTATAACCCTTTACCAACAGCAATGGCTTCCATTGTTTTATTATGATGATTTGCTTCTTCAAGTTGTTTTTTAGCAGATCTAGCTTCATTGAATGCCTTGAAAATAGAACTTCCACCCGTTGCTAAAGCTCCAACTGCTCCGAGGGCGGACAAATCTGGTAGGAGAGGGAGAAAGCCTCCGATCTTGGGAATTGGTATTACACGTGGAATTTGCACTGATGATTTCTTTCTCCTAAATACATTATTCACCGTCTTTCGGCCAATTCTTATCCCACTTTGGAGATCTTCTGGTTTCGCTCCACGTTAAATCTTTTTCGTTTTTCTTATAGCTTCATTAAAGAGAGTCTTTCCACATTTGCTTCTTTTCTTCCCATTCTTTTTCGTTTTATTCGGTGATTTCTTCATGTTGCTCATTTTATTATTATTATAATTAATATTACCCATACCGAATGTTGTTTTAGTTTTCATTGCATTAGTCACAAACCATGCGTTTATGCGTTCTCCCAAACTACTGTCTTTAGATTTGAGTCTTGCCCACGCGTTGTTGGCTAATATTTGATCGGCTTCGTGTCTTTTATTAATATCCTTTGTTTGAGAATACGCAGTGTCGTGTTGTTTACATGCGGCGCCCAATGGATTAATTCCTTTATCGCCTCTGGCTAAACGTTTATTTAGTTTAGTACCCGGTCCGCAAAATTGATATCCAGGCAGATGAAGTTCTATTTGTAAAGAATTGATTACTTTATCTAACAGACATCTTCCATAGACGGCTCTATTACGACTGATTGCTTTTCTGTAATGCACACCCATGTTTCTAAATATCATAACATGAACTGAAGCAAATTAATAAAAAAAACGCATATATATATGAGATAGCGTGCTAAAGATGTTTTAATTAGTCGCAAATATGCGTTTTGTGAAGCAACACAAAGATTTGGTGGTGCGAAATATCGATTTTACAACCAATAGTTGTGATACATCAAAAGAACGCAGACATAGTCCCCTTTTACCAAATACAATTAGAGCTCTAATGGTTGCTCCATTTAATTGTGGCAAAACAAATGTCATGTTGAGTTTAATAGAGAGCCCAAACGGATTAAAGTTTAAAAATATTTATATTTACTCGAAATCGCTATATCAACCCAAATATAAGTACTTGGAAAAATTAATACAGCCCATAAAGGGCATGGGATATTATACATTCTCTGAAAATGATGATCTCCTAACGCCGGATGCAGCAAAAACCGACTCTATTATAATTTTCGACGATGTTGCGTGTGAGAAACAAAATAATATTAGATTATATTTTTGTACGGGACGCCATAAAAGCATTGATACTTTTTATTTATATCAGTCTTATACACGCATTCCAAAGCATTAAATACGTGACAATGCAAATATGATTATGATGTTCAAACAAGACGAAGTGAATACGAAACATGTATACAATGATCATGTGGGAACGGATATGCATTTCAAAGAATATCTCAATATCTGCCGTGAGTGTTAGAAAGATCGCTACGGATTTCTTGTCATCAACAAAGATGATCCTATAGATAATGGGCGTTATAGAAAAGGATTTGATATTTTCATTCGACTACGAGTATAAAACCTTTACACATCAAAACATTTGTAGTTAGTATAAATATATATGCGCAGCTGATCACACTCTCATCCTCAATATAGAAATAGAAAAATAAATTCATAATGGGTGAAAAAATAAAAAAAGAACAAGTGCTAGCAGATCTTATAAACACTAGGAGGGTGTTGAGGAAAAAGTTTAATAGCATCAAAAATCGAGGTTTAATGACAGACGACCTATTGGAAGATGCTTTTAAGCGCATCACTAAACCTAGTCGAAGGTGTTAAGAAACATACTCATGATGATGATGATGATAATGAAGTGAAAATAGAATTTGACAGCGAATTTCTAAAGAGAATTCCTCCAAAAATTAATACAAGCACTCCGAAAACAAGCAAATAAGGAATAACAAATAAACAAAATACTCTTGATACGAGTAAGGAATACACTTTCTATACACAGCGAAATGAAAGTGACAACAACGACATTAGAAGCAGTAGGAGCAACAATATCAGCATCAACAACAGCAACAATACCATGTCATTGAATCTAACAGAGTTGGAGCGAGATAAGAAATTTGATAAAGTTTATGGTCCATGTAAAGATTTAAATGATAAATGGAGAATGGGTAATACCGAATTTCAATTGGGCGCCAACGAGCTCACCATTAATGGCAATAAGTGGTCTATTACACCGGGTCTTATTGAATTATATGTTCTACAAAAACCCTAAGCACTATGACGAAGATGACTTGCGAGAATATAAGGAAGTTTTAAATGAAACAAATGCTCATACGCGTAGACATGATAAAAACGAGCAAATCAAAGCAACTAAAGCAATCAAGTACAAAACAATTATAAAATCATTATTCCAGAATGAGAAAAAAGGGTCTGGTTTTATGAGAGTAAACACCCAGAAACCGAATTATATATATTGGGATGATCCTAATGAATTGGTTGATAGATTAAGACGTTTGGTTTCATCACAATCAGCTGGTCACACGAACCATAACAATAAAATTATATCCATCATTGAAGAACTTCGCGAAGCAGATATTATATATTAACATCGATATACTCGAGAAATTTACAGAGAGAGAGCACGCCGCAGAATATAATCATATTGTTATACTAGTGTAGTGCTCCAAAAAGCCCTACCATCTTTTTCCGCCATTCCTAACCCAAAATCCTATCAAAACCCACAAAAACCCAAACATAACCCAAAATTCACAATAAACGAATCAAAATTCGTTTATCGCATAACATTTGCCCCCACGGCGAAGTTTAATCCAAAATCCGAATTAAAATTAAAATTCACAATAAACGAATCTAATATTCGTTTATTGTTCTATATTTGCTCCACAGCATCACCCAAATCCAAAATTCAGAGATTGTTATCTCTATCCTAAAAATTCCATTGAGTTAAACAAACAAAAACTCAAAAGCAGATACATTCACACATCTGCGTAATGGTTTCGTAAGAATTCAAGAAATTGATTTCTTATCTTGTGTAAACACAACATCTCGCTCGAAATATCCAAAAGATCGAGATTGTTGCACGAAAATGTGTATCTTTGAGATACAATTTTCGATTCCTTTTCCTTTATAAAGGAATGGTTTCGTGATCTCCGGGCCCCGATTCACTCGACGATCGTTCATGCGGACAGACGTATTCATCGTGTGCTCGTTGACGAATAAAATTGAAAGAAAAAAAAATTGATTCCGTAGACGTTAAGTCGTCGACGATCGATCGCGTTCACACCGAATCTTGTGTGATAAATTGCGACTCATATAACACTCGCAAACACGTGTAATTTTCGCTGGATGCCGTAGTCGAAATCTGTCTTCACAGATGCCAGACAACGATCCGAGCGCTACCCGGGAATATTTATTGGAGCGGAAGAGAAGAGCCATTGAAACTCTTCAAAACTCATCAAAGAAGACCACAAAAATGGAAAATCCAGGAAAACAGATTGACTACCAACAAAAATTCCACGAGGCCGTGGAATACATCCAACAGCTTACAACAGAGGTGAAACAACTCCGGGAGGAAATTCACTCTCTAAAGCAACCCAGCCAAAACAGCGACGATGCCAGTATGGAGATGACGCCTTCTCCCAGCTTAATCCAAAAAACATCTCCACCCAAACAACTATCATCAGCCCATAAGGAAGCCACCAAGCAAACCAAGCCAGCAGCGAGTCCCCTGCCTGCCCAGCACAAAAATGTTAGACCACCACCAATCTACATAAAAAATGTGACCAGTATAAAGGGGATAATTCTAATAGTAGAAAATGCCCTAGGACACCGCAACTTCACCACAAACACTAAAGGCTCCTCTGTCTCCATTGCAACAACAACTCTGGTTGATCACGAGAAAACCGTTAGAAAACTTGCGGAACTACAACACCAATTTTTTACGTTCCAACACCATCAGCTCAAACCAACAACGTTCATCATTAGGCACATTGACACGACTTGGACCAACGAAGAGCTAGCGTCGGAGATCATCAGGATTTGCCCAGAGCTGAAAATCCACAGGCTGGACTATTTTCAAACTCCGTACATGCGGGAAAATAACTTAAGGAACCTACGGATTATCCAAATCGCTCCAAATGAAGACACCAACAAGCTCAAACAAATTAAGTACTTGTTTACCCACAAAATCAGCATCGAGGAGCCTCATAAACAAAGTATCCTTCATTGCAAGAGATGCCAAGGCTCAGGACACTTGGCGGTGGCTTGCCACCTAAATATACGATGCGGCAGATGTGCCGAAGAACATCAACCAGGAGACTGTAAGGTCAATCCACAAGGTATGGAACCAGAAAAAATCCAAACCACAAACCCCGATGGATCAATTACCACTAAGGAAATCGCTGTAACGTGCTGTAACTGCGGAGGTCCACATCCAGCCAATTTCTCCCAGTGTCCGCATAAATTGAGAATTCTCCAAAGAAGAACAAAACCAGCAACAACCAACAAATCCGCACCAACCAAATCCACATCGCAGAACACATTACCACAACCTACAAGGCCAGGAACATCATATGCGGATGTCATCAAGAACAATCAAAACACGCCGACGTCAAACAACCCCAACTCCATTGGCCTCAACCTGGACATCATGGGCTACATCAAGAGTCTACAAACTATGCTTCCTACATTGAAGCATATGTCGGATATCGAAAAAAAGGTCAGATTCTTTCACTTATAACCTCCCATATTCTTTCCCTCAATGTCTGAACTAACTATAGTCGCCCTCAACGCAGAGTCTATATACTCCAACATCCGTAAGCAACACTTACGGTTGTTTGTTAAAACCTTCTCCTCAGACATCCTTCTCCTCTCAGAAACGTGGCTTAAGTCCAACTCTCGAGTATCCATCCCCAATTATACATTTATTTCCAACCCCAGAACTACTGGATCCCATGGAGGTACCGGCATCCTAATAAATAATAAATTTCAATTCACCGAAATCAGGTTCGCCAATGTTTTCAATATTGAATACACGGCAGTTAAACTTTTTTGTGAAAACAAAAAAGTAATCATAGTAACATCCGTTTACATCCACCCAACACGAGAACCAGACTTTCCTGACTCTGACATATCTCAAATAATCAGACAGTCTCTCCCCGCACCATTCATAATCGGTGGAGACTGGAACGCTCGACATACAGCATTCAACGACATAAAGAATAACAAATACGGCTGCCAACTTTTGCACCTCCTCTCATCTCACCCATATACGTATATCGACAGTCCACTGCAGCCAACTCGTGTCACCAACTCGACGCGGTCAACAATTGACTTCTTTCTCAAGTCGGCTGATGTCTACTCAACGAGCCCCCCCACAGTATCCTTCCTCTTTCCCTCTGATCATGGTTCCGTTCACACTTCGATCAAAGTTCCCTCCTTCGAACTTCTCTACTCACACAGTCCTGTCCCGAACTTCTCCAAGACTAACTGGAAAAAGGTCAATAGAGACGTCGCCGCAAGGTTTTCTAACTTGCAAATCCCCGAATCTTCTAACCTAATCCCTGCTGATATCGATCGAGCAGCCCTAAAAATTGAGCAGACACTCAAGGATGCCCTCACCAGCAATACACCCACCACAATCCCTCATAATCATCTAGGAAAACCTTTACCCAGCATCCTAATTAAATTGCTGCGTCTCAAAAAACAACTCCGCCGAAAACTTCATATAAGATTCTGTCCTTTTATTAAAAGTCAGATCCAACTCCTGACCACCTTAATAAATGAACATTTAAAAAAGTTCGCGGATCAGACTTATACCTCTACACTTAACAATATTAAACCCAATCGTGATCTCTTCAAAAACATCAACCGACTAACTGGTCGAAAGTTTAAACCGCGAATCGATCACCTTATCAGCCCACTCAGCAACAATCTTATCCAATCCGACACGGACATAGCCAATTGCCTCGCTGACCACTTCTCAAAGATCCATCAACAAAATGATTCCCTCTCAGTCCCTAATTTTCGAAATACTGTCAACGAATATATTTCACACAGATTACCCGCATCTTATACTCCTTTCATCGGAGAATTTAACGACACAAACAAGGCGTCACATCCTTCAGACACCACCACATTTTTAACCACAGATGAACTCATCAAGTTCATAAAATCACGACCCAACAAAAAATCTACCGGTATAGATGGAATACCACACCTTCTATTTAAAAGACTTCACCCGCCAAATCTACTTCCCATTTTAGTCCTTCTTAACCATATCATAAATGCTTCACATTTCCCAGAGAACTGGAAAATTGCGGTAGTAATTCCCATTAAAAAGTCCGGCAGTTCCAATAACACCTCCAACTATCGTCCAATATCTTTATTGAACACCCTAAGCAAAATATTGGAATGTAAGATCTACCAAAACCTTCTTTCGTTTGCCAGTGATAACGCTCTCATTCCTAATTCTCAGTTTGGCTTTCGTGAGCGACACTCTACTTGCCATGCGTTACTAAAACTTACACACGATGTCACAACTGGTCTAGAAAACCAATGCCCTACCGTATGCATATCTCTCGATATCTCCAAAGCATTTGATTGTGTCTGGATCTCAGGACTTCTTTATAAGCTGCACTGCTTATTTGGTCTGAATTCCAATATCACAAAGCTCCTAGCATCTTACCTTTCTGGGAGGAAATTTATGGTCAGAATAAATTCTTCCCTCTCACAAACTCACAACATAACCGCAGGAGTTCCCCAAGGATCCATTCTTGGACCACTTTTATATCTTCTATACACATCCGATATCCCCCAACCTCCACCTAGTGTTGTAATGCTAAATTATGCTGATGATACTTTAATCTACTCTAGCAGTAGATTTGTCAAAGCGGCAAGAAACCGCGTTAACAACTTCCTCCCGCTCATCTCAGCATACTTTAACAAATGGAAAATTCGCCTCAACCCAACCAAAACCCAGCTAACTGTGTTTAAGGGCAAAACCGCTCACTGCACAAACAACACTAAACGTTGCCACAACAAAATTAAACTAAATCTTAATAACACCCTCATAAAACCTTCCAAAACACTAAAATATTTGGGAGTAACCCTTTCCAACAACTGGTCATTCTCAACCCACATCAAAAATTCTCTTCAAAAAGCCTCAATACAGCTTAACCTGTGCAGACGAGTGTTATGGAAACCTAAAGGCCTCTCTCTTAAGGTCAAACAGCTCATCTACAAACAGATAATCAGACCTACTCTTACATACGCCTGCCCATTATGGTACCACATCTCACCCTCCCAAATGGAGAAATTACGAGTGTTTGAACGAAAATGTTTCCGGTTTATCACTGGCTTACACCGCAAAACCAACTCATTTAGATACCATTGTAACAACGACCTTTACAACACCGCAGGCATCGAACGACTGGATAGACGGATCCTAGAACTGTCGATAAATTTCATAGAAAACCTTCCTAACAATCCCAACCCGATAATAACGGACCTACCATCACCCTCCTCCAATACGGGAGCTCACTACCGTAATTGTCTCCAAATCAGGACCCTCTTCGCCGCAGGCAGACTGGTTAACGATCTAAACGAGATCGTGTACCACAACACCGAACTGGCACCCAATCATTTCAAATACAGCAACATCCAACCATTCTCCAAGATCCTTACCTTTAACACAGAACCGAATGGCTCTCCCCTCCTTCAAGAACTTACCTGATCCTATCCCTTAGTATCCTCAATCCCAACGAGAAATCCCACATCCATAACTAAAAATTGTAAATATTATTTTTAAGTCAAATGCGAATTGTCACTATCATTGCAATATCAAATATTGTAAATTGTATATAAGATTAGATTAAGTTAGATTAAGTTATGTTAAGTAATTTAAAGTAGGCTAAGTTAAAATAAACAGAGTTCCTGGTTTTTTTCTGACCTTTTCCAGGAAAATCAAAATTACCAATATATATAATTCCCAGTAAATCTTAAGCACATATAAAAAGAATTGTTTGAAAAATGTTAACAAATAACATGTAAACACTTAATATGTAACAAATCTATTATAAGTTAGCTGTATTACTTATTGTAACTATTCATTTTTTGTCAAATAAATACAGTTTGGAAAAAAAAAAAAAAAAAATGATCTCCGGGCCGCAGTCTAAATTCGTGTACAGTCCCTGGAGGAAGTACCCCAGGATAATCTTTGAGAAAATAATAAAAAACACATTCCAAAGGAAACAAGACGTGCTTTCATTTTTACCCAACAATGGATAGCTAAGTATCACCTGCCCCCCCACGGAAGACCAAGTGAAGACTAAGGACGAAGGCCAAACCAAAAGGACGTTACTCTTCCCTCTGGATCAGAGGAAGCACGGTTAACGACCCCTTGTAGGACAAGATTTCAGGAGCGGTCTGTTTTAAGAGATCGCCTTGTCCTTTTAAGGATCAGGAGACTCGCGTCCTGAAACTAACCCCTACAGAACACAACAAAAAATTTTGGTGGCAGCGCGTGGGATACCCAAAATCCCCTACCACAGAAGACTCGGGGATTATCCAACAATCCCCTACCAAAGAGAGACTGGTGAAATTATCCACGAAGGACATCCCGATTAAGCGGAATCTGAAAATCCTCTGCAAATCTGAAAAGACTGGTGCGGATCCTAACACGCAGACTGATGAAAAAATTCTGCAGAAGGAAAAAATTTTGCAACAAAAGTAAAAGCAGAATTTCTTTTAAAGCGTATTCCGGGGCTAACACCGGAAAGTGATTTAAATATTTTAAATTTTTTAAAAAAAAGCGTATTCCGGGGCTGGCACCGGAAAGTAAGTAAAACTTTTACAAGCGTTGTCTGGGGCTTAGACACCGGCGGTAGAAAAAGCAAAGTGTTAATTGTATGACGACCACGAGTCCCGTGGAGAAGCAGGAAAATTTGTCCCGCATAACACTAGGAGCACAACACCAGGACCAAGCAGCTAGATGCAGCAGCGAAGACAGCAGCGGTAACACCAACAGGAGAAAGCTGAACCACGCACCAGGAAAATAAGGTAAAAGATTTCATTTCTTAAATATATAGTGGAAAATTTTATGAGGCTAAGAGAGCTCCCCAAAGTGATAAATGTAACTTCTTAGAAACAAAAAGTGAACTCAAATTAAATTCAGTTTTGTCATTTTTGTCTTGGTGATTGGCTCCCAAATAAATAAATTTTTAAAAAGTTTTGAAATTGTTAACAAAAAGGGGACGCCAAGAATAAATTGAATATTTATCTTAATTGTTCTTTTTACACGGGGATAAAGAATAAGCCCCCAAGCCGAAAATTTTTTAATTTAAATTTTTGAAAAATATATATACAGGCACAAGTGCCCAAAGTGACAAACAAGAAAATAAAAGAATTTTTTACAAAATTTTTTAAAAAAGACAAGTACCCACTTATTTTTACAACTATTTAGGTTTGTAGAAAATTTTTAAATACATCTTTCTTAAACGCATTTAAAAAAAAAAAAACATATTTTTAACAAATTTTCAAAAATTTTTACACACATACATATACACATTTTTTTTTAATTTCAGTATTTTATTCTTCAAAAGGGGACAAAATAAAAACCCCATACAAAAATAAACTATAAATTAGATTTTTTTTTTTGCATTTTTGATATATTTGAATTTACTATACACATACATATATACATATATTTCCTGAAATTATTTCAACTTTTTGGGGAAGATTTTTCTTACGTGATAAGCTGAACAATAACGAACAAAATTTAAATCCTTGGTCTTTGTCCTTAGCGTCTTTTTTTTGGAAAGTTTTCTTTGGGTCGAATTTTTCCTCTGAATCATCTGCGACTTTTGAAAATCTATTCTGGGATATTTTTCTCTCGACAGTTTAGACACTTTTTCCATAGGGCGAAAGGGTTGATTTCTTTCACTTTGAACAGAACAAACATCCTCATATAGGATCGAATTTAAACGAGTTTGCAGAAGCTTTTTCGTCTTGTGTTTTCTTCTTGTTAGGAACGATGAAGATCTCATCTCTTTGTTCTCTACCCCTTTTCACCATCATTTGGGAAGGTCTGTTTCACAAATATGTCGTGAGCGACAAAAATAAACCGGGTACGCGTTCGCAGAGACCTGAGCCCGAGCTCATACAAAATCGCGAGGACGAAATATCGGAAACCGTACGTATGGAAACACGCGAACAGAGTTCTAGAATGAACTTACCAATAGGATTAAGTGACATACTGGGACTCGTGCCGATATTTAACGGTAATCCTGACGAATTAGAGGGTTTCGTCTCTTGTGGAGACATTTTGTTCTCACAAGCACAAGATGACAATCAGAAGTCCTTTATTCTAAGGGTGGTCAAAACCAGATTGCAGGGACCGGCGCGTGATTGTATCAGGCATAAAACCATTTCTACCTGGGAAGATCTTGTTTCAGAATTAGAGGGAGAATTTAAAGCTCTCATCTCTAGGTCTGCTGCCCAAAATACCCTAGTGGCAACAAAACAAGATAGCAAGGAGGGTGTGAAAGAATTTTCAAATAGACTCACACATCACCTGCATGAATTGGACAGCGCCACATACGCTAGTTCACCTGAGCCTGCAGTCAGAAGTTATCTTCTGGCTGAGAATCAGAGACTCGCGTTGAATACGTTTGAGGATGGGATACGAAATTCCAGCCTCAGAATCTTGGTGAAGTCTCACAACGCCCCAAATTTAAAAGCAGCCATCAGCTACGCTTTAGAACAATCTCGAAGATTAGGTAACGATAACTCAATGCTAACTTCCAATAACAATTTTAGGAGAAATAACCAACAAATTGTTTGCCAAGCATGCAACAAGAGGGGACATACTTCTGCGACTTGCTATCGCAACACTAATTTTCCTAATTTGGTCCCCCAACGCATTAAGACTGAGGCTGAACGTCTCCAATGCACATACTGTCGAAAGTATAATCACACTCAGGCAGAGTGCAGAACCAGGTTAGCTCATATGCGAAACCAGGACCAACATTCGACGAGTCGTAATCCCTTTAAAACTCATCTTAACCAATCCAATCAATCTCAAAATAGGACAATAGCAAACTCGCCCCGCATTGAAAATCGTAATACCCGACAAAATCAAAATATTAACAGGGTATCCAATCAACAACAGGGAAACGAACTCACTCGGGCAGCGAGCAACGGCAATCCTTCTCGAGTACAGACAATCGCCGATATACACCCCACCCCGATGTAAATTTTTAAATGCGCGTATTTTTCTGCCTGAATTTAAGGAGCCAGTAATACGTGTAAAATTTAATCCATCGGATAAACAATACTCGACTTTCCTTATCGATACAGGCGCCGACATCAGCCTGATCAAATTAGATAATCCTTGTATTGAACAATCTGTAAACCATTCAGACTCAGTGACTATATCCACCATTGCTGGGAAAACGGTCAGCACATGCGGAAAGGTATTGGGGGAGTTCGAATTCAGAACTGATAGGCACTCCATACCCTTTAAGCATAACCTTTTTGTAGTGGGAAGCAATGTAGGATTTCAACACGATGGCATACTGGGAAGCGATTTCCTTGCGAAGCACCAGTACCACATTAACTTTGAAAAGGGATTCCTTAAATTCGCTGTGAAGAAGAGAACCATGGTAGAACTCGAGCAGCCTTTACGGAACAAAAATGAGGTCAAGGAAAATATTCAGAATGCCACGCCTTACGAGGTATCTTCCACGGATAATACAGGCATTCTTGAAAAATTGGATAACACCGTTCGTGAGTCAACATCCGAATCCGTTTGTCTACGGGCCGGATCTGATGCTGTGACAAACACAACGAAACCAACCACCCTTGAATCTTCCTCTCCCCATTTAAATAAAGTTTGTGGTAACAGAAAAGGTAAGGAAACTGCCGAAAAACTGAGTTCAGGAAAACATGAACCTGAAACTCCAATATCCCCAGTAAATTTAAAACGAAATGCCAAAATCGATCTCATAAAATTGCATTCACGATCTCAACAAATAATGGAGATTCCCTTTAAAGAAAAATCCAGTCAAGAACTGATTATTAAAAAATCCGAGATCATGCCAGGGATATATCTGGGTAATAGTTTGACAACACCACAGGACAACAAAATAAAGGTATTATTAATGAACACATTAGACACCGATCAAGAAATAAGCACCAACGACATAGAAGTCGGATGGGAAGATCTGGATGACTACAATGTGTTAAGGGCGGACGAAACCCAAAATCTTCTAAAAAAATAGGCTTGAACGGCTAGAATCACTCCTAGAGTTGCGTCATTGTAACCAGGAGGAAAGGAAATCTATCCTGAATATCTGTTGCACTTATAATAACCTATTTCTTCTCGAGGGTGACTACCTCACATATACTGACGCCATAGAGCATCAGATCGTCACTGAGGAAGGAAAGCCCCCACTTTATATAAAACCGTATCGCCTACCAGATAGCTCGAAGCAAGAAATCCACAAACAAGTGAATGAAATGCTTCAGGATGGCGTGGTACAACCAAGTTTCAGTCCTTGGAATTCCCCTCTCTTACTAGTACCCAAGAAGGCAGGACCTGATGGGACAAAACGGTGGAGAGTGGTTGTCGACTTTAGAGCCTTAAATAAAATAACAGTCGGAGATGCATATCCCCTTGCCCAATATTACAGATATTTTGGACCAGCTAGGAAAAGCTAAATATTTTAGCACTTTAGATCTAGCAAATGGTTTCCACCAAATATGCATGGGCAATAGAGACAAGGCAAAAACAGCGTTTAGCACACCCTTCGGACATTACGAATATAATCGAATGCCCTTCGGACTTAAAAACGCACCCGCCACATTCCAAAGGCTTATGAATAATGTACTCATGGGTCTCCAAGGAATAGAATGTTTCGTCTATGTAGATGATATTGTAATTTACGGATACGATCTGAACGATCACAATTCCCGACATACCAGAATTTTCGAGCGATTACAAAGGCACAATCTGAAAATACAACCAGAAAAGTGTCACTTCATAAGGAAGGAGCTCACCTACTTAGGGCATGTTATTTCAAAGGAAGGTATAAAACCAGATCCAGAAAAAACTAAAGCGGCGAAAACGTTTCCAACGCCCAAGAAACAAAAAGATGTAAAATCTTTTCTCGGTTTTGTAGGCTACTATAGAAAATTTATCCCTAATTTCGCCGAACTGGCAAAACCTTTAAGCAGATTGCTCAGGAAGAATGTTCCATTTTATTGGGATGCCTTTTGTGACGAGGCATTCACAACTCTAAAAAGAAAGTTTATAACCCCACCAATACTGGCTTATCCAGCCTTTAACCGGGAGTTTATAATAACTACGGATGCTAGCAATGTTGCTGTTACGTCTCCAGCCGCCGTGCTTCCTCGGTTGAGGGAAGAGCGTGGAGGTTATTATAATTTTATATAATTAAGGGGTTATTAAATAATTAAACTTTTGTTTATTTAAATATTTTGTTTTATTTTTATTTTATTGAGCTCAGCTATCTCAAGCTGAGCTCTCTTCTTTCTATTCTTTTCATATAAATTTACATGTTTATATAGAACATTTTGTTCTAACTGACTGTGGCGTATAAACTGAACAAAACAATCTAGAAGTCTCTGTGACTTAAAATTTTGAATAAACTTTGAACGAAAATCAAAGTGGCCATGTTTTGAAATGTAAAATGTGCTTGTTATGAAAAGGGGCATATTTATGAAATGTGCTGTAAGTGACTGGATATAGAATATTGTGTCTGTTTATTTATGAAATGTGCTGTAAGTGACTGGATATAGAATATTGTGTCTGTTTATTTATGAATTGTATTAACTGAGAATGTAAGATATGTGAGGATGTAGTTTTAAGGGTTGTGTTTGAAAGGACATGAGTTAGTGTTAAAGCGAATAAGGGTAGTATTCTGGAATACAACATCCCACCCTTCTTCGAGAAAGAAAATTATCCTTGAAGAGAATAATTTTCTGTTAACTATTGCTTAGATTAGGATTAATTACCGACTTGGATTTTCGTTCATTTACAATGGCGTTCAAAGAAGTTAATCTTATATCAAAGGTTACAAAAATCCAAAAGTTCGTAATACTAGAAAAATAGTGTACTTATAGTATACTTACATTATCTTTTAACTAACTTTAAATATTTCTAACTAACTTAATATTTCCACTTGGAACCTTTTCTTTTATTATCCAACAACTTTTTGCTTTTTCTATATATAGTTAATATTATTTCTCTAAATTCTCTTTTTCGTTCGAATTTCCAATATATTATATCCCAATATATATTTTAAAATGTATTATATCCCAATATATAATACATTTTTTTTTCTAAAATTTTCTTTCTTTCTTCCCCTTTTTTAACTTTTTTTTTTTTTTTTTTTTCTTCTTTCGTTTCCGTCATTTCTTACAATGGTTTTATATACTGAATAAAAACAAAGGCCATTTGTTAAGTGTCTATCTTTTCCTTAAATTTATGGAAAATTTTCCAAAACTTTTTTGGGCCTATTATTATGATGACTGCATAGAATTGCATAACACCAAACATTTTCTTAAGAAATGATCTCAGTTGTCCTAAATGACTGTGTACCTTTTTATTTTTTCTTATTTTGTGTTCGAATACATGTTTATTGTTGTAAAATTTAATATGTAAGGTATTTATAAGGTTTTTCTTTTCAATACCTATTTTAATTGAATTATTATTTTCAATTTTCATAACTTCGTGTTGGTGTTTAGTACCGTTATTTAAAATGTTTAGTGTTTTCGGCTCATTGTCATCATTTTCTATGGCTTTAACTTCTTTAATTGACTTATTATTTTCAATTTTTATTACTTCGTATTGCTGTTCAGTATTGTTATTTAAAATGTTTAGTGTTTTCGGCTCAATGTCATCATTTTCTATAGCCTTAACTTCTGTCGGAACGTTTACCTTTTCAGTCTTACTCATTGCTGATATATCGTTTAGTTTCTCAGTCTCATTTACTGATTCGTATAGTTCTTCAGACTTATTTGCTGTTAGAACGTCTTGGTTCCCAGTCTTATTTGCTGTTTGAACTATTTCTTCAGTTATATCTGCTGTAGAAACCTTCAATCCTTCAGACTTTGCTGCTGAAACATGGTGTTCTTCAGTGTTAACTACTGAACTGACCTGGGTTTCGATTTTTATTGCACTTTTTGGATCTTCAGTCTTTACCACTGCTGAATTTTCAGTCTTTGTTGCTGAAGTGTCGGGGTTGTCTATAGGGATAGCCGAAATGTGAGGGATTTTTGTTAGTGTATTTTCTGCAAGTTCTGAATTTTCAGTCTTTAATATTGCTGAGTTTTCAGTCTTGGTTGCTGAAGTGTCTGTGTTGTCAATAGGGATATCCGAAATATTAGGGATTTCGGTCTTTACTACTGCTGAAAATTTTGAATTTTCAGTCTGTGTTGCTGAAATATTTTCCAAAATTGGAGTATGAATCGGAATATTTATATTAGTGCTTGTTTTCTCTTCGTTTATCTGTATCGCTTTAGTTATTTGGTTAGGAGCTTCATTAAAATTGTCGTTATCTATTGCCAAAGATCTAATGTTATAAATAGAAAAATTTTGTCTGTCTTCCATAAACTTGGGTAGGCGTCAGGCCTCGTTTTCCGACTCTTGCACCCGAGAAAAGTGAACATTTTGCCTATCGTTTTGTCTATTGGTGATTCTAGGATATTCACTAAAACGATTTTCGGTGTTTGCAGGATTATTTCGGAATGGATTACGCGTTGTTGTACCTTGTTGGTAATTTGTTAAGGATGGTCCATTCCTAGATATCTTGTATCTACACTCGTTCTCTGTGTGATTATTCCGTCCACAGAAATTGCATATAATGTTATATTCTCTTTTTATTGGTTGTCTATTCGGAAAATTGTTGGACTGCATGTTCCGATAACATGTGTCCTGAGAATGACCTGGCTTACCGCAGGTTTGGCAGACTATTCAATTAAATCTGTCATTATAGTTGTATGGCCTGGGAGAGTTGTCCATTCGAGCAGCATGTGATACTACATGTGCAATAGACTGTTTAAAACTACTTCCCCCATGGACTTTGGCTAGGATTTTCAGTTGTTCATTCTTGAGACCATCCTCAAATATTTGCACTGCCAATTTTGAGTTTTCTTCTATCAAGAATTCTCTAACCACCGCGTCTGCTGTTATTTCACACGTAGCAGAGTTCAGCGTCCTCAGAGCATTCGCAACTCTATCTCCGTATTCCCGAACGCTTTCTCTGAAGTTTTGTTTCAGGGATATCAACTCATTGTGTGCCGTTGACCGAGATTGCTCCTCTTTATATTCTGATTCAAGTTTATCCTTTAAATCCTCCCATTTAGCAATTGTACTATACCTAATTAGATCATAGGCAGGAATCAATGTATGGCAAAATCACATCTTAAAAATACGGTATATAAAAATGGCCTTTCTTTTAGTTATTCAATATATATGAAAAAGAAAGTTAATTTGGTTTCAAAGCTGTAGAGAAAGAAAATTCGGCGAAAAAGACAAAACGGAAATGTCGTCGAAATACTGGAAAGAGAATATTCGAAATAATTTCTACGAATACGGACAGAATTGTTAGTAAAAAGGAAAAGTTAAAAGTTCCAAGGTAAAAATTTTCCTACGGAAAAATGAACAGAAAAATTGATATTTCGCTAACGATTCTTACTACTAATATATGTTGATTGATGTTTTGTTCTCCTTTTTTAATATAATTTTTTTTTTTTTGATTAATGTTTTGTTCTTTTTTTTTCTGAGGTGTTGTCTTCTTGTTTTTTTTTCATCTGCTGCCACTGAGGTTAATTTAGATTTCCTCTGGAACTTATCGGCAAAGGAAATTACGAAGTTATTTGCACTCGATACATCGAATGTTCCGCCATCCAAGTCGAAAAAAGTGAGGACCTTCCTTCCCTCTTTAGGGTTTTATCTTGCACTAATCTTCCTCTGGGATCGAGACCTCCTTCGAGGATTAAGTCGTCCTTCGGGGATTGGTCTTCCTTCGAGGATTGGTCTTCCTTCGAGGATAGAGTCGTCCTTCGGGGAGTCCACCAGTCTTCGTGGATCAGTCTTCCTTCGAGGATTGGTCTTCCTTCGGGGATTGGTCTTCCTTCGAGGATAGAGTCGTCCTTCGGGGAGCCCACCAGTCTTCGTGGATCGGTCTTCCTTCGTGGATCGGTCTTCCTTCGAGGATAGATTCGTCCTTCGGGGAGTCCACCAGTCTTCGTGGATCAGTCTTCCTTCGAGGATTGGTCTTCCTTCGAGGATAGAGTCGTCCTTCGGGGAGTCCACCAGTCTTCGTGGATCGGTCTTCCTTCGAGGATTGGTCTTCCTTCGAGGAGTGGTCTTCCTTCGAGGATTCCACTAGTCTTCGTGGATCGGTCTTCCTTCGAGGATTGGTCTTCCTTCGAGGAGTCCACTAGTCTTCGTGGATCGGGCTTCCTTCGAGGAGTGGTCTTCCTTCGAGGATAGAGTCGTCCTTCGGGGAGTCCACCAGTCTTCGTGGATCGGTCTTCCTTCGAGGATATAGTCGTCCTTCGGGGAGTCCACCAGTCTTCGTGGATCCCACCGCTGCCACCAGTGTTACGTCTCCAGTCGCCGTGCTTCCTCGGTTGAGGGAAGAGCGTGGAGGTTATTATAATTTTATATAATTAAGGGGTTATTAAATAATTAAACTTTTGTTTATTTAAATATTTTGTTTTATTTTTATTTTATTGAACTCAGCTATCTCAAGCTGAGCTCTCTTCTTTCTATTCTTTTCATATAAATTTACATGTTTATATAGAACATTTTGTTCTAACTGAGTGTGGCGTATAAACTGAACAAAACAATCTAGAAGTCTCTGTGACTTAGAATTTTGAATAAACTTTGAACGAAAATCAAAGTGGCCATGTTTTGAAATGTAAAATGTGCTTGTTATGAAAAGGGGCATATTTATGAAATGTGCTGTAAGTGACTGGATATAGAATATTGTGTCTGTTTATTTATGAAATGTGCTGTAAGTGACTGGATATAGAATATTGTGTCTGTTTATTTATGAATTGTATTAACTGAGAATGTAAGATATGTGAGGATGTAGTTTTAAGGGTTGTGTTTGAAAGGGCATGAGTTAGTGTTAAAGCGAATAAGGGTAGTATTCTGGAATACAACATTGCGTAAGGAGCAGTGCTATCTCAAGGTACAATAGGACAAGATAAACCTATTGCTTTCGCTAGCCGAACTTTAAACGACGCAGAAACTCGATATACAACATCCGAAAAGGAATTATTGGCAATCGTTTTTGCACTAGCCCAGTTCCGACCATACGTTTACGGACGAAAATTTACTATAGTCACTGACCATAGCTCTCTACAGTGGCTTATAGGACGAAAAGATCCTACATCCAGACTTATGCGATGGAGAATTCTACTCGAAGAGTATGAGTACACAATCGTCCATAAAAAAGGAAAGCAAAATGCAAATGCTGATGCTCTCAGCCGTATAACAATGACTAACCCAGTCGATTCCATCAAAAATAATATCCTCGTCACCACACGAAGTAAAGCCAAATTCGAAGAAGATGTGGCTGCACAATCATACAAAGATACTACCAATCTTGTATGGCAAGAACAAACAGGGTCCATCTATACCAAGAAAAAACTTGGACTACGTATTATAATCCTCCCATTGATAGACTCTGCTGAGGAAGAAAACCTGGCAGGAAGAATCCCAAACTTCACCAAGCCAGACGTAGGTAAAATTACGTTTCATGAGCAAGATGGGTTATGCGCCATCACATGGCCATTGCCTTTCAGAAACCTAAGCGACCAGGAAACCGCTAAGAGTTCCCTTATTGATCTGAAGAAGATTTGCGAAGACCGGAATTTCAATTCCATTGGAATTTTAGTCCCCTTCATAGAAAACGAATCAAAAGTAACACTTAATAACTTGCTAAAAGAAACTTTCGCTCACCTCAACGTGACAATGTACGTTTTCTCCAATAAAAAGAAGCTTCTAACAGATCCTAACGAAATACAAAAGTTACTCGCGGAATACCACAACTCACCTTTCGGAGGACACCAAGGAGCCACCCGAACAATCAATAGATTGAAGCAAAAATATTACTGGCGCACAATGACCGCTGACGTCGCGGCGTATATTCGAAAATGTGCTTCCTGCCAGATAAACAAAAGTGGAAGGAATCCTAGAATTCCTATGAAGATAACCACAACAAGCTCAAAACCTTTCGAAAGAATTGCTTTAGATATAGTAGGACCATTACCAGTCAGCTATAATGGAAATAAATACCTACTAACGTCTCAAGACGATTTGACTAAATTTTCAGGAGCTTACGCACTGGCCAGCGCCGAAACCAAGGACGTGGCCAGAATTTTCGTTGAAAATATCGTCTGCCAGCACGGCATACCATCTTCTCTATTAACTGACCGAGGTGCAAATTTTCTCAGCGCACTTTTTAAGGACATTTGTTCCTTACTTAAAATGAGAAAACCAAACACAGCACCCTACCATCCACAAACGAATGGAGCACTAGAACGGAGCCATAGAACTCTGGTGGAATACCTCCGCCACTATGTAAACCAGGATCCTCTCACTTGGGACACCTGGATACCTTACGCAATGTTTGTGTACAATACTACACCCCACAGTAATACAGGCTACACGCCGCATGAATTACTATATGGTTTCCCAGCCGAAATACCCAGTTCTCTCAGACAAAACCCCGAAAGCTCTTATAACTACGACCATTACGCAAACGAATTAAAAATGCGATTACAACATGGTTATCGTACAGCCAAGGGAATACTGATACAGAAAAAACAAAAATCTAAGGTATACTACGACCAAAAAGTAGGCCGTAAGAAATTTAATGTTGGCGACAAGGTTCTATTAAAGAATCACTCAAGACCTAACAAACTAACCTCCCTGTGGAAAGGCCCCTACGAAATTGTAAAGATCCTATCCGAAGAAAATTCAATCCTCAAAATAGGAAAAGGAACTCGAATAGTCCACAACAATAATATAAAACTATTTGTGGACTAGGCAATCACGAATAAGAAACTCCAAAGAAAAATAAAAGTTAAAAAAAAAAAAATGTATATATGTATAGATAACCTTAAAAAAGAAAAAAGAGAAATAAATACATGCATACACGTATAGTAAACACAAAAAAAAAATTATAAACTAACACTGTACCAAAATACCACGATAATGTATTTAAAATTTGCGAAAAAAATTTTCTATTCAAATAATTGTATACGAATAAAATAATTTTGTAAATAGTATACAACACTTTTAATACAAAAAAAAAAAAAGAAAAAAAAAACAAACAAAACACAAAAAAAAAAAAATATATAGATAAAAACAAATATTAACGCACTTAATAAAATAAGTTTATATCATGTTTTAAATAACCACCACTAACTTAAATAAATAAACAACAACAACAAAATTTTGTAATAATAATAAATAATCTTAGGTTATAAGAAAAAACACATTATATATATATATGAAAAAACGAAAATACAAAAACAAAACTTACAAAACAGTGTTAAAATAAGAACTTCCAATATTTATATAAATTCAAAACAGTTTTCAACTAAGAAAATACTAAGAAAGTAAGAAAATTTTTATATAACAAAAAACAAAAAGGAAAAGTTATAGAATTAAATTGTACGTCCAAATACATGGAAAAAATTATATAAATAAATAAACGCCCGACTAATAAGGACAATGAAAAAAAAAGAGAACAAAAATAATATATGTAAATAAATTTATACGAGTATATAAACAATGAAAATTCTATGTAATATACAAATTGTAAGAATAAACCATAAAAACCTTACTTATCTATGTATCTTTTCACAAATAGTACTTTATAAAAAAAAAAAAAAAAAAAAAAAAAAACGCAAAGTTAAATTTATTATAATGAATTCAAATACTTATGTAATTATAAAACATTCTACAATTAACCTTACACTCAGAAAAAAAGAAAATATTTTATTATATAACCATTGTGGAAACTTGAATACACGACCATAAATACGAATACATAAAATAACCGGAAGCTCGTGCAATATTAGTCTTAAGATTCAAATAAGGGTTTTTTATTGTAGTTTTCCCTTAATTTATTATTTGTTATTCATTAAAATTGTGCTATTGTCGTTATATAGATTTAAGATTATAGTTGTAAAGGAATTGCTATCCTAAATCTCTTAAGTACTAGTTGTAAAATATACCATAAATGTAATTATCTACTAAATAAAAATTGAATTGAATTGAATAAATATTAAGAAAAAAAACAAAGAACAAAAATTACACATTTATAATAAATATTGTATACAAAAAGCTACTATGTTAGAAAATATTAGGCATATGTAACGGAATCACGATACCGTCATCCTTATTCCCAATCACACCATTTTCCAGAAAATTAATCTCATAAAGATCAATTTTCTTTTTTTCAAGGAGGGGAGGATGTAGTGCTCCAAAAAGCCCTACCATCTTTTTCCGCCATTCCTAACCCAAAATCCTATCAAAACCCACAAAAACCCAAACATAACCCAAAATTCGCAATAAACGAATCAAAATTCGTTTATCGCATAACATTTGCCCCCACGGCGAAGTTTAATCCAAAATCCGAATTAAAATTAAAATTCACAATAAAGGAATCTAATATTCGTTTATTGTTCTATATTTGCTCCACAGCATCACCCAAATCCAAAATTCAGAGATTGTTATCTCTATCCTAAAAATTCCATTGAGTTAAACAAACAAAAACTCAAAAGCAGATACATTCACACATCTGCGTAATGGTTTCGTAAGAATTCAAGAAATTGATTTCTTATCTTGTGTAAACACAACATCTCGCTCGAAATATCCAAAAGATCGAGATTGTTGCACGAAAATGTGTATCTTTGAGATACAATTTTCGATTCCTTTTCCTTTATAAAGGAATGGTTTCGTGATCTCCGGGCCGCAGTCTAAATTCGTGTACAGTCCCTGGAGGAAGTACCCCAGGATAATCTTTGAGAAAATAATAAAAAACACATTCCAAAGTGTTGAGGTCCGGACGCCGTGCTTCCTCGGTATGAGGGAAGAGCGTGGACTTATTATTATTCCTTTTCTTCTTTTTTGTTTATTTCTTTATTTTTTATCCATTTTAATTTCCTTTGGACCTTTTATAAACACTCATTTACAGATTCGTCTTGTTTAATTTATTTTTAACTTTATTTGTCATTATTAAGTTAATTTGTATTTATTGTTTAATTTCTTCTTATTTGAATTTCTTCTAGATGTTCTTGTTCTTTTCTATCTAGTAATACTGCTTTTTATTATTTACTTTTCTTGAGAGATTATTCCCCGAAACACATAACTTTATGAACTGAATTTTTTCTCTCAAACGAACTTTTTGAACTGAATATTTTTTCTCTATTTTTTTTCTCGTGTGACTTTTCACATTAATCAATTTGGACGAAAATCCAAGTTGCTTTGTTTTGAATAAATAAAAAGGTGCAGGTTATTAAGTGTGCTGTAACTGGTAATATTGTGAATGTGTATGAATGGTATGTATTAAGTGAGAATGTAATATATGTTAAGTGAAGTTTTTAAGGATGTGTTAGGAGATTCAGTGTTAAATTTAATAAGGGTAGTATTCTGGAATACAACATCCCACCCTTCTTCGAGAAAGAAAATTATCCTTGAAGAGAATAATTTTCTAGTAACTATATATTAAATTAAGATTAATTAAAAACTTGGATTTTCGTTCAATTACATTACAAAGGTTTTCAAAATTAATCTTTCATCAAAGGTTACAATAATCAAAAAGTTCTTAATACTAGAAAAATAATCTATTTACATTATATATTAACTAAATTTTTTCAATAATCAAAAAGTTCTTAACACTAGAAAAATAGTCAAAATAGTCTATTTACATTACATATTACCTAACTAAATTTAAATATTTCTCCTTGGAACCTTTTGTTTTCTTATCCAAAAGTTATTATTACTTATTATATTAATTATATAATATTAATATTATTGTTTCAAAATTCTCATTTCCGTTCGAATATATATATTAATTCCAAAATTTCCAATAGATATATTACCTCTAAAATTTCCTTTCTTTCCTTTTCCGTTCGAATATATATAAATTCTAAAGTTTCCAATATATATTACCTCTAAAATTTTCTTTCTTTCGTCCCCCTCATTACCTTTTTTTTTTTTTTTTTTTTTTTTTTTTCATTTCCGTCATTTCCTACAATTGTTAGATTATTTCATATATATTGAATAATAAAACAAAGGCCATTTGTTATGTGTTTATCTTTTCCTTAAATTTATGGAAAAGTTTCCAAAACCTTTCTGGGCCTATTACTATGATGATTGAATAAAGATGAATTTTACCAAAAATCTTCTTGAAAAATGATCTTAAATAATTTAAATGACGGTGTAACCTTTTATTTTTTTGTATTTTGCATTGGAATAAATTTTTTTTGTTGAAAAAAAAGACTTGTAATGTATTTATATAGTTACTCTTTACAATACCTATTTTAGTTAAATTATTATTTTAATTTTTTATTATTTCGTGTTTGAGTAAGTGTTTGTGTTTGTTTTCGTTGTTTAAAATATTTATTGTTTTCGGCTTAGTGTTGTCATTGTTCATAGCTTTAACTGCTGTCGGAACGTCTACCTTTTCAGTCTTACTCACTGCTGATGGATCGTTTAGTTTCTCAGTCTCATTTACTGATTCGAATAGTTCTTCAGACTTATTAGCTGTTAGAACATCTTGGTTCCCAGTCCTATTTGCTGTTTGAACTATTTCTTCAGTTATATCTGCTGTAGAAACATTTAATCCGTCAGTCTTTGCTGCTGAAAAGATTTGTTCATCAGTATTAGCTGCTGAACTGACTTGGGTTTCGAATTTTATTGCAACTATTGGGTCTTCAGTCTTTAACACTGCTGAATTTTCAGTCTTGGTTGCTGAAGTGTCTGCGTTGTAAATAGGGATATCTGAGATATTAGCGATTTCAGTCTTTAATACTGCTGAAAATTTCGGATTTTCAGTCTGTGTTGCTGAATTGTTTTCCAGAATGGGAGTATGAATCGGAGTCTTTATATTAGGGACAGGGTTATCTTCGTTTATATGGCTTGGTTTATAGGAGTATGTGGGCTCAGGGTAAATTTGGCTAGGAGCTTCATTAAAATGGTCGTTATCTATTTCCAAAGATCTAATGCTGTAAATAGAAAACTTTGGTCTGTCTTCCATAAATTTTGGTTGGCGTCAGGCCTCGTTTTCCGACTCTTGCACCCGAGAAAAGTGAACATTTTGTCTATCGTTTTGTCTATTGGTGCTCCTAGCATTTTCACCAAAACGATTTTCAGAGTTTGTAGGATTATTTCGGAATGGGTTACGCGTTGTTGTACCTTGTTGGTAATTCGTTGAAGCCGATCCATTCCTAGATATCTTGTATCTACACTCATTCTCTGTGTGATTATTCCGTCCACAGAAATTACATACAATGTTATATTCCCTTTTTATGGGTTGTCTATTCGGAAAAGTGGAGTGCATGTTTCGATAACATGTGTCCTGTGTATGCCCTGACTTACCACAGGTTTGGCAGACTATGCGATTGAATGTAGGTTTTTCATTGTATTGATATGACCTGGGAGAATTGTCCATTCGAGCCGCATGTGACACTACATGTGCAATCGACTGTTTTAAATTGTTTCCCCCATGGGCTTTAGCTAGTATCTTTAGCTGTTCGTTGTTTAGTCCATCTTCAAATGTTTGTACGGCCAATTTTTTGTTTTCTTCCATTAAGAATTCCCTAACCACCGCGTCTGCTGTTATTTCACACGTGGCAGAGTTTAGAGTCCTTAGAGCATTCGCGACTCTATCACCGTATTCCCGGACGGTTTCTCTGTAGCGTTGTTTCAGAGAAATCAACTCATTGTGTGCCGTCGACCGAGATTGCTCCTCTTTATATTCCGATTCGAGTTTATCTTTTAAATCCTCCCACTTAGCGATTTTGCTATACCTGATCAGATCGTAAGCATGACCCTCTAGTCTATTTTTGACTAGATCTAAAAATGTCTCGTATATATCCGGGTCTGCCTTCTTTATGGATCTAAATAAAACGTCTCCCCCGGAAATAAATTTACCTAAGTCGCAGGGTTTCCCGTCAAAGGTAGGGACGACTCTGAAAACATCAGAAATTCCGACAGAGAGAGCCATTTCAGGGGTTTTACTGAGTATCTGTTGATAGTGGAATTGTTCTTCCCCCTGCCTAGCCGCCTGTCTCGTGTAATATGGGCTCGTAATATTGAAAATTTGAATTAAAGTATGGCGAAAATTTGTTATCAATTCTTAAAAATATGGTTTATGAAAAAATGGCCTTTATGTTATTATTCAATATATATATATATGGAAACGATATGGTTTGGACCCAAAACTGAAAAGAAAGAAAATTTTCGACGAGAAGGAAAAGAAACGGAAATATCGTCGAAAAAAAACTGAAAAGAGAATTTTCAAAGAATATAGATAGAAATTTCTATCGAAAAAAATGTATGTTAGTAAAAAGGAAAGCTTCCAAGTAGAAAATATTCCTAAAAAATTTAGAGAGAAAAACCAAAATATTGAAAAAATTTCTTACTACTCTAGATGTTGATAGAAGTCTTGTTGAATTTCTTATTGTTGTCCCTTTTTTTCTTCTTTGTTGTGTCGTAGAGTTCCTCTTTGTGTTCCTTTCTTTATTTTATATTATTTTGTTATTCTTGCCAGGCAGACTTCACGCCCTAGAAGTTGAATATCTGGTCTTTTGCTGGTTTTTTTTTTTTTCGTTGTTTTATGTTTTTTTTTTCTTCGTTATTTTATGTTTTTTTTCGTAGTTTTGTCTGGTTTTTTTTTCTTCTTATTTTGGTTTGGTTATTTCTCCTGTTTTTTTTTCTCTCTTTTCTTCTTGAAAAATTTTTTTTTTCTTCTTCTTATTTTCTTCTTTTTATTTGGGATCCTTTGGTTGTATCCCACCGCTGCCACCAGTGTTGTGGTCCGGACGCCGTGCTTCCTCGGTATGAGGGAAGAGCGTGGACTTATTATTATTCCTTTTCTTCTTTTTTGTTTATTTCTTTATTTTTTATCCATTTTAATTTCCTTTGGACCTTTTATAAACACTCATTTACAGATTCGTCTTGTTTAATTTATTTTTAACTTTATTTGTCATTATTAAGTTAATTTGTATTTATTGTTTAATTTCTTCTTATTTGAATTTCTTCTAGATGTTCTTGTTCTTTTGTATCTAGTAATACTGCTTTTTATTATTTACTTTTCTTGAGAGATTATTCCCCGAAACACATAACTTTATGAACTGAATTTTTTCTCTCAAACGAACTTTTTGAACTGAATATTTTTTCTCTATTTTTTTTCTCGTGTGACTTTTCACATTAATCAATTTGGACGAAAATCCAAGTTGCTTTGTTTTGAATAAATAAAAAGGTGCAGGTTATTAAGTGTGCTGTAACTGGTAATATTGTGAATGTGTATGAATGGTATGTATTAAGTGAGAATGTAATATATGTTAAGTGAAGTTTTTAAGGATGTGTTAGGAGATTCAGTGTTAAATTTAATAAGGGTAGTATTCTGGAATACAACAAAAGGAAACAAGACGTGCTTTCATTTTTACCCAACAATGGATAGCTAAGTATCACCTGCCCCCCCACGGAAGACCAAGTGAAGACTAAGGACGAAGGCCAAACCAAAAGGACGTCACTCTTCCCTCTGGATCAGAGGAAGCACGGTTAACGACCCCTTGTAGGACAAGATTTCAGGAGCGGTCTGTTTTAAGAGATCGCCTTGTCCTTTTAAGGATCAGGAGACTCGCGTCCTGAAACTAACCCCTACAGAACACAACACTAGTACGCATTTGTGATTCCACTTGAAAGCATATCTTCTTTAATCTCAGATGAAATTTTAAATTTTTTGCTAATCAAACGACCCATTATACTGGAAGAACATTACAACGAGATCTTAAAATATATCGGATTTCTAAGAAAATTTGAGAATGTGCCTTCCATCGAGTCTATTCACGGATGCCACTACATCAATTGCCCTTGGTCTTCCAATAGCTGTGAGACGGGTCCCGATGTATGCTCCTGTCATAGAATTGAAAGGGTGCTGAAGCGAATATATACTTTATTAGTATTTTATAAAGAAAAAATGATAGATTAAGACATTTGATTTCATCACAATCAGCTGATCACATGAGTCATAACCATGAAATTATATATCCATCATTGAAGAAGAAGAAGAATTGAGGGAGAGCAATATATATATAATGGTGTCAAATCTACATTTACATCAGTGCGGACGTTCACAGCAACGTGTTTACACGTGTTTATGTTTACGCCTGTTAGGTGCACTATTAAATTGTGTAGTGCAATAGAAAAACAACAAAAAATATTTAAAAATAATAATAATATATATATATATAATAACAACAAAAAAAACGGAAATTTTAACTATACAAACACGAGCAAACACGTGTAATTTTCGCTGGATGCCGTAGTCGAAATCTGTCTTCACAGATGCCAGACAACGACCCGAGGGCTACCCGGGAATACCTTTTGGAACGGAAGAGAAGAGCCATTGAAACTCTTCAAAACTCATCTAAGAAGACTACAAAAATGGAAAATCCAGTAAAACCCATGGACTACGAACAAAAATTCCACGAAGCCGTGAAATACATCCAACAGCTCTCAGCAGAGGCGAAGCAACTCCGGGAGGAAATTCACTCCCTAAAGCAACCCACCCAAAACAGCGACGATGCCAGTATGGAGATGACGCCTTCTCCCAACTTAAACCATAAAACGTCTCCACCCAAACAACAATCATCAGCCCATAAGGAAACCACCAAACAAGCCAAGCCAGCACCGAGTCCCCGGCCTGCCCAGCACAAAAACGAAAGACCACCGCCAATCTACATCAGAAACACGACCAGCACCAAAGCACTAATTCAAACCCTGCAAAATGCCTGGGTTACCGGAATTTTAGCACCAATGCAAAAGGACCGAGGACTTCCATAACAGTCAGATCATTAGTCGATCATGACAGGGCAGTTAAAAAACTGTTAGAGGAACAGTATCAGTTCTTTTCCTTCCAGCATCCGAACAGCAAACCAGCTACCTCTATTATAAGGCACATCGATCCCGAATGGACCAACGAAGAAGTGGGCCTGGAAATCACTAGGATATGTCCACAAATAAAGATCAATAAGCTGGACTACCTCCAAACACCGTACATGAGGACAAACAACGTTAAAAACCTCCGGATCATACAAATCCCACCTAATCAGGACATCAAGCAAATTAAATATTTGTTTACCCAAAAAATTGCAATCGAAGAGCCCCACAAACAAGAAATTCTTCATTGTAAGCGATGCCAAGAATCAGGACACTTAGCGGTCTCATGCCACCAGCAAAGACGTTGCGGCAGATGCGCAGAGGAACACGAGCTCGAGGAATGCAAGGTAAATCCACAAGGCCTGGAACCTGAAACAATACAAACCGTCAACGCTGATGGATCCATTACCAACAAAAAGATCACAGTTAAATGCTGTAACTGTGGAGCCCCTCATCCGGCAAATTTTTCCCTATGCTCTCAGAAGCTAAAACTTTTGAAAAGACGGAAATTAGCAACAACTATTAAATCAACAACAACAACAACAACAACGAAACCAACAGTATTGCAGGAAACGAAGTCAACCCGACCCGGAATATCGTACGCGGATGCAGCAAGAGGAAACCTCAACACTACCACTCCCCCTAACAACAATACTGAAAACTTCAAGCTGGGCATCATGGGTTACATCCAAAGCTTACAAGCCATGCTACCTTCGCCGAGGAAGATGTCAGAAATAGAGAAAAAAGGTCAGATTCTTTCACTAATAACTTCCCATATTCTTTCCAGCTCTCTCTAAACTAACCATTATCTCCCTCAACACAGAATCCATTTACTCTAACATACGTAAGCAACACCTCCGGTTGTTCGTTGAAAAGTTTTCCCCAGATGTCCTCTTCCTTTCAGAGACCTGGCTCAAACCAAATTCCCGAGTTTCAATTCCCAATTACACTTTAGTTTCTAACCCCAGAACTAATGGATCTCATGGAGGTACCGGCATATTAATTCACAAAAAATTTCAATTCAGTGAAATTAGATTCACCTGTGTATCCAGCATTGAATACACAGCAGTAAAACTTTTCTGTGAGAACAATAAAGTGCTCGTCTTAGCATCCATTTATATTCACCCTTCACGACAACCAGATTTCCCAGATACTGACATTTCGCAGATTATCCAACAGTCCGTTCCCGCTCCATTTCTAATCGGAGGAGACTGGAATGCTCGTCACACAGCATTCAATGATAATAAATGCAACAAATATGGTCGCCAATTGCTAGCCCTCCTCCAGTCTTATCCATATACTTACATTGACTCCCCATTACAGCCAACTCGTGTCTCTAGCTCAGCCAGGTCAACAATCGACTTCTTCCTCAAGTCCGACGATGTTTATTCAGCGGGTCCACCTACAGTCTCCTTTATATTTCCTTCTGATCATGGTTCCGTTCGCACCACGATCCAAATCCCCTCTTTCGAGCCACTATACGCGTCAAACCCTTTCCCAAACTTCACCAAAACAAATTGGAGAAAAGTCAATAGGGACATAGCGATAAGTTTCTCTGACTTGTATATCCCTGAAGCATCTAACTTACTCCCTACTGAAATCGATCAAGCATCTTTAAGAATAGAGCAAATTCTTAAGGAGGCTCTCAGCAAAAACACGCCGACAACCATTCCTCATAACTATTTAGGAAAGCCTTTGCCCAGCATTCTAACCAAATTATTGCGCCTTAAAAAGCAGCTCCGCCGTAAACTTCATACAAGATACTGCCCCTTTATTGAAAGCCAAATCCAACTCCTATCCACTCTGATAAATGAGCAGTTGAAAAAGTTCGCAGATGAAAACTACATCTCCACACTTAAAAATATCAAACCAAATCGGGATCTTTTCAAAAACATCAACCAATTAACTGGTCTGGGGTATAAACCCCGAATTGATCATCTCATCAACCCAATCAGCAATAATATTGCCCAGTCCGATACGGACATAGCAAATTGCCTCGCGGAACACTTTGCAAAGATTCATGAGCAAAATAATTCTCTCTCAACTCCTGGCTTCGAGAACACAGTAAACGAATACACCTCAAACAGATTATTCCCATCTTTTACTCCTTTCATCGGTGAATTTAACAACACAAACATAGCTTCACACCCCTTAGACACTACAAATTTTCTAACTGCGGACGAATTATCCGAGATCGTAAGATCAGGAAATAACAAAAAGTCAACTGGATTAGATGGAATCCCACGTCTTCTATTTAAAAGGCTACGCCCATCGAATCTACTTCCCATCCTCATTCTTCTTAATCATATAATTAATGCATCGCACTTCCCAGAGAACTGGAAAACTGCGGTAGTAATTCCTATTAAGAAGCCCGGTAGTAGTAATAGCCCTTGCAATTATCGTCCAATATCCCTATTAAGTACACTAAGTAAGATACTGGAACGCGAGATCTACCAAAATCTTCTCTCATTTGCCAATGAGAATGCCCTCATCCCTAACTGTCAGTTCGGATTTCGTAAGCGACAATCCACATGTCATGCTCTACTAAAACTTACACACGATGTTACAACTGGTCTCCAAAACCAAAGCCCTACTGTGTGTATATCTCTCGATATTTCTAAGGCGTTTGATTGCGTCTGGATCTCAGGGCTTCTGTACAAACTGCACTCCATATTTAATCTAAACTCCCACACAACAATATCTTTCTGACAGAAAATTCGTTGTGAGAATAAATTCTTCTGTCTCAGAAACCCACACCATAACCGCGGGTGTTCCCCAAGGTTCTATTTTAGGGCCAATTTTATATCTGTTATATACCGCTGATATTCCTCAACCCGTATCTCCTAATGTTGTGATGCTGAATTATGCTGATGATACATTAATTTACTCTAGCAGCAAATTTGTTAAGGCTGCAAGAAACCGCATTAACAACTTCCTCCCTAACCTATCAACATACTTTAATAAGTGGAAAATCCACCTTAATCCAAATAAAATGCAGCTCATAGTGTTCAAGGGCAAACACGAGCACTGTACAAACAACACTAGACGCTGCCACAACAAAATTAAACTTAACCTAAACAACACTCTAATAAGGCCCTCCAAAACCCTAAAATATCTGGGAATCACTTTTTCTAATAACTGGTCTTTTTCCTCCCACATTAAAAATTCCCTTCAAAAAGCCACAATTCAGCTTAATCTCTGTAGAAGAGTAATGTGGAAACCTAATAGTCTCTCTCACAAAGTCAAACTGCTCATCTACAAGCAAATTATCAGGCCCACACTCACGTACGCGTGCCCATTGTGGTACCATATCACTCCCTCCCAAATGGAGAAATTACGAGTATTCGAAAGAAAATGCTTTAGGTATGTCTCTGGGTTACATCGTCGTCCTAACTCCTATAAGTACTATAGTAACGTCGAACTCTACAATACCGCTGGTATCGAGCGCCTCGATAGACGATTCCTCGAGCTATCTATCAAATTTATCGAAAACCTACAAAATAATCCCAATCCCATAATAACCTCGCTCTTAGAGAACCCTCTAGATATCAGAACTAAGTATCCCAACTGTCTCCACACCAGAGCTATCTTCGCCTCAGGCAGACTGGTAAACGATTCAAATGAGATCATATACCACAACACCGAAGTTACCCCTAACCAGTTCAAATACTGTAACGTCCAACCATTTTCCAACATCCTACGCTTTTCCAAAGAACAACCGGAGAGAAATACTCTACCTCGAACCCATAACTGACCTCATTCCACATCCTTTAATTCATAACATATATCCCATTAATTATAAAACTTTGTTTATGGCTTTATGAAAATCATACTGTAATCAGACTAAATTAGGTTAAGTTATTTATATAATTAGGATTAAGTTTAGATTAAGTAAAGTTGAAAAAACAAATTCCTGGTTTTCTGACCTTTCCAGGAAGATAATACCAGTAAATTTAAGAACACGCTTCTATCTTATATCTCATAAAATATTGTTTGGAAAATGTATATATTATTATAATAATTACATGTAAGCAATTGTTACAAAATTAATTTTAAGTCACTGTATTACTTAAATGTACGAATTCTAATTATGGTTAATAAATACAGTTTTGGAAAAAAAAAATACATTTACATGGCCAGTCCAAAAATGAGTGTTGACAAGTTCGGTAGTTCATCACACTTTCCGGATAAGCATTTGAGAAAAGTCTTAAGCTTTAATTTGGATCGCGATAAGAATATCAATCTTCGTTTTTAACAGTTGAAAAATTTAAGTTTACCCGTTGACGACGATGATGCTGTATCCAAAGTATTTGTTGCTGATAAAGTGAATCGAATGTCGTTGCAAGTTCAAAAAGACAACAGACAATTAAAGAACAAAATCGCTCTGGAAATTAAAAATTTAAAAGCAAATCTTCAAAGTGATAGAGAAGCCCATACGAAATCGATTAACGCGTTAAAGGAGGAAACTAAAAAGGCTTTAGAATAAAACCTTACCCATATTGAAGATTGATTCGGAGGGTTTGAAGATTACTTGTTCCAAAAATTTATCGAGCAAAAATCCTCCAGAATAGTTGAAGAACACCAAAAATAATAATAATAACAACAACAATAGGAATAAGAAGAAGAAAAAAACATAAAACCTTTGATAAGATATGAATACTCGTATTGATGATGATGATGATGAAAAGAGAAGTATTGTGAATGAACTTCATAGACAGGCTCGTAGAAATTTCAAAATCCGGCGAGTAATCACAAAAGGAATAGATGATCTCTGGCAAGCTGACTTAGTTGAGATGGGTGCATATTCAAAATTTAATCAAGGTCATCGTTTTCTCTTAACAATCATAGATATTTTCAAAATTTGCTTCGGCTGTGCCGCTTAAAACTAAAAATGCTTTCGACGTTACAAAGGCTATGAAAAGTATATTTATCGGAGAGGAACGATCACCAAAAAATTTACAAACCGATCATGGAAAGGAGTTCTTCAACAAAATTTTCGAAAATCTAATGAGAAAGCATGGTGTTAATCAATATTCAACGTATAGCGTTGTAAAGGCATCAATAATCGCACGATTCAACAGAACCCTTAAGAGTCTAATGTGGAAGGAATTCAGCTATAATGGATCATACGAGTGGTTGAATATTTACAACAACTTGATTATGAAATATAATAACACAAAACATCGAACTGTCGGAATGTGTCCAAGTAAAGTAAACTATTCAAATGAAAAGCTAATATTAAAGTCGGCCTATAACAATGTGAAAATATATGACAAACCAGCATTTCTCGGTGGTGATCACGTGCGAATCAGTAAATATAAACATGTTTTTGAGAGAGGTTATACACCAAATTGGACAACAGAAATTTTCAAAATAAAAACAATTAAGTATACGAATCCGGCTACATACATAAAAGAGGACTATCAGGGAAATACAAACGAGGAGGATTCTATGAGTATGAACTGATGAAAACACAACATACAAATACGAGTAATTATCTCTTTGAAAAAATTCCAAGCACAAAAGCTGATAGAGTTCTTGTAAAACGGTTAGGATTTTTAAACAAACACAACTCATGGATTAATAAAAGCAATATTATATAAAAAGCCTTGTCTTTTAATTTCCTATTTCATTCTATAATTAGCCGTGAAAATGTCAATAACGTTAACTTTAACAGGAAATACTTCGATTCTCAATACGAGTTACTTTCCCCCCATCGATTTGGATAGGGATTACGAGTGTGGACTAATCGATTTTCACACATATAATTTGGTGCCCAACATTGATTTGGAAAATAATTTATATCATATAAGTGATAAAATCATTGAAATTCCCGTTGATATCGTTGAGTATTTACAAAGAAAATATAAGAGCGTAAACAAATCTGGAGAACTTTACATTGACGCCAATGACAACACGTTCAAAACAGAAATTTATTCTAGTGATACTATTGATTTTAGTCGAAAGCGAAGTATTGGTTCTGTGTTGGGTTTTAGCAGGAAAATATTAAAAGCAAAAACCGATTATGAATCAGACATGCCTATTCATATTACAAATGTCAATGCAATAAGTGTGGAATGTAACATTGTGACCGGATCATATATTAAAGACTCGCCCGCACATACGCTTCATGAATTTTCGTTAAATGGTAGTCCAGGGCATAAATTAGACGAAGTTCCTAAAAATGTTATTTATTTGTCTGTGACCGTCAGACGGATAGGATCAATTACAGTTAAAGTCGTCGATCAGAGCGGTAATCTTATTAATTTTCGCGGAGAAACAATTACTCTCAGATTACATTTAAGCCCGAACAAAACGCAATGATTATCTATAATAACAATATAAGCAATAGAAAATTCGAACCTCTCACCACTTCTTCGTTGTCATTCAAAGGAGACACATTATCGAGAGGAAGACCACCATCTCATCGTCTTCAACAACAACATCAACGAAGGGAAAAAAGGAATAGAAAAAAACTGAGTGCAATCAACAAAAAATACTTAAAATCGCTAAAACTTCAGATCAAACCATGAATCCGGTTTTGAATGTTTCGCAGAAACCCATCTACGATGAAAGCATTATAAAAAGAGAATATCATAGCTATATACCATACTTACAACCCTATAAAAATAATGATGAAATTAGAATATCTATTCAGAATCGAGATATCTACCTGCTGCATTGTGAGAGTTACATTTATATTAAAGGATTCGTAACATTGGACAATGGAATAAAATCGAATAATATTAAGCTGAAAAGAAAAACAATTGCATGGCGTTCTTGTTTGAGGAAATTCGCTATGAAATCAATGGAACTGAGATAGATCGCACCCGATATACAGGAATAACATCGATGATTAAAAATTTTGTGTCATTGAATCATAACGAGAGCACAATGTTGAACAATGCCGGATGGTTTGCGACGGAGGAGGATCAACGTTTTGACAGTAGTTATTTAAATTTGTGTGTTCCACTTAAAATGCTTTAACGATTTGCCGAAGACTTTAATAAAATAATTTTAAACTCTAAGCATGAGCTCATACTACTACGCTCAAAATCTGATTCAAATGCTGTCTACTCGACTGAAGCAGGGGAAAAAGTTCAACTAAACTTCTTGAATATCACATGGAAAGTTGCTCACGTACAGTTGGCTGATTTCTCAAAATTGAGAATTCTCAAAACAATAAACACAGGACACAGTTTAAAAATGGCCTTTCGAAGTTGGGATTGTCATTTTAATCCGCTGCTATCACGGGGAATGCATAACTTGTGGATGGTGAAACTTTCTCCGCAAACCGAAAGACCACGATTTATATTAATTCCTTTTCAAAATCCAACAACTGGCTTGCAACATTGTAATTTATCAGACGTAAAAGTATATCTAAACTCTGAAACATATCCATATGATGATCTAAAAATCAACTTTAGTCGAAATCGTTATGCTCTCCTTTATGAGATGTATTCCAAATTTCAACAGAGCTATTACATACGAGAACCGCAACCTCGGCTATCACGAGACGAATTTGCAAAAGTAGCTCCAATTATTGTGGTCGATGTGACGCATCAAAACGAAACTACTAAAATGGGACCTATTGATATCAAAGTGGAGCTTACTACTAATACAAATTTACCACCAAACACAACCGCGTATTGCGTTCTCATACATGATCGACTCGTGGAATATACACCTCTTACGGGCGAGATTAGAAGAGTTGATTAGTCGATGATCAAATTAAGAAGGGGCCACACGTCTCACTCCCCCTCCCGCCACAGAAAAGAAGAATTATGGATCAACATTTTATAACTATAGACGTACAAGGACTTAAAGTGAAAAACAATAAATTCATTTTGAAAGAAATAGCCGTCTCCTTTAGTTTCCATCAATATCATCATTTTCTCGTTAAATCGCCCTATAATTTTAATAAATTATGATCTAAGGATCAGAAGCAAGTGAATTGGCTAACCAAAAACCATCATAATCTTTCTTGGAATCTCGGCAATATAACCTACAAGAGCGTACACAATTTTCTAAACCAAAACATAAAAGCTGACGATATAATTTACACCAAGGGAAATGAAAAAACGAAATGAATCTCTACCATCATTGGGGAAGCTACAAATCAGCAAGTCTATAATATCGAAGATTATGGATGCAGTAGCAGCTTTAGATATCTTCGGCGAGACAATCCCCAATATTCAACATGTTATCATCATCACGGTCACCATCATCTTCATCAACAACAACAACAACAGCAGCATCAGAGCAGAATCTGGGCATTAGAAAATTCAATGTTAATAAGGCATATCTCTGTAAGCAAACTAATAGAATGTGAATAAAAAAAACGTCATTCCAAATTATATAAACATTTTTTTCTTTTTATTGATTATCTACAAAATTTTTTTTCCTAGAAATTTTCAGTTGAACAGTTTTATTTAGGGGTCCATGCTATGTCAATGTAAATCCTTTCTCGTTGATTGCTTGCATTGTTGCCTTGGCATTTTAGACATATGTGTCCTTCATCTTGTCTCTGACTTCTGGTCATCTTGCGATAACCAGAATCACCCACATCCGTGAGGATGTTGAGCTCGGTCTCGCGGTATCTGAAAAGAGAAGAAAAAATGGGGGGGTATCCAAGGATAGTGTGGACAGTGTTAGTCCAAGTGTTCTCTAACTACTTTTATAGAGGGATGGTGGGAAAGAAATCATACAAGACCGGTAGGTCTTGGGTGCGGTAGTAAACGCAGATCACGTCTTTGGCGTCTGATAATCTGCTCTTTGGTCGGTGTGTATGTTTGTGTTTGTGCCGTCTTGTACTGTGCGTTCGTGTGTTTGGTTTGTTAATAGTAGACCTTATGGGATGGGTCCAGGAATCCTCTATTATAGAGGGGAATGTTGTTGGGAAGGGTGCTTTCTTCAGTTTTGTACTGAAGAAGAAATTGTGGGGGTTTGATCCGAAGAGATCGAGAGAGAGAAGGGTACAAGTAGGTTCTCGCTGTTCTGAATGTTTTCGAGGTACTTATATGCTAATTGAAGCAAGTACTCGTCGATAGGGGTAATGGAGGCGCCTTCGTATAGGTGAGAGTTGGGGTAATGACGACCGTCAGGCCTTCTAGAATGATTGGTGCATCTTCTGAGGAGTTTCCTTTCGAAAACCCGAAGTCTTTCCATTTGAGCCGAAGATATGCAGGACCATATGGGAAAGGCGTACGATATTCAGATCGGATTAGCTTCTTATAGCAGAGAAGCTTAACTTTCGTGTCAACTTTGTTCCTCCACTTCAAGATGTTGTGCAGTTGCTTAGGCCGACCGAGGCCCCTTTGGAGAATGCGGGTCACATGTTTGATGAAATTCATTTTTGGGGTATAAGTGACCCCGAGATATTTCATCTTGTCCTGTGGTCTAATCGTAGTATCTCCCATTTTTATTCGAATATTCTGTGAATATCGAGAAGCAGGTTGGGAGTGTTTACTACTCAGAATTATGGCTACTGCTTTGGATGGATTAAGTCGGATTTTCCATCGACTGTAATACTGATACAGTTCGTCCAAGTGACGGTTGAGTCGATTTGTTGCGATGTTAGGGCCTTTGGTTGACGTGTACGTCATCCGCGTAGCATATTTGGTTTACTCTCCCGTCCATAGGGCGGGGAATATCGGAGTTGTAAATATTGAATAAGATGGGGCCTAGAATGGAGCCCTGTGGTACGCCTGCAGCGGCGTGAAAAGTTCGGGAAAGCTTTCCATTCATTCTAACTTGGAAGGTTCTGTTGCGAACGAACTGGTAGATGATGCTACATAGCGTTCTACTGGGGCCAGTATTCAGGAGTTTAAAAGCGAGACCTTCGATCCAAGTCGTATCAAAAGCTTTTTCAATGTCTAGGCTTACCGCAACGGTGGGTTCCTTATTAAAGAGCCGCACGCAGACGTGGTTTTGAAATAAATTGAGAGCCATAGTGGTGCTGTGCGCTCTTCGAAATCCGAATTGGAAATCAGGTATTAGGTGCCTGGCACTGACAAAGTTATTTAGCTTCTCGTATATGATTTTTTCATATATTTTGCTGATGAAAGTGAGAAGCGAGAAAGGGGAAAGCTTGAGGGGTGATACGTTGGTTTCCCAACTTTTGCTATTGGACAAATATTAGCGTGCCTCCAAGCTTGCGGAAAGTACCGCATGTTGTAAACATGGTTGAAGGGAATGGAGAGCTTTATAAAGAATAGGGCTGAAAGCCTTCGCAACGAGTGGTATGACATGTTGTCGATACCAGGTGACTTCTTAGGGTGTCGAGATTTAACCAGACTCTGTAGGGTATTTGGTGTGATGAAGCCGTGACCATTATCACGTGTGTCATCGAAGTATGCACTGTTAGTTGGGTTAAAGACAACAATTGGCTCGTTGAAGTCGTCCAACTTGCTGTGGACCTCTGAACTAACGATTGCATTAGTTTCCTGGTCGCCATCTTGGAGAGTGAGTTTGTGATTATTTTCGAAGGTCTCTCCGATGATATTTGCTTTACTGGTGTCGTTATTGACAACAACACCATTGTGCATAATTGGCCCAGTGATGCGGGAAGCGCCACATATCTTTTTAACATTTTTATAAACGTTCTGGTCCATCTGAATACCCTTCAGCTTGTCCTCCAATTGTCGGGTACGATTGTTTTGGATTCTTTGTTTTATCAGTGTACCAATATTGTGCATAATGGATCGCAATAATGGCTCCCTTTGCGTAAAGCGGTGACGATATCTCATTCTGCAGAGCTTTCTACGCTCCCGGATGAGACGAAGAGTGATGTCGTCATGGGGAATCTGATACGTCTTTTCAAGTTTATACTTCGGGACATGAGTCTCCGAAGTTTCAACTAGAATCTCGTGAAGTCGTTTTGCAACGTTGTTTATCTCAACCGTCGTTAGGTTCCTGTCAGTGGGAAGAGAGAAGTGGTGGAGTTTATCGTTCAATGTAATATTGAAGTTGTCCCAATTTGTCCGCCCATAATAGGGTATGTATCTGATATGAGCCCGGGATGCTCGATAGCCGCGAATGAATGTGGTCACAGCATTGTAGTCAGATACACCCGCTGAAACTTGAGGAGGAGTGACTTGTGGAAGTAAGTCTTTGGACACAATAGATATGTCCAGAATTGAGTTACCTCGAGTACCAACCGTAGGTGCGACTATTTCGAAGTTGAGGGCATACCTGTTTGCGGTGTACCATTGGTACAGTTTTGTGCCATTTGGGCAAGAGACAGAGTTGTTCCAGTGGGGATGTCTGGAGTTAAAATCGCCGCCTATGATGAAGGGTGTATGCCCCGAGGTCCTTATTAGTTTGCCGATATCTTCGGGATTAATGGGGCCATTATTGGTTTTATGTGAGTGGTATACGGAGTGTATATTCACTCTACCATTACTAGCCAGATGCAGTTCAACTCCAGATACCTCTATGGACTCTAGGTGTGGGAGGTCAATAGGTTCATGGCGAAGTCCGCTATTAACCTGTATACAAGTTCCACCTCCGTTGATGGTGGGACCGCCAGTGAGGGTTCGATCTCTTCGAATCATGGAGAAGTTTGGGAATACGGGACGGTGACATGGATGCAACCTAGTTTCGGTTACAACTACCACGTCCGCCCGGTTTTCCTTTATGATGTCAGAGACTATCATACGCTTAGAATGCGAAACAAGGGAGTTGACATTTAAGAGGATAACTTTAATTTTGGAATCCATTGTGGGGGGTATGTCTTGCATATGCAGTGAAAAGGAGGGCCTCCCTCTCTGCCCCGGTTGATAGTTTCTCATATCGGGGTCGGATATCCTCAATTAAGCGGGAGAAACTAAGTAATTTCTCGAGCACTGAAGATTGCCCCCTCGGAGGCATTTGCACCACCGCTTGAATTTGAGGCGTCCCGTTGGCCTTTACCGTGACTCGCTTAGGGACTTGAATAAGTTTTTGAGGGGGAGGAGTTGAAAGAGTTTCCGTATTCCTTGCCTGCTGACCCCTAAGCATGTCGGCAAATGTGAATCCATTTTGAATAGGGTTTTGTGTGGCCTGTTTTCCGAAGTCTGACTTGGCTGTTTGCTTAGGTCGAGTCTCCTTGGATCTTTGCTTAATTTCCTTATATTTAGGACAATTTCTATAACTGGCCGGATGCCCTTTGTTGCCGCAGTTGCAGCAAGTTGGCAGTGTTATTTCATCCTGCACATTTGTTGCCGGATCGTATTTCGCTAGCGGTAGTTCGCACTTGCCAATATCGTGGGATTTTCCGCAACGAACGCAACGGCGACTCATGTTGCAGTTTCGGGAGACATGCCCGAAATGTTGGCAACGTCTGCATTGGGGTATTTCTCTGTTATGAAATACCTCGAAGACAACTTGCTGATGCAAAGTTGGAAGCGACTTTGTCCGTATTATGAAATCTATGTCGGTTCCTGGGGCAAGGAGAAGCTGCCATATGTTCAGCTTGGTGTATCTTTGCGGTCTGATGTCCACAAACCGCTGTGGGGGAGAGAATTTTTTGACGTCAATGAATTTGACATTAGGAAATGTTGCCTCAAGAGCAGTTACGGTGTCGTCCTTTTCCCAAGAGGCAGCGACTCGTTTTAAGAGGATTGTCCTCGACTTTTCGTCGGCCGGAGTGAAGGTGTAATAATCCACCTCCTTGGCCTTGAGGTTGTCGTTAACCGTGCGATAGGTTTCCCTATCGCAGGCTATGATTTTATTTAGCGATGGACTTAAGGTCTTTGCCTTGAAGTTGGAAATCCCTAGCCGGTTCATGTCACCGACGAATTTTTTTAAATTGAGGTCTCGTGCAAAGACCCCGGGTTGCTGTTTCTTCTTAGAAACAGGTGGGCGTTCCCCGACCTCTGGCTGAACAGTGTTGGGAACACAAGCAGCCTTTGGTTTTGGGTTAATTAAAGGAGTTGGTCGTGGTGGGCAAGGCTCCTGCGGAGGTACGACCCTCACATGAGTTGGAGCTATCGCCGGGTTCGACAACAGTTTGTGGTGTGGCGTTGGCGGGCTGCCGGTGGCCACACGCTTATTGGAGGGTCCTCCTTCGCAGTTTATTATTGGAAGCGGTGTTTTCTGCTTAGGGGCTCTAGACGAGTTTGGGGTAGGGATGCCCGAGTCACCGCCGTCCATTGTTTCGTCGGAACTCTCGGCGAGACTTTCCAACTCGGGCATGAGCTCCGATTCCGAATCAGAAGCCTCCGAACTGGCACTGGGCGGGGGTGCGGGTGGTGCGGCTTCGAGTCGCGACAATTTATCTCTCAAGACAGCGTTCTCTGCCTTGAGAGCCTCGAGGTCCTCCCTTAATCTCTTTATGAGAGCCATCATGCCCTGATCGGGCTGATGGCCCACACCACGAGAAGAGCAGATGTCCATCTATTTCGATGTTGCAAACATCGAGCACAAAAAGAAACAAGAAACGCGTGGGGCGCAAGGAAAAGAGAAGAGGAACAAACAAAAACCAAGAGGGAAACAAGCAGACCTAAAAAAATGCTCCTAAATTAAAAATTTGAAAATATAGGTGAAATTAAAAATAAACGAACCCAAACATTTTTTTTTTTTAATTTAAATTATAATTTTGTTTTATTTATTTATTTTGTTTTAAATAAACTTTATGTATGTATCACTGTCTAGGATGTGTCTTCTCTCAGCTCTCACTGTGAAGTCGAAGTAAAGTGTGACAATTTTTTTTTTTTTTTTTTTTGATGAAGTGTGATGAGTGCACCTCACTTATATACCACCCACCTAACCAACTGTAACTCCTGCACATTCATTCCCCCTCTCTCTCTCTCCCTTTCTCTTTCTCACTATCTTTCTCTCCCTCTCCTTCTCTTTCGCTCGTTCTCTCTCTTTCTCTCTCTCTCTCTTTCTCCCTCTCTCTGTCTCTCGTTCTCTCTGTTTCTCTCTTTCTCTCTCTTTCTCCCCCTCTCCCTCTCTCTTTCTCCATCTCTCTCTCTCTCTTTCTCTCTCCCTCTCTCTCACGCTCTCTCTCTCTCTCTCTCTCTCTCTTCATAAGCATAATTTTAATGAAGGCATATATGGGGCGCAGACATGTTCGGACGTATTTCTATTCAATCGAAAGATTACAACCTAGAAATCGAGTTGTTTTTTCTTGACGCCGCAGTTACACAATATGATGAAATTCACATAATCACTCAATGACTCAATAAACCCCAACAAACTGAGTTGTTTTTCTTGATGACGCAATTACCCAATATGATGAAATTCACATAATCACTCAATGACTCATTAAAACACTAACAAATTGAGTTGTTTTTCTCGATGACACAATTACCCAATATGACGAAATTCATATAATCACTCAATGACTCATTAAAACACTAACAAATTGAGTTGTTTTTCTTGACGCCGCAAGTACCCAATATGATGAAATTCACATAATCACTCAATGACTCATTTATACAATTAAAAAATGATCTGGGAAAAGTTATAATCTTGACAACATACAATAGAAATAGCAAAATCCCAACACCCAAAGTTGCACCTCTAAAAGTATACTCTAAAATAAACCCACAATACACACAATACAAAACAGTTTTCATCCTAGAAGAATACTCTAAAATAAAACATATCCCAAAGATCGCATGAGAGCTTTCAAGATAGCATTACTCACTGATGACGTCACAAGTGCCGCAGAACCGGAAAAAAAATTGGCGTGGAACCGCTATATACACACTACTCGCCTCCACGGTGGCCAACGTCGGTGTCCCTCTCTTGATGAACTTAGTGAAAGTTCCCGTCATTTCTTCCTGTGCGGTTAACTGGGCGCTGATGAGTTGCTCGCCCAATGTAGCTGTCATGTTTGACTTCGCTGACATTGCTCTGCGCTCTGGGCCCTGGGCTAACTGTTATCACGAACTTGATAACGATGGGTCTTCGCGTCTGGACGACAATGTCCCGCGACCTTCTATATGCTGCGAGCTGACAGCAGTGGATTGGATCCACAGACTGGCTCCGGTTGCGCCGCCAACTGGTCTCGCTGGATGGGATCGGCTGTTCGCGCCACGAATTTGGCGGCGGTAATGTAGTTGTAATTGCAAAACGTCTTACCTGTGGGTGCCAGCAGGCTGTGGCGCAAATTTGTCGGGTGATTGGGCCGCGATCTTGGTGTTGTTGTAATGTAGCTGGGGCAGCTTCTTGATATGTCACTAACCTGGCGGCGGTCGGCCCTTAAGCTGGACGGGAGCTGCATTCGGAGCAGCGGTAATTGTAGCTTTGGGGCAGTTTGGGCAGCCCATGTTGCTCTGAACTGGCGGCGGTATAGCCGCACTGATGTTATGCCGCGAACTGGGCGGCGTTCTGATAATTGTGAAAAAATAATTAAGCGCAATGAAATTCCCTCAGATCGAATTGAACGTCGTCCCTGGTTGCGCCATGAACCTGGCAGTGTTAAGGTAACTGCACTTGGGAACTACTCATTGGTACGCCGTAAACCCAGCGGCGTTAATTTAACTAGACTTGGGGGCAGCTCTTTAGTTCCACTGCGAACGGGTAGCAGTGGATTGGATCCACAGACTGGATCCGGCTCGAAAGACCAAATTGTGTGTACAACAAACGTCGAAAACACCTTCCACTAACACCGGGTTCTTGTTGTGTTGTGGGCTGACGTCAGGAACAATTCGGTCTCCTGACGTGCACGTTGATTACGTGGTTGGGTAATCGCCAGATTTGGTTATCCACCTCAATGGCGTGAATCACAATGATTTCTGAAACAAGGTGAATTCAATATAAAGAAACCAAAACGAATACCTGTAAATTGCTGCCCCACCCGTGACGAGAATCCTGTTGCAAACTCAAAAATTAACCATCACACAACAATAAAACAATTCGTGTGGATTTGCACTCAAAGATAGGTTTAAGTTTAATTGATGATTCAGATTTCTAAAGATGAACTTTCCAATGATTTAGATTTTACAGATAAAAACAACGTGTCGATTCAATGGCGGTTTAACGAAGAAGCAAAAAAAAGATGGTTGTCTTTTGATAACCAACAGAATTTAATTTAAAATGTCAGCTGATTGCTGACATTGGTGAGGGTGGTGCCACATGTAGCATTCAATTGCGAATTCCCCGGTTGTGTCCAGGGCGAATCCGCAACAAAGAGCCTTGATAGACCATAGTAGGCTTGTGGGGGGTGCGATGGTGGATGTACCAACGTATGGCACCAGTTAACCGTCGCCCCACTACAGAGTTGTTTACCACCGAAAGTGTCCGCGAGCGCAAGGAAAGAAATGAAACACTGGGAGTCGGCCGCAAGAGTCTTTTTATTTCATCTTAGGATTTGTCATAAGTTGTCTAGTTTTTACCCGCGAACTGCGCCCGAATGTTTTTTTTTATTCATTTTCGACGCTGTACCCGCGACAATTGGAAGGAAAACATTAGGGCGGACTTTATTTGGCACGCTGGGGCGACGTGCCCCGGCGTGGCCGCGGCGGTTACAGGGGACTACCGATACGCGCGTTGTGGTAGTTGGAGGACGACTGACTTATGAATGAAAATAATTCATTCAATGCGTCGTGGCGGTGCGTCATACCGAAATTAGGCTCGCTGCCAATTATGAAGGATTTTGGAGGCGTTGCTACGCTCGCATAAGAACTCAGTTCCAGCGAATTCTGGCCGTACAGGCTGGGTTGACTTCGTTGGTTGGGTGTACCGGGAAATTGGTTTGGGGACGCGAGCGAGTATGGGCATGCATTTTCGGAGGAAATTGGAATGGCTTGGGTGCAAGCAAGGGATATCGTTTAGATAGAAATGTTAACCGAAATAATTTCGGGGAAATGTGCGCGGTTTAGTTGGTTGGTAATGTTCCGTTGAGGATTTGGATATGCGTTTGTTATGGCATATGAATTTCGGGGAAATTAAGATTGCTTGGTCACAAAGAGGAAATATAACTTAAGTAGGAAGTTGACCGAAGCAATTTTGGGAAAACGTATGTGGGGTGATGTAATCGAGGGAAATGATTAATATTCCGTTGTAAATTGGAATATGCATTTATTTCAGATTGGGAAATGGGTTCCTGGTAAGTATGGGGTGTATGCAAATGCAGATTTTGCACGGGGAGTTGGATTGAGGTGATGCGCTGTTAGCGGTCAAGATTGGTTGGCATTGTGGGTTGGTTCTCCATTTGGTTCGAGAAACCCCCACAGGCTCTGTTGGATTTGATCAGCCGTCCGCGTATTTCTTCTTCGATATTGTTATCGGCTAATACTATTGAATCAAGGTAGTTAAAAGGTTGCACTAGTTCAAATCAAATCGAAATACTACATATAACAAATTTACATTTAAACTAATATTTCAAGTCAAAACCAAAAAGAAATTAGAAACAAAAAATTCAAAATATACATTCTGTCGCATCTTGCTTAATAAAATAGCATAACCAGCATTGACCGTCAACATCAATCGAAAGACGACGACCATCGAACATTGCATTAACACCCTAACTGTTATAAGTCGTACGACACACCATCGTCCAGTTCGTCCAGTTATCGTTCTGCAATTTCCGTTCATCAAAGAACGCTTCGTTAAGTTGCAGATATAAAAGGAACTCACCAGCCTAGTCCCTCTCTTTCGCTCATTTTTCTCGCTCGTAATCTCGCGCATAGACTCGTACGCTCGATCTATCGCCTCTTTAATATATCAAATAAAATTGATATTTGTATAATTATCGTGTGTCGTTATTTACTTGCCGCTGTTTTGAATATAATTATCGTGTGTCGTTATTTTCTTGTCACTGCTTTGAAAATAAAATAAAAATACGTGCGATAAACTAATCGTACAAAACACATCCATCCATACAAATATTCATTCATTCATTTAATCAATTAGTGTGGTGTATTTTCTTGCCACAGAAATTTTGATATATATACGTATAAATATAACAATTTACCTGTCGTTAAGGTGACTCGTTATTCAACCTTCCCAGCTCCCCTTCAGGTCGGTGTGACCGTTCTCCCTCGGGCTGTGGCTTCTAATTCCTCGAGAACTCAGCTGGTGGTAAATTCTAATATTTTACAGTGGTCCCGGACTGTGGTGCCGTGGATAGGATTCCACAAAGTGGCTCAAATCAATGGCTATCTCCTCAGGAACAACAAACAAAAACAGCTCATCCACTCGTACTTTAATCTTTATTTTGCATACTTCGGCCAATCACGGATTGCCGAATTTTAAGTCTCACAATAACTCATTTCATATACACATTAACCTTCCCGGACTCATGCTGCTTGTTCTCTTTGTTGCGTCGTGCAAATTTTAAACTTTTTCTCTAGTATCGTTTGCTTTTCTTTTATTTTTCTCGCGACCGGGCGCACCAGTCCTATCTTTTACTTTTCTTTTCTTCTTTTCAACAAGACACGGAGTTTTTTTCTACTTCTCTTCCTTTTTCTTCCTTTGAACTGTCTCCAAAAAACAACTATCTCTTCAAAACTACTTGCAAAAACTGTGTCAAAAAGAACAGTCAGCAACGGAATCGAAATTCACCGACTCGAAGATTCCTCTTGCTCTCCTTCGCTCTCCCTCGCTCTCCCTCAACATCCACTCCGAAAACAAAATTCGAACTCGCCCACGATCCACACTCGAATCGGGGCGTGTTCGAACACTCACTTGTGGATCGCGCAAGTCTTCCACCACCTTACCATCAAACTACACTAAAACAAATTATATTAAATACAATTAATTGATGGGGTGGTGGGAACGCATGTTCCACATGCCACATGTTCAAGCCTTCCCGTCCCATAGTTGACAAATTGAATGGAGAATGGCACGGGATTTACGGTCGTTCGGGGAAAAACCAAACGACCACCCGGCCCGTCTACCTTACAATTCCGAGACAGAAAGTCGTACCCCAACAATCCGTCTTCTTCCAAACCCGGCAAGGAGTCTACTATATGGAAACTGCAGGGAATCTCATGGTGCAACTTGAAATTCCCAGTGCAGCATCCCCTCGACTTGCCTTTGACAAACAGCGCTTGGATCGTTGTATTTCTATGCACATCCCTGTCAGGGTGGGTGCCTTCAGCTTCAACAGGCTGATCTCAGCGCCTGTGTCCACGGTTAGGCACGTAGAGTTCCTACGGCCAATGTCTAAAGGAAGAGTGACAATCGAGACCTGAGTCGGCGAACACTGACAACAGCTGGAGCTGGGTTGCGTTTCTAGTGCGGTCGGGTTGGATCTTGCCGACCCGACCTTTGGGAATTTCCCGAACTCTCCCATTTTGCCTTATGTCGACACTCTGCCGCCTTGTGAGTGTGTCGACCGCAAAACTCGCACAATGATCCGCTCCTCCGTTCAGGACTGTCCCGTTCGGGAGTCCCACTGAACTCCGAACTAGTGGAACTGGAGCTATTTCTTCTGCCCACTTTGGGCCCAATGCGCCAGGCTCGCCATTTCCGATTCCCCGCGCTGCCTGATGCGACGTCATGCCACCTATCTGTCTTCGAAGACTTCGAGTCCATGGAGTCGGGTCGCTTACCGCCACCGCTCGACACGGAGGATCGTCGCCTACTATCTTCACTCACCTCCCGGGAGTCCACCGCGCGACTACTGCCGGCCTCTCGATTGCGCCGACGCTGTCCCCCACGCTTACCGCGCCCATTTCTCCCCCCCCCCCCCCCCCCCCCCCGTCTCCACACGGGTGTCCTGCTCTCGGCCCGCAACAAGTGCTGTTCCGGCGTGCCGCTTGTGGGGAAAACCCGGGGAACCCCGTTGTTGTTCCCACCTTTGTCTGTATTCGCACCCGCGCAAGCTATGACCTTGCCGGCCACAAAACTCGCAACACCACCGGACCCTGAATACTCTGGGACCTGGTGTTGCCGGCCCGCCACCCACTGGCGGGGGCTGTGGCTCCGGCAGGGCTCTCCTCTGGAACTGCGGTCGCTGATGAGGCGGTCCACGCCGCGCAAATCCGCCCTGCTGGCCTCTACCCCTGTATGGAGTCTGGGGTTCGCGCGTCCTCGTCAGACGATCCGGGCAGTCCACTATGTCGTAGCCATACCGCCAACACTCACGGCAGATAGGAGTATTTCGTCTTTGCAGACACTTGTCGTATACATGACCTCTCAGATTGCAAAAATTGCATATGGTCTGGGATTCCAGGGGGTTCGCCGATCGACCAACCGGATCCCTGGACGGATTGTCCCGACCCGATCGATCCTGAGGCACATACCACCCCTGAGCCAAGTTGACCACGCTCCCTCGCCAGAGTAGGCCGGAGCATAGGCACCAGCATCCCTTCGATAACCGAGAGGTCCGTACGACCGCTCCTGAACGAAACCGCCCTCCTCCCGTCGACGACTATATGGCTCTTCAGACAACACGAATGACGCCGCGCGGGGGTCCAGATTCGACAAAGCCGACGCCGGCGCCGCGGTACAATCCCTAAAAGTGGAGGATGGGTTCTCTAAAAAGGTTGAGGAGCTTCCCGGTCCCACATTCAACGATTCTGACGCTTGATGGGCGATTCCGGGCCGCGCATCCACAAACAAGTCGCCCTGCCTCAACAGTTCCCTTCGAGCTCGCTCAAATCCGATTAGGTGGTCCACCAGGCTTCGAAATGGGACATTATCCAACGTGAGGAGGAAGTGCCTTAGTCCATCCTCCCTTAGACCCCTCACCAACACCGGCTTGGCCATGCCCTCAAGCTGGCTTGCGAAGACGGGCCTACCCTGCCGACCATAAAAGCGCTCAGCGGCCTCCTCGCACCGTACCACGGCCCGCTTCACGCGGGAAACGAAACTCGTCGCATCCTCGGAGGGAAGTTGTCGTATTTTGGACAGTTGTGCACACAACTCCTCATACGACACTCGGGGTTCGTAGGCCTCTCTGAGACGCTGTTCCGCTTCGCGGAAGGTCGTGGGGGGCATCTCCTCGAACATCCGATAGGCCTCGCCGCTCAGCCTAGAGGGCAGCCACCGGGGGAATGTATGTTCCTCTTCCACCGCCAGCCCATCCAAGGTCCCTCTACAGCCTTTGAGAAACGAAGAGAGTCTCTCGGCTGTATCCGGGCCTTCCTGTCCCGAAAACATGGGGACCGCCTTCGACACAGGGTCGAAAACCCTATCTGTGCCCAACATAGTCCGTACAGGACATGGCTGCGGGTCCAGTTTAAAATATGAGGGCATCGGCGTGTCCTCCATGCTCTCAACAGGCTGTTTACTGGTGGTGGGAGGGGGCCTCGTTGGTGATCGGTCGTCCACAAACTCGTCTCGCGAATCGTGGAATGCCTCCGGATCCACCTCGTCAACCCGTGGCTCGGGAATTGCCTCGGGCCGCGCTCGGGCAGGGGTGCCCTCTCGCCCTCCTTTTGCCGCTGCCTCGTTTGCATTTATAGGTCGCCTATTAAACTCAAAATTTCTCGCTACCAAAACCGGAAACCCCGACAAGCCCTATGGCCAACAGCAAAACCGGGAAAAACAACAGACCAACTCCGAGATCCAACCAGAAAACCACCCGAACGTGACAGAACCAACCCGTATACGAGCCGGCTGTCTATCGGATACAAACCCACAACGACTGTTCCGAACAACGTTTTATTTCGAAATCTCCGACTTCTAAAGGCCGCACATGGACCGAGGGGGCGCGAAAAACAACAATGGACACAACCCACACAACAGACAAACAAACACTCCTTAAGGGGACAACCACTCTTCTCGCAGCCACAAAACTACAGACCGCGCGAAGGACCTCACAACATAAACAGCAACTACACCACCCGAGAGGAGAAAGAGAGAAAGGGGGGAGGAAACTTCAAATACGCCTCTTGTCGCGCATAAAAGCAATATATACCTTGTGATAATTTGGCAACGCCGCCACAAAAAAAAAAAAAAAACAAACAAAATCTAATGCGCAGCTGAAAAAGGAAGAAAAGCAGAATCCCCCTCAACAATGTCCGTTTTACAAAATGAACCAGGCAATCTGGTTGATAAATAAATAAATAAATTGAACGCAAAAAAAATATCAATCAAACTAACAACAATAACAAAAAAAAGGACAAAGAAAATGTAAGGAAATGTAACGCAATATAAGTATAAATAACAAAAATTAGGGCTAATAGTAACCATAAATATGCCCCAATAAAATATTCAAAAAAAAATGTCCACATTCAACATATCACCTATAACTAACATTTTTTAATATTCATCGTTACCAAATCTTGAAAAAACCAATATTAACAAAAAAGAGAAAAAAGAAACAACAAAACAAAAAAAAATCAATGTGTCAGCCGCTTCACCGCTACGCCGGGTTCTCGCCAACCGCCGCCAAAACTGGTTCCACCATGCACGACCTCCTACTTACGTATATTATGCTTATCCCACCTGTCTGCAGCTGCTCCCCTGCAACCGTATGGACGTATGGAGCCTCTGGGCTCCACCCACCAATGGTCTTGCACCTCCGAGCTAAGCGTGCTTTAGGATTTAAGGCAAAATGCCAGTGCAGATCCAACTAATCCTACCGGCTGCGCCACTGTGGTGTATTTTCTTGCCACAGAAATTTTGATATATATATGTATAAATATAAAAATTTACCTGTCGTTAAGGTGACTCGTTATTCAACCTTCCCAGCTCCCATTCAGGTCGGTGTGACCGTTCTCCCTCTGGCTGTGGCTTCTAATTCCTGGAGAACTCAGCTGGTGGTAAATTCTGATATTTTACACTGGTCCCGGACTGTGGTGCCGTGGATAGGATTCGACAAAGTGGCTCAAATCAGTGGCTATCTCCTCAGGAACAACAAACAAAAACAGCTCATCCACACGTACTTTAATCTTTATTTTGCATACTTCGGTCAACCACGGATTGCCGAATTTTAAGTCTTACAATAACTCATGACATATACACATTAACATTCCCGGACTCATACTGCTTGTTCTCTTTGTTGCGTCGTGCAACTTATAAACTTTTTCTCTAGTATCGTTTGCTTTTCTTTTATTTTTCTCGCGACCGCGCGCACCAGTCGTATCTTTTACTTTTCTTTTCTTCTTTTCAACAAGACACGGGGCTTTTTTCTATTTCTCTTCCTTTTTCTTTCTTTTAACTGTCTCCAAAAAACAACTATCTCTTCAAAACTACTTGCAAAAACTGTGTCAAAAAGAACAGTCAGCAACGGAATCGAAATTCACCGACTCGAAGATTCCTCTTGCTCTCCCTCGCTCTCCCTCAACATCCACTCCGAAAACAGAATTCGAACTCGCCCACGATCCACACTCGAATCGGGGCGTGTTCGAACACTCACTTGTGGATCGCGCAATTCTTCCACCACCTTACCATCAAACTACATTAAAACAAATTATATTAAATACAATTAATTGATGGGGTGGCGGAAACCGCACGTAACATTACATATGATTAACTGATAACCACCAATCAGTAATAAAAACAAACGTGTAAACAAAAAAATTACCGGTGATCACATCTTATTTAAGATTGCAACCTGTGGTCAATAGATAACCTAAAATGGTTTAATGGAGAGCAAATGCGATCCGGTAAAATGATAAGGCGGAACAAACCGATTGATTGGCATCGGGCGGTATAGGATCCATACTCTGATAGTAGTCCGAGAGTGTGAGTGGTTAAAATTCAGTCCGCCAAGATTAGATTTCTCGTTGCACCATAGTGTTTACAAAATAATATCGAAAAGGCAAAGCATTTGATTTTAAAATAAGCATATCCATATTTAATGCCTTCATTTCCGGCTGCCATTTCTAATTGAATTCGCGTTTTTCCGTTTGAAAGTTCTCATTGTCTCTTTCTTCGTCGTCGCGTATCTTTCTGCGTTGATTTCATCATATCTTTCTAAGCTGATCACTCTGAGGCGTTTACGTTCTTCGATCTTCGCCCTGCACTCATCGTAAAAACAAGGTTTGAACTTAATTGTTTTCTTAAGTCCTAATAACTTTTGGGCTGTTTGTTTGATTGTGTCTCTGCGTAGTGCTCCAAGAAGCCCTACCATTGCCTCCCACATTACATTTTTCTCCCATATTACATTTGCCTCCCGCATTACATTTTCCTCCCACCTATAAGAAATCCATTTCATATCCCCAATATAACATTGAATTCAATGTCAAACCAAATCGAACCAAATGTTCAAATTCTCATTTATTGAATTCAAATTCATTTATTCAATTCAATGCAATTGTTCGATTCTATTTTCTAAAATCAAACACCATAATGCATTATTTTCCCATGTATGCTAAAAGCAATTAGCACCTAAAATTCCTACAAGATCCAAAACCTAAAAGTGCATGTGTTCAAACAATGGCATATCTATTCGACACGCCGGCACACAATTCTTGCAATAATAAACATCCAAACGCATACCAGATGTTTTATGATTTGCTAATAGACATGGATTCCCAGATCCTAAACTAACAACCGATTTCCACGGATCTTGTGCTACCTATTTGAAATGCACGAAAATTCTTGTTTGCATTAGCCAGATGGTTAATACAAATAAAAACCTCAATAAAGGGTCAAACGATAAGTAGCGATGGGTTTGGCCTTCGAAAGAAGATAAAGATATTTGAGGATTTAAATTTTCGAAGTGAGAAAGTGACTTGACTGGAGTCGCTTGAGAGAGTCTGTGTGTAGCGCGCGTGAGGAAAAGGCCTCCTCAAAAATAATATAATACTCGTATAAACTAGAATCAGTATATTTAAACCAAAAATGAAATCAATTTGTAACCGAAACGGAAGTGTTGTTTTAGTGACTGCTCAGCAGCAAACTCTTTGGTGACATTTAATTCAGAACATCAGTGTAATCGTGCGGCAACATGTTCGATAGTGCGTGGAAAGTGTAGGCCAGGAAGACAACAACGGTAGCCCACTCTTCCCGGGAAACCGGAAGCACGGTGGTGCACCAAAAATTATTATACAAATTTGGTGCCAGCGGTCTGGGATACTCAAAATCCCCTACCAACGGAAGAACAATTTTGGAAGAAATGAAAAGTGCACAAGTGACAGTGGATTAATTTAAAATCCCCTACCTAAATTGTGTGTGATTTTTGAACTTAACGAAAACACTGGTGGGATAGGTTCTCAAATATCCCCTACCAACACAAAAAAGTGCACACTAGTGACAGTGAGTTAATTTAAAATCCCCTACAACAAAACCGTTAAAAACACTGCCATAGATGATGGGATACTCAAAGATCCTAGTGAAATCGCAAACTTTTTTTCTGAGAAAACAAAAAACAATAAAAAACGACACTTCAGTGCTGGTAATTACCAAGTGAACTTTTAAATCACCAAGTGAACCTTAAACACCAAGTGAAGTTTTTGTGAACGATAAATCTCAGAAATATGGAATGACGTCCTTATCCAGCCCGGCAACCAACGAGCATCAAAAGGAAAATATCACCGCAACGACTATCACAGAAGCAGCACACACAAAAAAGAGGAAATCAAGGTATTCAAAATTGTACGTAATTATTTTAATTCTAAAGGGACAAAGGAAAACCCTCAACATAAATGAAAATTAAAATTAAAATTTGATACAAGGGGACAACAACAAGCCCCAAAATAAAATAAATGTATGTGTTTAAAAAAAAAGAAGACATTTGTATATTTTAATATGACATAACTAGAATCCGTCGAATTATTTAAATTACCTTTTACTGTGATAGCATCAAACCAAAGGGGGATGCAAAACCAAATTGTGAATATTACTTGTTTAATGATAAATAATAAAAACCCCAAATCGAAATTCGACATTTGAATATAGGCATGCTAAATTTAAAATCTTGCTAACCCACATGTTTCAAAAATATACATATATATTTACATAAATTAAAATATGAACGGGAAAAAGAATTTGAAGGTGATAATTCAAATTTCTTGCAAAGATTTTTTTTGTATACTGTCGACTAAATAAGTTTCTTTTGGGTTTGAATTTTCTTCCATAGCTCGCTTGTTCGGTTGGTCTTAGGTCCCCTTTTCCTCTTAAGTCTGTTTAATTTTGGACAACGGTAGTCTCGTGGCTGACAGAGACAGGAGGAGGGAAAATTCGTTCTTTCTGTTTTGGAATTTCTTTTCGTTTATTAGTTTTTGGTCACTTTCAGGATTCACAGCATATTTTTCGTTTAGTCAGTATAGTTCTATTTTACTTCTAGAAAAATGAAGATCTCCTCTTTTTGCACTCTACCCCTTTTCTCCATCATTTGGGAAGGTCTGTTTTTCAAATATGTCGTAAGTGGAAATACAAAACCGGGTACTCGTTCACAGGCAACTGCGGCTGAGCTTTCGGAGAGCCTGCCTACTGAGACACGCGAACAAAGCTCCGTAATGAAGTTTAACATCGGATTAAAGACATATTATGATTCGTGCCTACGTTCAACGGAAATCCGGACGAATTAGATGGATTCGTCTCCTGTGGAGATATTCTTTTTTCGCAGACACGAGACGAAAACCTGAAGTCATTCTGTTTGAAGGTAATAAAAACTAGATTACAGCGACCAGCACGCGAATGTATTCAATACAAGTTCATTCCAACCTGGGAGGATCTGGTGTCTGAATTAGAAGGAGAATTCAAAACTATAACTCCTAGGCCAGTGGCACAAAATAGTCTAGTAGCGGCAAAACAAGAATGTAGGGAAAATGTAAAGGAGTTTGGGGACAGACTCAAACACCTCCTGCATCAATTAGACGGCGCTACATTTGCAAGTTTGGTTGAGCCTACAGTGCGGACGTATATTTTGGCAGAAAACCAAGGACTCGCACTAAACAGATTCGAAGATGGGTTGAGGAATCCTAACCTCAGGATTTTAGTCATATCGCATAATACTCCAAATCTAAAGACAGCCATTAATTTCGCCATTGAACAATCTCGAAGATTAGGCAGCGAAAACACAATGCTAACTTCTCCTAACATCCCTAGAAATAACCAACCAATTGTTTGCCAGACATGTAACAAACGGGGACATACTTCTGCGACTTGTTATCGGAACACAAATGTTCCGAATTTTGTTCCCCAGAACATCAAAACAGACTCTGAATGCATCCGATGTACATACTGCAGAAAATTTAACCATTCTCAGGCAGAATGTAGAACCAGGTTATCCCATTTGCGAAGCCAAAATCAATCCTCTTTTGCGAACCAAAATACTTTTAGGAATCAACCTGGTCCGTCACAAAATAGAGTAACAACAAATTCAACGCAGATTGGAACCCGAAATTTCAGAAAAAACCAAAACCGAAATCAAATCATAAATAGGGTTTCTAACATACCTCAGCAGGGAAACGAACTTACTCGAGCAGCGAGAAACGGCACTTCTTCTCGAGTACAGACAATTGCCGACGTACACCCCACCCCGATGTAGATTTTAAAATGATCGTATTCTTCTGTCCCGAATTAAAAGAGCCAGTCACACGAATCAAATACAATCCATCGGATAAACAATATTCTACTTTCCTTATCGATATAGGCGCTGACATCAGCCTGATAAAGTCAAATAATTCGTACGTTGTACAACCTCTAGACGATCCAAATCCAATAAAATATCCACCATTGCTGGAAACACAATCAGCACGCGAGTTATGGTTTTTATGTCTATATCGAAATAACCATTAGGATACCAAACGAATAGATAAAACAGTGACCAGTTAAATCACGAATTCCTTTTATTATTATAAATCTCTAAAATTCTAGTACTTTGTCTTCACTCCATTGTAATAATATCGCTATACATTAACTTCTCCTTCAGTCACAATTGGTATTCAACTATAAAGTTACAGCACTTTCTTTTCCTGACACTATTATAATATTATATCTATACATTAGCTCCTTTTTCTTCAGTCCCAGTTGGTTATTAATTATAAAGATACAGCACTTTTTCGGTATATTGTTGTAATATTATCGCTATACATTAATTTCTTCTTCTTCAGTCACAAATGGTATTTAACCATAAAGTTACAGCACTTTTTCGGTACATTATTGTAATATCATCGCTATACATTAATTTCTTCTTCTTCAGTCACAAATGGTATTTAACCATAAAGTTACAGCACTTTTTCTCTCTACACTATTGTAATATCATCGCTATACATTAGCTTCTTCTTCTTCAGTCACAAATGGTACTTAACCATAAAGTTACACCACTTTTTTCTTTACACAATTGTAATATTATCGCTATACATTAACTCTTTTTTCTTCAGTCACAATTGGTACTTAATTGTTACGTTAAAGCACTTCTTCTTTACGTTATTGTAATATTATAGCTATACATTAACTTCTTCTTCAGTACACTAGTGTAATATTATCGCTATACTTTAACTTTTTCTTCAGTACATTATTGTAATATTATCGCTATACATTAACTTTTTCTTCAGTACACTATTGTAATATTATCGCTATACATTAACTTTTTCTTCAGTAGCCAACACCCGATTCTTCCGATCAAATTTTCGTATTGCTTCTATCTCCACGATCGACCATTAACTGCCTCCTAATTACTTCTTAAACGTTTCACCGCACCTCGGGGTCAATACCTCCCAATAACGATCATACAATTACATTTTCATAGACCCAATTTGCAACTGCTACATTTTGCTGATTTCGGTCAATACTTCCTCATTGCTTTTTACTTGAGTTAAATCTTTGCGTCAACGAGTTGACCTAGTTATTGCACTTATGACGATTGCGCTGGAACATGCAATTTGGAGGTTTCCGTATTTTAATTGTTCCAACTTGTGCAATCGTTTATTGCTTTGATAAATGCAATCGATCATTCTTTTTGACCGATTTATTAATTGCTCAAGAGTTGGTGATTTGATTGCAATTATTTCGGTAGGACGATGACTTGGATGTATTGTTGGTTCGTGGGGTTACTGGAATTTGGAATTTGGTGGTACTTCTCTGATTAAGTGTATCAATAACCCCTTGTATGTTATCTTTAGGTATCGCATCATTGACACACTTAACACCCCCACCACCAGAGTTTGAATTCTCCTGAATTCTTGAGCTTAGCGCTCCTTCCAAGTCAATTACTTTAACTTCGAGATCTCTCTTTCTATAACTCATGTACACGAACACTACGGCTATTATGATAGCTACAACCAGTGTTATACTGATACCATATGAGACATTCTTATGTACTTTCAGCTCTTTAAAATTGTAATTGTTACGGCTATTACATGTAATTTTGCAATGTCTTAAGATATTTGCGGGGGGCGAAAAAAAAAATCCATTTCGCAGTATCGCTTGGATTTGTACCTATATAAATCTATAAAAATGCATAGATAGATTTCTTTTGCTAAATAATATGATGTCTTATTCTCTTTATTCTTTGGTTATTCTTTTGTTTACCGTTTGCTTTCGTTGAACGTTTTAATTTTTCGAATGATACAGATCGTTATAGTCTCATATAGCCATCTGTATCTTTGTTTCAGTCCAAAGCTTCCTACTCTCAATTTCTGTTATTATTCCTAATAAGGTCGAGTGTGAATGCTTTACGTTTGTTCTGGTTTGCCTTGGTAAACTGTAACCTACTGTCGTGAACATCACCTATAATTTTGAGCGGTCCTTTAATATTATTGGTTGTGTGAACGTTGTCTAGTGGAGCTATCCTACGATATGGTTCGTCTCTGTGTCTCAGTCTTTTATAGTTCTGTACATGTCCTACGCTCCTGCTTTCTTTGTAGTTGGTGGGTTTCCTGTCGTATCTCTTCTCTCTACAATTGCTACAGCTGTTAGTCATGAGGTAAATGTGTTTCGGTACTTAGGGAAAGTATATTTTCTCTTTCAGATTACGGTAACTCTTGCTAATTCCCCTGTGTCTTGACCCTTTGTCATGATACCGATATAGTTGGTTACGCAATTCTTTTTCCGTCTTAACTTCTTGGGCTCTTCTGGTGCACCGTATGCATTTTATCTTTTTGTTAGACGAGAATAATGATATAAGAATTGACTGTACCTTATGGTAGTCTGTAACTCGAACTTCTGAATAAATGCCTATGCGGCCTCTTCCAACGTACCTTTTTAGCGTCTTTTCTATTTCATTTCTGCTTTCCGACGGATTTACCTCTATTATTGTTCTTTTATGGATAACTTGGACTTCTTTCACAGGGCTGTACACTACTACGATTTGTGTTCTATACTTGTTCACTATCTCGTCCTTTATACCTGTGTGGTCCAATCTTTGCTTACCTGTAGGATGACAAGTTTCTCTGTCGGATAGTGCTATCTTAAACCTGCTTCGTTATCTCTGTTTACCCTTTTTTGACAATCTAAATGACTTAATCGGATATCTCGCACTCCGCTTACTTCGAGCATATTGACTTCTTCATCAATAGACTTTGTCCCGAATGGAAGGCTCACCCCATTAGTCATATAAATTTTCTTACTCCTCATGCAAATCTTTTCGACATTTTTCTCTATCCAATCCACACCTAGAATAAAATTGTATGGTTTTTTCATCCTTAATGCTACCGACCTTATCCTTGCATTATTTGGATATTTAAATTCTACCGGGCATACTGATGCTACTGTCTTATTTCGCGTGTCTACTTCTCCCTGAATTGTCTCTATCGCTGTCGTGTTGGTATCTATTACATTATATATAAGTCTCGGGGTATTGCTTTCATTCAGGATACTTATCGTAGAACCTGTGTCTACGAGTGCTAGGTACTTTTCTCCTTCTATAGTTAGTGTTAATACTATTCTATTTTCTGAGGTTCGCTTGTGGAGGAATTTGCCTGCTACATTTCTTGGTTCTCGCCTACTTATCATGTCCACTGACATGTGGTCTGAGCTTTCCCTGTGGTGTGCACTATTACCTATATGTGGATGTCTTTGTACAGATCTTTCATTTTCCTGCCTAACATTATTTGGTCCTGTCTTCCAATTGTGGTTATCGGCTATATTTTGTCTTGGTCCCCGGTTTGTTCTGAAGTTGTTATGATTGCCACCTTGTCTCATGATACTACCTTCGCCCTGCCTATTCTCGTATTTGTTTATGTGGGCTATATGGTCTGGTCTGTGGTTTCTGTCAACATGTCGGTTGTTTCTCGTGGTCATTCTGTGTTCAATGCTACCAGTACGATTTAAATTAGTCTCATCCATTCCAACGAAAGAATCTATTACGTTTCTTACCTCTGTCAGATTAGTTTTGTTCATTGTATTATATGCTAAGCTACCCGGAACTAAACTCTTAATTTTCTGGACTAGCATTCCACTGAATATATCTATCATTGCATTACCGTCTGTACAAAATACGGAATACTCTGCAATGTCGTCTACAAGATACTTCAGTTTGTTGCTAAGGTCGAGGATTAAGTTTGCCCTTAATAACATAATGTCCCTCGTCAGGGCCATTTGGTCCCTTTTTGGTCTGTAGTGCAGCTTCAATTTCTGTTGGCACTCTTCCCAATTTTGAGGAGGGTTTACTCTTAATAGGGTTTTGGTTGCCCCCAGTATTTTCTGATCGTAGATCACACTGAAGGCTCTTGCCTTTTCCTCTTCCTGTCCCGCTCTGTATCCGGCTAGTTTGCTCGATACGGCATCTATGAATGACGGAAATGTTTCTTTCGCCCCATCGAATTCTCGAATGTGACGAATTTCTTTCTCCAGCCTCTGACTCGTGCTCTGCTGCTGGTTTTGGACCATCAGCTGAGTCAGTGCTGCTATACATAGCCCCATTTGTTGCTGAGCCATTCTTCGTCTTTCGTCTACCCGTCTATTTCGCGCTTCTCTCCGATCAATTTTGTCGGCTAGATGTACTCGTACCGATACTTACCTTCTCGAGGGATACAACGACCGTTCTTCTTATTTTATTTTCCCGTTGAAACCGATTACGAATTTCTTCACCCCTTGGTTTCCTAGTATCGTATAACGCCTATACAAACGACAAATTGCCGACAACTATTTCTTCGGAATACCAACCAACGATGCAGGGACTTTCTTGTGTTAAAGATAATTGGGGGAGAATAGAACGACCACCTATAACACACCAGAATTTCGATTTTGCGACTGCCTTCCCTAGAGCGGTTAGATACTTACTTCCTTTTTGTCTTCTTATATAATCACCCTATCACCATCGTTAGTATCGCTGATTTTCGACAGTCTCGGTCATCCATACGATTTATTAATTCGGAATAGTAATTTAAACCATGTATTTTCTCGGTAATGCGATCACGAATCGTATAATAGGCAAGAGTAAACTGTACACTCCTATTTACCCAAAATTACGGCTGTATTTGAATGTACACATCCCAGTTACGTACTTCATCATTTTCTTCTTACGATAATACTATTTGCAATTTTTCAATCGAAGGTGTTGGCCACTATTTTAATAAATTTGCTCATTGGTGACTACGATTTCCGACATGTTTTTCCATTACCTATAACTCTTAACAATTAGATCGATAACTTACACTAATAATATAATAGTTTTCACTACATATACTGCTACTAGGTAATAACAATAGACTTATGATGTTTTTGTTCTGTTGTTTCGACTGCAGTTGTTGCTGGTGTTGTACGTTGTTTTTATCCCTTTTTTTTTTGTCTGCTTGCCTTCCAACGCTGTTTTTATTTACTCGTTTTTTTTCCTCTTGTCACTTAATCACTGCTTATAGCTCCTCATTGGTCAATCGATTTGTCGTCTTTTAGTTCTACTGATTTAGTCTCGGTATCCTAGTTCATATAGTATTGTGACGCATATGGCAGTCAGTACTGGAATATTCGGGAAAGTCCAAAACAAGCACTGGAATATTCTATAAAGTACTGGAAAACTGGAGACTAGAACATCCAAGATTATGGAACGGACGGAAACGAAATGCGAATGTGAGAAACGATAAAAAGACGTCGAGACAGCTGATGGTGACAACCGAAAAAAAAAGAGAAAGCGAAGCCAAGAAAATCGTTGGGTGTACGGATTAAGTAAGGTTATTATCAATAAATTAATAAAGTGTGATACTAGTTAGAAATCGATTTTAAGGAAGAAATCCGAAATGAAGTAAAAAATCTGGATCTAAAAGTCAGCGATGAAATAACGCGAATCGAAAATAGACTTGAGTATGTTGAGAGAAATAAGACATCGCCTAGCAATCAACATGACTACAAAGATACAAGGGTGCAACCGCCAACCTTCGATGGAACGGGACCCTTCTCCGTATTTATAAGGCAGTTTGACGCCGCGGCCAATTATAATAAGTGGTCGGATGAGCAAAAGTCAACATCACTAATCTTGTCACTCCACGGGGCGGCTGCAGAATTGCTACAAACCATACCAGCAGAGAAGCAAACAGATTTCCAAACGGTAAGAGACGGCCTTGAAGCTAAGTATGGAGACAACCACATGCAGCAGGTCTACCGCATGCAACTACGGAGCAGAATGCAGAAACCCGCAGAAAATCTTCAACAGTTGCAGGCAGACATTGAGCGATTGGCAAACTTGTCTTATTCAAATATGACCAAGGAATTTCTGAACGAGGTAGCAATGGATGCATTTATAAACGCACTTCAAGATCGGGACTTGCAACAAGCCGTCCGTTTAGCGGGAAAGAAGACGACTAACCAAATACTGGCGTTCGCATTGGCATATGAATCTGCTAAGATGGCTACCAGGAGTACATATAGAGTCCGAGAAATGTCCGCCCAGGAACGTTCCTGTCAAAATACCGGGCATGTACAACGGAGAACCCCGAGACCTGTTATGAAGTGCTGGACATGCGGCGGAGTTGGCCACATCTCTGTTGACTGTAGGAAACGTCGACGAATGAATGAAACATCGAGTGAGAATTGTTGTTCATGCGCTTGTCATAAGAGGATGGTATTAACGGAACAACCTGAGGTGAAGAAACACATTGAACCTGTCAGAGTACTAAATGCGTCCGGAGAGCCGGTCGCAATAAGAAAGGGAGAGTTAACCGCAGAATGTGCACCCGTACCAATGATAAGTTCAATTCAGCAAGGGAAGGTGCATAATAACGCTGATGTTCTATCAAGAAGACGATGTAAGCCGGATTTTAAACATTGTCATAAAGCGGACGAGAAAGAAGAGGCGTACGACCTGTGAAATGTACAAGTAGAAGTACTAGATGGCTGGACGACTGAGGCTATACGCGCAGCTCAACTTCAGGATGAAGATATGTCGCTAATCCTGCAACACAAAGAAAAGAACGAGCGCCCAACTTGGAACAATATTTCTGACAAAAGTGGAACATTTAAAGCATATTGGGCACAATGAAATTCCTTGCTGGTGGAAGATGGTATCCTTAAGCGTAAATGGGAAGCCGCGGACGGAAAATCCCATCGAATCCAGATTCTAGTCCCACCATCAAAAGTGAAAGACGTTCTAACAGAAATGCACGGCGAGGCCTCTGGTGGACATTTAGGAGTTAATAAGACACTTTCAAAATTACGATCTCGTTTTTACTGGCTTCACATGAGAGATGACGTCGAGGCTTGGTGTAGGAAGTGCACAACTTGCACTGCGACCAAAGGACCAACGGCAAAACCAAGGAGCGCTATGAAGCAGTACAACGTGGGTGCCCCTTTCGAGCGAATTGTGATAGACATCTCAGGACCATTTCCAAAAACTAACGACAACAACAAATACATGTTGGTTATCATGGATTACTTCAGCAAGTGGGTAAAAGTCCTTCCAATTCCAAACCAAGAAGCAACAACCGTCATTGAGCAGCTAATCAATAATTGGATCAGCAGATATGGAGTTCCCTGTGAGCTGCATTCCGATTAAGGCCGAAATTTTGAATCACAGATATTTTAAGGCATCTGTGCGGCAATGGGCGTAAGGAAAACCAGGACCACACCCTTACATCCGTAGTCAGACGGAATGGTCGAAAGGTTCAACCGAACAATGAAAGAACACTTATCGAAGGTCCTCAGTGATCACCAACGAGACTGGGACAAATATGTACAAACCTTTCTCATGAGTTATAGATCGGCTAATCACGAGACGACAGGCCATTCTCCAGCAAGAATCATGTTTGGACGAGAGATACGATTACCAGCCGATCTGCGATTAGGAATACCTCCAGACGCCATAGATAAGGCCGAAGACTACGTAGCCGAATGGAGAAATCGCCTCGACGAGATTCATCATTTGGTTCGAAAGCAAATCAAGGTATCAAGTGACAGGATGAAAACAAGGTACGACGTTCGAGCCAACGCATTCGGATTTAATGCAGGCGATAATGTGTGGCTCTACAGCCCTCACAGGCAAAGAGGAAGATCCCCGAAGTTGCAGCAACATTGGGAAGGACCGTATAAGGCCCTCACAAGGATTAACGACGTTGACTATAGGATTCAGCGAAGACGGAACGCCAAAATGAAAGTGGTACATCGTGACCGACTGGCGATTTTTGTTAACCCAGAAGACCAGTGAACTTAGTTCGGGACGAACTAATGTAGGTGGAGGGTAGTGTGACGCATATGACAGTCAGTACTGGAATATTCTATAAAGTACTGGAAAATTGGAGACTAGAACATCCACGATTATGGAACGGACGGAAACGGAATGAGAATGTGAGAAACGATAAGAAGAAGTCGAGACAGCTGATGGTGACAACCAAAAAAAAAAAGGAGAAAGCGAAGCAAGCAAAGTCAAGAAAATCGTTGGGTGTACGGGATAAGTACAGTTATTATCAATAAATTAATAAAGTGTGATATTAGTTAGAAATCGATTTAACGGCTCTTATTTACTGGAAATAATCAATCCAGCGAACCCTAAGCTCGCTACAATATGTTATATAGCGGTTTCTTCGTGAATCACTAAATTGCACTTTGATCCACTTTGTGTCCACTACTTTTAGTTGTACAAGTCCGATCACTTTCCTCTAGTTCTTCAGAATAGAGGAACACCGATTGCACCAGTTATGGTTGTTTGATGTCTATATCGAAATAACCATTAGGATACCAAACGAATAGATAAAACAGTGACCATTTAAATCACGAATTCCTTTTATTATTATCATCATCATCATCGGCACTACAATCGGGATCCGGTCTTGGCCTTATTTAGCAAGTCTCTCCACCGGTATCCGGTCCTTATCCGAGACTTGTTAAATTGTCCATAATAATTTGTTTTCCGGGCAAGGTTATTAGTCTTGCGCTTTTATTATTATAAATCTCTACAATTATAGTACTTTGTCTTTACACCATTGTAATAATATCGCTATACATTAACTTCTTCTCCTTCAGTCACAATTGGTATTCAACTATAAAGTTACAGCACTTTCTTTTCCTGACACTATTATAATATTATATCTATACATTAGCTCCTTTTTCTTCAGTCCCAGTTGGTTATTAATTATAAAGATACAGCACTTTTTCGGTATATTGTTGTAATATTATCGCGATACATTAATTTCTTCTTCTTCAGTCACAAATGGTATTTAACCATAAAGTTACAGCACTTTTTCGGTACATTATTGTAATATCAGCGCTATACATTAATTTCTTCTTCTTCAGTCACAAATGGTATTTAACCGTAAAGTTACAGCACTTTTTCTCTCTACACTATTGTAATATCATCGCTATACATTAGCTTCTTCTTCTTCAGTCACAAATGGTACTTAACCATAAAGTTATACCACTTTTTTCTTTACACAATTGTAATATTATCGCTATACATTAACTCTTTTTTCTTCAGTCACAATTGGTATTTAATTGTTACGTTAAAGCACTTCTTCTTTACGTTATTGTAATATTATAGCTATACATTAACTTCTTCTTCAGTACACTATTGTAATATTATCGCTATACTTTAACTTCTTCTTCAGTACATTATTGTAATATTATCGCTATACTTTAACCTTTTCTTCGGTACACTATTGTAATATTATCGCTATACATTAACTTTTTCTTCAGTACACTATTGTAATACTATCGCTATACTTTAACTTTTTCTTCAGTACACTATTGTAATATTATCGCTATACATTAACTTTTTCTTCAGTAGCCAACACCCGATTCTTCCGATCAAATTTTATTATTGCTTCTATCTCCACGATCGACCATTAACTGCCTCCTAATTACTCTTTAAACGTTTCACCGCACCTCGGGGTCAATACCTCCCAATGACGATCATGCAATTACATTTTCAAAGACCCAATGTGCAACTGCTACATTTTGCTGCTTTCGGCCAATACTTCCTCACTGCTTTTTACTTGAGTTAAATCTTTGCGTCAACGAGTTGACCTAGTTATTACACTTATGACGATTGTGCTGGAACATGCAATTTGGAGGTTTCCGTATTTTAATTGTTCCAACTTGTGCAATCGTTTATTGCTTTGATAAATGCAATCGATCATTCTTTTTGACCGATTTATTAATTGCTCAAGAGTTGGTGATTTGATTGCAATTATTTCGGTAGGACGATGACTTGGATGTATTGTTGGTTCGTGGGGTTACTGGAATTTAGAATTTGGTGGTACTTCTCTGAATAAGTGTAACTTAATTACACATTTCCTAGAAACATTAATATATAAAAATTGCAATGTAATGTCTATTGCAACATATGATATACATAAAACCTATTAAGAAGTAATTAAAAAGTAATTAACAAGACCGTGGAATCACGAAATAGGCAATTAAGCATATTGCAATACAATATCCATTACGTAGAAAGATAAGACGAAGGAAAAGATTTCGATGTAAAAATAAATTCAGTTTTAGAAGCGTCTCTCTGAAGAGCAGACGATTTTTTTTTGGCTCCAATGTAAATTTAAATAAAAATATAAATTTTTATAAAATGAAATGTTTCTTTTACTATTCCACTTAAGTGTAATTTAGAAAAAACGTAACTGGCGCAGTCGGTCAACTTATCATCCGAAGATGATAAATCGAAAAAATTATCTACGCAACATACAGTGAACTATTTCATTAAATAAATCGAAAAAATTATCTGCGCGATATACAGTGAACTATTTTATTAAATAAATTAGTGACAAATAAAAAAAAATGAATCAAAAAGAACACCATTAACCTAAAATTTGTGAGTGAAAATTAAAAACTATTTTATTTAAACAACAACGAAATAAAACACAATTATTCATCATCATCAATTTATCAATGCATCGTCATCATCAGTTGGAAGAATAAAAAGGACAACGAAATTATGATGTGTCAATAAAAAAAACTATATATATAAAATCAATTACATTAAAAAAAAAAAATGTATATATATATATATATATATACATATATATTGTGATTAAAAAATTGCATACACCTATTAAAGAAAAATACGGTCAATTCACGTGGTAAAAAAAGGAAAAAAAAGAAAGACAATTAAAGGGTGACAAACACCCCAACAACAACAACAACAACAAGAAAAAATTCGTAAACAACAACGGTAAGAAGAACCCCACCTCATCTCTAATCGCAGAAGAAGCCGTACAACACCAAGAACAGAACAACTAAAGAGGAAATAAAAGCAAGCAACATTTATTTTAAGAATTAGATTTATATTCATAATTTCATACATTGTACATTTATATTCATAAATGCATACACTGTACATTAATAAATTCATACACTGTTTAGAAAATAAGTTAGTTTCATGTCTTTTGGTTTTAATTAGTGGTATTGAGAAAGAATACTTTTAAATTTTAAAAATATAGAAAATCTCTTAACAAATCAAAAAAAATGTCAGACGAAATACCGGCAGTCGAATTAATAAGTGAAGCCGCGAAAATAAAAGAATTTCACGGGGATGGAAGATATGACTTGTCCTCCTTTATAAGGGACGTAGAGCTTATCCTGCCACTCTTTAATGAAAACAAAGCGTTGAAAAATTTCATTTATCAACGACATGTCCGCAATAAAATTCAAGGAGCCGCTCTCCATTGCATAAGGACATTAGGACCCAATACCATGTGGTGTCTCAGAAGTTGTCTCAGATTATATCGGACACTGGAATCGGAATACAAAAAGCATTATTCAAATGAGACTTTATATAATGAAGCGTGCATAAATAGGGTGGATAATTTTATGATTAAATTAATCAGAGGACATATTGCGAGAGCAATAAGCTGGTCCAATGATCTGATTTTCGGGGCCTATTATCCAAACACTCTGTACTATGAGAGCGTGCGTCGCAACGGCTTTGTTCCACCAGAGGCGTTCCTTGACTTGGACATGAAAGGGCTTATTTAGGATAGATCCGGAATTCCGCTGATCTATCATGTAAGTAGATCATCCGTAGACGGGCGATTGTGCTACGACCGGTAAGTAACGTGCACCGAGGAAGAACTCCTGCGCTTCAGTAGGGCTATCTCCCACAGAGACCAGGACGATAGTATTAGACAGCGTCAACAGTTCTGGTGGTTGAATGGCATATAAAGACCTAGATACCAAAGTCGATAAAGAATAACTGTATTATCAGCCACCTTACATAGACTAAGCTTTTCTAGAATTAAGGTAGTATACGATTTAAGTTAAGTTAAGTTAAGTTTTTTAAATAAAATTATATCAGAAAAAAAAAGTAGGTTAATTTTTAAGAAAAAAACAAAAAAAAATTTCGACACAAAGTTTTCAAAATTTTTCTTTGGCATTTAAATTATTATAAGTAGATAGTCCCACAAACAAAATTCTGTCGCCGAAAGGCAAATTATACAGTCGTTATGTATATGTTATATCAATACCCCATACATAATGACTATAGACAAAACCTACAAAGAGACAATAATGACCCAACACATTATTACAATAGAAATAATACATACCAATACAACAACACATACGAAAACAATTCTAGGCAAACTAGACAAAATAATAACAATACATACGAAAACAATTCTAGACAAACTAGACAAAATAATCACAATACATACGGAAAGAATTCCAACCAAATGAGACAACATAATAACAATAACTACAATACCAACAACACATACCATCACAATACAAACCGGAACCAAAGTTTTCCGAATAACTCTAATCAAACAAGACGAAATCAGACAAACTGTACAGGCAGAAATTACACCCAGGCAAGAAACAATTCGGTTGAACCAATGCAAGTGGACCATATCTACAACACAAATCTAAACTTGAACCATGAAAATTTTCAAGTGACCAGCTTAACAGGAACTTTACCAGTAATCGAATTGACAATAGGTAATGACAAATTAAAATGCCCAATAGACACAGGGTCAACAACCACTTTTCTAAACTCAGACACACTGCCATATTACAAAACAATAAGATTAGAAAACACAATCCCCTGTAACACTCTTAACGGACAAATCTCAATAAACACTGAGATAATAACACCATTGCCAAACTAGTTCAATGAGAAGAGCTATATGCGTTGGAAATTAACTCCTTTTTATAATAAACCATTCGATGGACTTATAGGTCAAAACCTACTCAAACCTCTGCAGGCAATAATTAACTTAGAAGAGGAATACATAGAAATAAATAACACAAAAACGAAATTCATTAACTCTTGCCCACTCAAATACGAGGAAATACATACATTAGAAGAACCTAAACTAAAACTAGAAAAATTAGAACGCGAAGACATGAATAGGGAAGAAAAAAGGGAACTACGAAAATTAATTAACAAAAATAGAGTTCTCTTTTACCAAGAAGGACAAAAACTTTCACATACTCACGAGATCCAACATGAAATTATAACCTCTGTAGAAAAACCTATATACTCAAAAATATACAGATATCCCCAAATACATGAAACAGAAATAAATAGACAAATAAAAGAAATGTTGTCACAAGGTATTATCAAAGAAAGTAATTCACCATACAACTCACCATTATAGATTGTTCCGAAGAAAATCGATAATTCTGGTGAAAAGAAATGGAGAATAGTGATCGATTATAGAAAACTTAACGAAGTTTCTATATCAGACAAATATGTAATCTCTAACATAGAAACTATATTGGAAAAATTAGGGCGATCACAATACCTCACTACCTTGGACCTTGCCAAAGGATTTCATCAAGTATTAGTCAAAGAAGATGACAGAAAGAAAACCGCATTTTCAACGCCTCTTGGACATTATGAGTTTATACGAATGCCGTTTGGACTCAAAAATGCCCCTGCAACTTTCCAAAGATTAATAAATGCAGTTTTAAGAGAACACATTAATCGAATTTGCGTAGTTTATCTGGACGATATTCTTATTTTTAGTACAACCTTAGAAGAACACGCTGTAAATATAGAAAAAGTGTTCAATAAACTTAGAGAACATAATCTGAAGATTCAAGTTGATAAGTGTAATTTCTTTAGTCGAACTACAGAATATTTAGGTCACACTCTGACAACAGAAGGTATTAAACCTAATATGAATAAAATTGAAAATATACAGAAGCTTAAATTACCGGAAACCCAAAAACAAATAAAATCATTGCTGCGAATGACCGGATACTATCGCAAGTTTATTAAAGACTATGCTAAGGTTGCCTACGGTATGATAAAGTATTTGAAGACAAATTCTAAAATTGATAAAAAAGACCATCAATATACAGATTCATTTCAGAAGCTTAAAAGATTGCTCATGGAAGCACCAATTTTAAAATATCCAGATTTCAACAAAAGATTTGAGTTAATAACGGACGCCAGCGATTTTGCTTTAAGGACAACCACCCACTAAGCTTTGCAAGTAGAACTCTAAACGACCATGAGAAAAATTACTCCACAACGGAAAAAGAACTTTTTGGTATCGTTTGGGCCGTTAACTACTTTTGCCCATATATTTATGGTAGAACTTTCGATCTACTCACGTGTCATCAACTTCTCAAACGGCTCCAAAGTAAACATAAAGGGAAAGATATAAACCCTAGATTACAAAGATGGTTGCTTACACTTGAAGAATACGACATAAATATAAATTACATTACGGGCACAGACAACAAAGTTGCAGACTTTCTATCCAGAATAAATGCAAATACAGGAGAAATAAATGCCATAGATTTAGAAAAACAAAATGATAACATGAGCACAGCTGCAACAATACACTCACAAGAAGAAAAACAAAATGATCATTTTCCAATCTTAGAAACAGTTGTTAATAGATTCCAGACACAAATTATTTCGACACATACTAAAGCAAAAGAAATCAAAATTTCGAAAAGAAACGAAAAATTTACATAAGTACAAATGACATTGAAAACAACTTCATGACTGATATATTCCGCAGATTTATAAAATCAGGAAAAATAGGAATTTTTTCAGAACTTTCTGACCATATATATAACAAAGTACAATAAAAATTAATCAAACTATTCAATACAAAGTTGAAATTTTATAAATGGACCTTTCATGCAAAAGACATGACGAATGAAAACGAAACATATAGATACATTGCAAAATATCATAGGAACGAAACAGGACATACAGGAATTAACGAAAAATACGAAGGACTAAGAAAAATTATATATTTCAAAACGTTAAAAACATATATCCAAAAGTACATTAACAATTGCGATACTTGCAATAAAGCAAAATATGATAGGAAACCAATAAAACCAAAGTTCCATATAACTGAAACCCCCAATAACGTAAATCAGATAGTTCACCTCGATGTATATATAAACAAGAGACATAACTTTTTATCATTTATCGACAAATTCTCAAAACATGCAGTAATACTAAATTTAGAAGACAGAAATAGCGTTACAATCATTGAAAAAAATTCGACTATACTTTTCCATTAAAGGCGAACCCAAATTAACCATTTTAGACAACCAATTCAATTCAATTAATATCAAGGAATTTTGAAGTAGAAACACACTTCACAAAACCAAATAGTCATACAGGCAATTCAGATATGGAAAGATTTCATAATACATTAGGAGAAAAACTTAGAGTTTTGGAAACCGAAAAATCCAAATTATCAATTCAAGAAAAACTTTTCAAATGTGTAGAATGGTATAACAAATCTATTCACTCCGTCATTACAGCAAAGCCAATAGACGTAATAGAAGGGAAAGTCGATAAAAAACAAATAGAAAAACTTTTAAAAGATTACAAAGAAAAAACCATTAACAAACGCAATTAAAAACGAGAAACCTATAGACCAAACCAAGATGAAGGCTACGTAAAAAATTATAAAACATTAAGGCACAAAGACCAACCGAAATATAGAAAACTTAAACTAGAAAATATACACCCGACAAATATAAATCGACCCACGAAATTTTTAGATCAACTAGACGCTAACTCTTACAATAATGGCAGTAACAACACTGACCCACACAACAACAGGAACATTTAGGAACAATTGACGAAAATAACCATAACATAATCACCAACCTTAATAATACATAGATATTAATAATCATCTCAACAGAACTTTCAATAATATTAAAAAAACATTAGAAATAGACACAAAAGAAATTATAAATAAAAATCCCAAAAGACATCATAAGAGCTAAACATTCAAGTATACCTAACCAATGAAAATTTTGAAGAACTTGTGTTCAATAAAAAAAAAAAAAAAAAAAAAAAAATTCGAATTGTAAATAATACCACGTATAACTCTGACGAAAATGTAAATTGAATCCAAAATGTATATATACCAAAACAATTACCTAAAAATAAGAATAGAAAATCGAAAAAATATTTTTTCTTTCTTTTTCTTTTTTTTTTTTTTTATTGAACACAAGTTCTTCAAAATTTTCATTGGTTAGGTATACTTGAATGTTTAGCTCTTATGATGTCTTTTGGGATTTTTATTTATAATTTCTTTTGTGTCTATTTCTAATGTTTTTTTAATATTATTGAAAGTTCTGTTGAGATGATTATTAATATCTATGTATTATTAAGGTTGGTGATTATGTTATGGTTATTTTCGTCAATTGTTCCTAAATGTTCCTGTTGTTGTGTGGGTCAGTGTTGTTACTGCCATTATTGTAAGAGTTAGCGTCTAGTTGATCTAAAAATTTCGTGGGTCGATTTATATTTGTCGGGTGTATATTTTCTAGTTTAAGTTTTCTATATTTAGGTTGGTCTTTGTGCCTTAATGTTTTATAATTTTTTACGTAGCCTTCATCTTGGTTTGGTCTATAGGTTTCTCGTTTTTAATTGCGTTTGTTAATGGTTTTTTCTTTGTAATCTTTTAAAAGTTTTTCTATTTGTTTTTTATCGACTTTCCCTTCTATTACGTCTATTGGCTTTGCTGTAATGACGGAGTGAATAGATTTGTTATACCATTCTACACATTTGAAAAGTTTTTCTTGAATTGATAATTTGGATTTTTCGGTTTCCAAAACTCTAAGTTTTTCTCCTAATGTATTATGAAATCTTTCCATATCTGAATTGCCTGTATGACTATTTGGTTTTGTGAAGTGTGTTTCTACTTCAAAATTCCTTGATATTAATTGAATTGAATTGGTTGTCTAAAATGGTTAATTTGGGTTCGCCTTTAATGGAAAAGTATAGTCGAATTTTTTTCAATGATTGTAACGCTATTTCTGTCTTCTAAATTTAGTATTACTGCATGTTTTGAGAATTTGTCGATAAATGATAAAAAGTTATGTCTCTTGTTTATATATACATCGAGGTGAACTATCTGATTTACGTTATTGGGGGTTTCAGTTATATGGAACTTTGGTTTTATTGGTTTCCTATCATATTTTGCTTTATTGCAAGTATCGCAATTGTTAATGTACTTTTGGATATATGTTTTTAACGTTTTGAAATATATAATTTTTCTTAGTCCTTCGTATTTTTCGTTAATTCCTGTATGTCCTGTTTCGTTCCTATGATATTTTGCAATGTATCTATATGTTTCGTTTTCATTCGTCATGTCTTTTGCATGAAAGGTCCATTTATAAAATTTCAACTTTGTATTGAATAGTTTGATTAATTTTTATTGTACTTTGTTATATATATGGTCAGAAAGTTCTGAAAAAATTCCTATTTTTCTTGATTTTATAAATCTGCGGAATATATCAGTCATGAAGTTGTTTTCAATGTCATTTGTACTTATGTAAATGTTTCGTTTGTTTTCGAAATTTTGATTTCTTTTGCTTTAGTATGTGTCGAAATAATTTGTGTCTGGAATCTATTAACAACTGTTTCTAAGATTGGAAAATGATCATTTTGTTTTTCTTCTTGTGAGTGTATTGTTGCAGCTGTGCTCATGTTATCATTTTGTTTTTCTAAATCTATGGCATTTATTTCTCCTGTATTTGCATTTATTCTGGATAGAAAGTCTGCAACTTTGTTGTCTGTGCCCGTAATGTAATTTATATTTATGTCGTATTCTTCAAGTGTAAGCAACCATCTTTGTAATCTAGGGTTTATATCTTTCCCTTTATGTTTACTTTGGAGCCGTTTGAGAAGTTGATGACACGTGAGTAGATCGAAAGTTCTACCATAAATATATGGGCAAAAGTAGTTAACGGCCCAAACGATACCAAAAAGTTCTTTTTCCGTTGTGGAGTAATTTTTCTCATGGTCGTTTAGAGTTCTACTTGCAAAGCTTAGTGGGTGGTTGTCCTTAAAGCAAAATCGCTGGCGTCCGTTATTAACTCAAATCTTTTGTTGAAATCTGGATATTTTAAAATTGGTGCTTCCATGAGCAATCTTTTAAGCTTCTGAAATGAATCTGTATATTGATGGTCTTTTCTATCAATTTTAGAATTTGTCTCCAAATACTTTATCATACCGTAGGCAACCTTAGCATAGTCTTTAATAAACTTGCGATAGTATCCGGTCATTCCCAGCAATGATTTTATTTGTTTTTGGGTTTCCGGTAATTTAAGCTTCTGTATATTTTCAATTTTATTCATATTAGGTTTAATACCTTCTGTTGTCAGAGTGTGACCTAAATATTCTGTAGTTCGACTAAAGAAATTACACTTATCAACTTGAATCTTCAGATTATGTTCTCTAAGTTTATTGAACACTTTTTCTATATTTACAGCGTGTTCTTCTAAGGTTGTACTAAAAATAAGAATATCGTCCAGATAAACTACGCAAATTCGATTAATGTGTTCTCTTAAAACTGCATTTATTAATCTTTGGAAAGTTGCAGGGGCATTTTTGAGTCCAAACGGCATTCGTATAAACTCATAATGTCCAAGAGGCGTTGAAAATGCGGTTTTCTTTCTGTCATCTTCTTTGACTAATACTTGATGAAATCCTTTGGCAAGGTCCAAGGTAGTGAGGTATTGTGATCGCCCTAATTTTTCCAATATAGTTTCTATGTTAGAGATTACATATTTGTCTGATATAGAAACTTCGTTAAGTTTTCTATAATCGATCACTATTCTCCATTTCTTTTCACCAGAATTATCGATTTTCTTCGGAACAATCTATAATGGTGAGTTGTATGGTGAATTACTTTCTTTGATAATACCTTGTGACAACATTTCTTTTATTTGTCTATTTATTTCTGTTTCATGTATTTGGGGATATCTGTATATTTTTGAGTATATAGGTTTTTCTACAGAGGTTATAATTTCATGTTGGATCTCGTGAGTATGTGAACGTTTTTGTCCTTCTTGGTAAAAGAGAACTCTATTTTTGTTAATTAATTTTCGTAGTTCCCTTTTTTCTTCCCTATTCATGTCTTCGCGTTCTAATTTTTCTAGTTTTAGTTTAGGTTCTTCTAATGTATGTATTTCCTCGTATTTGAGTGGGCAAGAGTTAATGAATTTCGTTTTTGTGTTATTTATTTCTATGTATTCCTCTTCTAAGTTAATTATTGCCTGCAGAGGTTTGAGTAGGTTTTGACCTATAAGTCCATCGAATGGTTTATTATAAAAAGGAGTTAATTTCCAACGCATATAGCTCTTCTCATTGAACTAGTTTGGCAATGGTGTTATTATCTCAGTGTTTATTGAGATTTGTCCGTTAAGAGTGTTACAGGGGATTGTGTTTTCTAATCTTATTGTTTTGTAATATGGCAGTGTGTCTGAGTTTAGAAAAGTGGTTGTTGACCCTGTGTCTATTGGGCATTTTAATTTGTCATTACCTATTGTCAATTCGATTACTGGTAAAGTTCCTGTTAAGCTGGTCACTTGAAAATTTTCATGGTTCAAGTTTAGATTTGTGTTGTAGATATGGTCCACTTGCATTGGTTCAACCGAATTGTTTCTTGCCTGGGTGTAATTTCTGCCTGTACAGTTTGTCTGATTTCGTCTTGTTTGATTAGAGTTATTCGGAAAACTTTGGTTCCGGTTTGTATTGTGATGGTATGTGTTGTTGGTATTGTAGTTATTGTTATTATGTTGTCTCATTTGGTTGGAATTCTTTCCGTATGTATTGTGATTATTTTGTCTAGTTTGTCTAGAATTGTTTTCGTATGTATTGTTATTATTTTGTCTAGTTTGCCTAGAATTGTTTTCGTATGTGTTGTTGTATTGGTATGTATTATTTCTATTGTAATAATGTGTTGGGTCGTTATTGTCTCTTTGTAGGTTTTCTCTATAGTCATTATGTATGGGGTATTGATATAACATATACATAACGACTGTATAATTTGCCTTTCGGCGACAGAATTTTGTTTGTGGGACTATCTACTTATAATAATTTAAATGCCAAAGAAAAATTTTGAAAACTTTGTGTCGAAATTTTTTTTTGTTTTTTTCTTAAAAATTAACCTACTTTTTTTTCTGATATAATTTTATTTAAAAAACTTAACTTAACTTAACTTAAATCGTATACTACCTTAATTCTAGAAGAGCTTAGTCTATGTAAGGTGGCTGATAATACAGTTATTCTTTATCGACTTTGGTATCTAGGTCTTTATATGCCATTCAACCACCAGAACTGTTGACGCTGTCTAATACTATCGTCCCGGTCTCTGTGGGAGATAGCCCTACTGAAGCGCAGGAGTTCTTCCTCGGTGCACGTTACTTCCCGGTCGTAGCACAATCGCCCGTCTACGGATGATCTACTTACATGATAGATCAGCGGAATTCCGGATCTATCCTAAATAAGCCCTTTCATGTCCAAGTCAAGGAACGCCTCTGGTGGAACAAAGCCGTTGCGACGCACGCTCTCATAGTACAGGGTGTTTGGATAATAGGCCCCGAAAATCAGATCATTGGACCAGCTTATTGCTCTCGCAATATGTCCTCTGATTAATTTAATCATAAAATTATCCGCCCTATTTATGCACGCTTCATTATATAAAGTCTCATTTGAATAATGCTTTTTGTATTCCGATTCCGGTGTCCGATATAATCTGAGACAACTTCTGAGACACCACATGGGATTGGGTCCTAATGTCCTTATGCAATGGAGAGCGGCTCCTTGAATTTTATTGCGGACATGTCGTTGATAAATGAAATTTTTCAACGCTTTGTTTTCATTAAAGAGTGGCAGGATAACCTCTACGTCCCTTATAAAGGAGGACAAGTCATATCTTCCATCCCCGTGAAATTCTTTTATTTTCGCGGCTTCACCTATTAATTCGACTGCCGGTATTTCGTCTGACATTTTTTTTGATTTGTTAAGAGTTTTTCTATATTTTTAAAATTTAAAAGTATTCTTTCTCAATACCACTAATTAAAACCAAAAGACATGAAACTAACTTATTTTCTAAACAGTGTATGAATTTATAAATGTACAGTGTATGCATTTATGAATATAAATGTACAATGTATGAAATTATGAATATAAATCTAATTCTTAAAATAAATGTTGCTTGCTTTTATTTCCTCTTTAGTTGTTCTGTTCTTGGTGTTGTACGGCTTCTTCTGCGATTAGAGATGAGGTGGGGTTCTTCTTACCCTTGTTGTTTACGAATTTTTTCTTGTTGTTGTTGTTGTTGTTGGGGTGTTTGTCACCCTTTAATTGTCTTTCTTTTTTTTCCTTTTTTTACCACGTGAATTGACCGTATTTTTCTTTAATAAGTGTATGCAATTTTTTAATCACAATATATATGTATATATATATATATATATATATATATATATTTTTTTTTTTTTAATGTAATTGATTTTATATATACAGTTTTTTTTATTGACACATCATAATTTCGTTGTCCTTTTTATTCTTCCAACTGATGATGACAATGCATTGATGAATTGATGATGATGAATAATTGTGTTTTATTTCGTTGTTGTTTAAATAAAATAGTTTTTAATTTTCACTCACAAATTTTAGGTTAATGGTGTTCTTTTTGATTCATTTTTTTTTATTTGTCACTAATTTATTTAATAAAATAGTTCACTGTATATCGCGCAGATAATTTTTTTGATTTATTTAATGAAATAGTTCACTGTATGTTGCGTAGATAATTTTTTCGATTTATCATCTTCGGATGATAAGTTGACCGACTGCGCCAGTTACGTTTTTTCTAAATTACACTTAAGTGGAATAGTAAAAGAAACATTTTATTTTATAAAAATTTATATTTTTATTTAAATTTACATTGGAGCCAAAAAAACATCGTCTGCTCTTCAGAGAGACGCTTCTAAAACTGAATTTATTTTTACATCGAAATCTTTTCCTTCGTCTTATCTTTCTACGTAATGGATATTGTATTGCAATATGCTTAATTGCCTATTTCGTGATTCCACGAAGTCTTGTTAATTACTTTTTAATTACTTCTTAATAGGTTTTATGTATATCATATGTTGCAATAGACATTACATTGCAATTTTTATATATTAATGTTTCTAGGAAATGTGTAATTAAGTTACACATTTCGATAGATAGGTTTTTTGTGTCGTCGAAGGATTCTTTGACGTAACACGCGTGTTAAGTGTGTCAATGATGCGATACCTAAAGATGAGATTCAAGGGGTCATTGATACACTTAATCAGAGAAGTACCACCAAATTCCAAATTCCAGTAACCCCACGAACCAACAATACATCCAAGTCATCGTCCTACCGAAACAATTGCAATCAAATCACCAACTCTTGAGCAATTAATAAATCGGTCAAAAAGAACGATCGATTGCATTTATCAAAGCAATAAACGATTGCACAAGTTGGAACAATTAAAATACGGAAACCTCCAAATTGCATGTTCCAGCACAATCGTCATAAGTGTAATAACTAGGTCAACTCGTTGACGCAAAGATTTAACTCAAGTAAAAAGCAGTGAGGAAGTATTGGCCGAATGCAGCAAAATGTAGCAGTTGCAAATTGGGTCTATGAAAATGTAATTGCATGATCGTCATTGGGGGGTATTGACCCCAAGGTGCGGTGAAACGTTTAAAGAGTAATTAGGAGGCAGTTAATGGTCGATCGTGGAGATAGAAGCAATAAGAAAATTTGATCGGAAGAATCGGGTGTTGGCTACTGAAGAAAAAGTTAATGTATAGCGATAATATTACAATAGTGTACTGAAGAAAAAGTTAAAGTATAGCGATAATATTACAATAGTGTACTGAAGAAAAAGTTAATGTATAGCGATAATATTACAATAGTGTACCGAAGAAAAGGTTAAAGTATAGCGATAATATTACAATAATGTACTGAAGAAGAAGTTAAAGTATAGCGATAATATTACAATAGTGTACTGAAGAAGAAGTTAATGTATAGCTATAATATTACAATAACGTAAAGAAGAAGTGCTTTAACGTAACAATTAAATACCAATTGTGACTGAAGAAAAAAGAGTTAATGTATAGCGATAATATTACAATTGTGTAAAGAAAAAAGTGGTGTAACTTTATGGTTAAGTACCATTTGTGACTGAAGAAGAAGAAGCTAATGTATAGCGATGATATTACAATAGTGTAGAGAGAAAAAGTGCTGTAACTTTATGGTTAAATACCATTTGTGACTGAAGAAGAAGAAATTAATGTATAGCGATGATATTACAATAATGTACCGAAAAAGTGCTGTAACTTTATGGTTAAATACCATTTGTGACTGAAGAAGAAGAAATTAATGTATAGCGATAATATTACAACAATATACCGAAAAAGTGCTGTATCTTTATAATTAATAACCAACTGGGACTGAAGAAAAAGGAGCTAATGTATAGATATAATATTATAATAGTGTCAGGAAAAGAAAGTGCTGTAACTTTATAGTTGAATACCAATTGTGACTGAAGGAGAAGAAGTTAATGTATAGCGATATTATTACAATGGTGTAAAGACAAAGTACTATAATTGTAGAGATTTATAATAATAAAAGCGCAAGACTAATAACCTTGCCCGGAAAACAAATTATTATGGACAATTTAACAAGTCTCGGATAAGGACCGGATACCGGTGGAGAGACTTGCTAAATAAGGCCAAGACCGGATCCCGATTGTAGTGCCGATGATGATGATGATAATAATAAAAGGAATTCGTGATTTAAATGGTCACTGTTTTATCTATTCGTTTGGTATCCTAATGGTTATTTCGATATAGACATCAAACAACCATAACTGGTGCAATCGGTGTTCCTCTATTCTGAAGAACTAGAGGAAAGTGATCGGACTTGTACAACTAAAAGTAGTGAACACAAAGTGGATCAAAGTGCAATTTAGTGATTCACGAAGAAACCGCTATATAACATATTGTAGCGAGCTTAGGGTTCGCTGGATTGATTATTTCCAGTAAACAAGAGCCGTTAAATCGATTTCTAACTAATATCACACTTTATTAATTTATTGATAATAACTGTACTTATCCCGTACACCCAACGATTTTCTTGACTTTGCTTGCTTCGCTTTCTCCTTTTTTTTTTGGTTGTCACCATCAGCTGTCTCGACGTCTTCTTATCGTTTCTCACATTCTCATTCCGTTTCCGTCCGTTCCATAATCGTGGATGTTCTAGTCTCCAATTTTCCAGTACTTTATAGAATATTCCAGTACTGACTGTCATATGCGTCACACTACCCTCCACCTACATTAGTTCGTCCCGAACTAAGTTCACTGGTCTTCTGGGTTAACAAAAATCGCCAGTCGGTCACGATGTACCACTTTCATTTTGGCGTTCCGTCTTCGCTGAATCCTATAGTCAACGTCGTTAATCCTTGTAAGGGCCTTATACGGTCCTTCCCAATGTTGCTGCAACTACGGGGATCTTCCTCTTTGCCTGTGAGGGCTGTAGAGCCACACATTATCGCCTGCATTAAATCCGAATGCGTTGGCTCGAACGTCGTACCTTGTTTTCATCCTGTCACTTGATACCTTGATTTGCTTTCGAACCAAATGATGAATCTCGTCGAGGCGATTTCTCCATTCGGCTACGTAGTCTTCGGCCTTATCTATGGCGTCTGGAGGTATTCCTAATCGCAGATCGGCTGGTAATCGTATCTCTCGTCCAAACATGATTCTTGCTGGAGAATGGCCTGTCGTCTCGTGATTAGCCGATCTATAACTCATGAGAAAGGTTTGTACATATTTGTCCCAGTCTCGTTGGTGATCACTGAGGACCTTCGATAAGTGTTCTTTCATTGTTCGGTTGAACCTTTCGACCATTCCGTCTGACTACGGATGTAAGGGTGTGGTCCTGGTTTTCCTTACGCCCATTGCCGCACAGATGCCTTAAAATATCTGTGATTCAAAATTTCGGCCTTAATCGGAATGCAGCTCACAGGGAACTCCATATCTGCTGATCCAATTATTGATTAGCTGCTCAATGACGGTTGTTGCTTCTTGGTTTGGAATTGGAAGGACTTTTACCCACTTGCTGAAGTAATCCATGATAACCAACATGTATTTGTTGTTGTCGTTAGTTTTTGGAAATTGTCCTGAGATGTCTATCACAATTCGCTCGAAAGGGGCACCCACGTTGTACTGCTTCATAGCGCTCCTTGGTTTTGCCGTTGGTCCTTTGGTCGCAGTGCAAGTTGTGCACTTCCTACACCAAGCCTCGACGTCATCTCTCATGTGAAGCCAGTAAAAACGAGATCGTAATTTTGAAAGTGTCTTATTAACTCCTAAATGTCCACCGGAGGCCTCGCCGTGCATTTCTGTTAGAACGTCTTTCACTTTTGATGGTGGGACTAGAATCTGCATTCGATGGGATTTTCCGTCCGCGGCTTCCCATTTACGCTTAAGGATACCATCTTCCACCAGCAAGGAATTTCATTGTGCCCAATATGCTTTAAATGTTCCACTTTTGTCAGAAATATTGTTCCAAGTTGGGCGCTCGTTCTTTTCTTTGTGTTGCAGGATTAGCGACATATCTTCTTCCTGAAGTTGAGCTGCGCGTATAGCCTCAGTCGTCCAGCCATCTAGTACTTCTACTTGTACATTTCACAGGTCGTACGCCTCTTCTTTCTCGCCCGCTTTATGACAATGTTTAAAATCCGGCTTACATCGTCTTCTTGATAGAACATCAGCGTTATTATGCACCTTCCCTTGCTGAATTGAACTTATCATTGGTACGGGTGCACATTCTGCGGTTAACTCTCCCTTTCTTATTGCGACCGGCTCTCCGGACGCATTTAGTACTCTGACAGGTACAATGTGTTTCTTCACCTCAGGTTGTTCCGTTAATACCATCCTCTTATGACAAGCGCATGAACAACAATTCTCACTCGATGTTTCATTCATTCGTCGACGTTTCCTACAGTCAACAGAGATGTGGCCAACTCCGCCGCATGTCCAGCACTTCATAACAGGTCTCGGGGTTCTCCGTTGTACATGCCCGATATTTTGACAGGAACGTTCCTGGGCGGACATTTCTCGGACTCTATATGTACTCCTGGTAGCCATCTTAGCAGATTCATATGCCAATGCGAACGCCAGTATTTGGTTAGTCGTCTTCTTTCCCGCTAAACTAACGGCTTGTTGAAAGTCCCGATCTTGAAGTGCGTTTATAGATGCATCCATTGCTACCTCGTTCAGAAATTCCTTAGTCATATTTGAACAAGACAAGTTTGCCAATCGCTCAATGTCTGCCTGCAACTGTTGAAGATTTTCTGCGGGTTTCTGCATTCTGCTCCGTAGTTGCATGCGGCAGACCTGCTGCATGTGGTTGTCTCCATACTTAGCTTCAAGGCCGTCTCTTACCGTTTGGAAATCTGTTTGCTTTTCTGCTGGTATGGTTTGTAGCAATTCTGCAGCCGCCCCGCGGAGTGACAAGATTAGTGATGTTGACTTTTGCTCATCCGACCAGTTATTATAATTGGCCGCGGCGTCAAACTGCCATATAAATACGGAGGAGGGTCCCGTTACATCGAAGGTTGGCGGTTGCACCCTTGTATCTTTGTAGTCATGTTGATTGCTAGGCGATGTCTTATTTCTCTCAACATACTCAAGTCTATTTTCGATTCGCGTTATTTCATCGGTGACTTTTAGATCCAGATTCTCTACTTCATTTCGGATTTCTTCCTTTAAATCGATTTCTAACTAATATCACACTTTATTCATTTATTGATAATAACCTTACTTAATCCGTACACCCAACGATTTTCTTGGCTTCGCTTTCTCTTTTTTTTTTCGGTTGTCACCATCAGCTGTCTCGACGTCTTTTTATCGTTTCTCACATTCGCATTTCGTTTCCGTCCGTTCCATAATCTTGGATGTTCTAGTCTCCAGTTTTCCAGTACTTTATAGAATATTCCAGTGCTTGTTTTGGACTTTCCCGAATATTCCAGTACTGACTGTCATATGCGTCACAATACTATATGAACTAGGATACCGAGACTAAATCAGTAGAACTAAAAGACGACAAATCGATTGACCAATGAGGAGCTATAAGCAGTGATTAAGTGACAAGAGGAAAAAAAATGAGTAAATAAAAACAGCGTTGGAAGGCAAGCAGACAAAAAAAAAAAAGGCTTAAAAACAACGTACAACACCAGCAACAACTGCAGTCGAAACAACAGAACAAAAACATCGTAAGTCTATTGTTATTACCTAGTAGCAGTATATGTTGTGAAAACTTTTATATTATTAGTGTAAGTTATCGATCTAATTGTTAAGAGTTATAGGTAATGGAAAAACATGTCGGAAATCGTAGTCACCAATGAGCAAATTTATTAAAATAGTGGCCAACACCTTCGATTGAAAAATTGCAAATAGTATTATCGTAAGAGGAAAATGATGAAGTACGTAACTGGGATGTGTACATTCAAATACAGCCGTAATTTTGGGTAAATAGGAGTGTACAGTTCAATACTCTTGCCTATTATACGATTCGTGATCGCATTACCGAGAAAATACAGGGTTTAAATTACTATTCCGAATTAATAAATCGTATAGATGACCGAGACTGTCGAAAATCAGCGATACTAACGATGGTGATAGGGTGATTATATAAGAAGACAAAAAGGAAGTAAGTATCTAACCGCTCTAGGGAAGGCAGTCGCAAAATCGAAATTCTGGTGTGTTATAGGTGGTCGTTCTATTCTCCCCCAATTATCTTTAACACAAGAAAGTCCCTGCATTGTTGGTTGGTATTCCGAAGAATACGTATGCCCTGCTTGTCAATAATGTAACCGAGATAAGTGATTTGCTCTTTGGCGTATTGGCACTTATCGGGGTTGATGACGAGACCGAATTCCCGGAGGCGCTCGAGGACTTGTCGTAAATGGCGCTTGTGTTCGATGTGGTCTCGTGAGGCGATGAGGATGTCGTCGAGATAGGCATGGCAAAAATCGAGACCACGTAGTGCCGAGTCGATATATCTCTGGAATGTCTGGGCGGCATTCCTGAGGCCGAAGGTCATTACTTTGAACTCGAAGAGTCCGAAGGGTGTAATGACTGTCGTTTTCGGGATATCTTCCGGTGCCAACGGAATCTGGTGGTAGGCCATGGTGATGTCCAGGGTGGTGAAAACCTTGCACCTTCGTAGTTTGTATGAGAAATCGCAGAGGTGTGCGATTGGGTATCTGTCGGGGACTGTTGCTGCGTTCAGCAGCCTGTAATCCCCGCATGGGCGCCACTCCCCGGAAGGTTTTTTTACTAAGTGAAGTGGGCTTGCCCAAGGACTGTCTGATGGTTGACAGATACCTTGCGTGATCATTTGGTCGAACTCGGCGCGTGCAGCGCGTAGTTTTTCGGGCGCCAGGCGGCGTGGGCGCTGGCTTACTGGGGGGCCTCGTGTTTCGATGTGGTGAAACACGTTTGCCATGTGTCGACGCTGGTTGGGGAGGGAAATTGTCGTACTGACGAATTCCTGTATCATGGCCTGGATTGAGTCTGTCGGTGGTGTGGACCTGGGTGTTGCCGCTGGGGATACCGGCGGGGGCGCAGGAGGCACGGTAAGGGCTACTAGCATGTTGTGGGTCCAATCGACCAACAGGTTGTGCTTTCCTAATAAGTCGGAACCTATTAGGGGTTCGATAACGTCAGCAATCACGAACTGGTGTGTGATTGGATGTCTAAGGCCCAGATATAGTATCAGCCTTTTTCGTCCGTACGTGCGTATCGGGAAATTGTTTGCTGCTGACAATTGTAAGGCAGTGTGCACGCCGTTGCGTGGGGCGAACGAACGCGGAAGGACCGAGATATCGGTGCCGGTGTCGATGGTAAAATTGATATTTAGTTTCGAGTCCCTGATTCTGAGGCGTCTTATGGATGCGGTGCCGGCCGGTTGCGCAAGGGTGTCGGTCGGCAAAATTAGTTTAAAGGCTAACGCGGGTTGTTGGGTGGCCGAGTGCACCCACAGGGTGCCCTACAATTAATTGTACGATCCCCGTACCGTTGGTAGTTGGCGCACCAAGCGCGTATGACGGTATTGTTGGGCGGATTTTGCGTGTTGGCGGTTTCGTGACGAGGGGGCCGCGGAGGTGGGCGACGCGAAGAAGTCCGCTGGGAAGAATATCGTGGAGGTTGCCGCCGGTTTATTGGGCGGTTTTGTGCGCTTCGTTGTGTGCCTTGGATCGTTGCGCAAACTTGATCCAATTCACGGCGGAATGAGGCTTGAAGCGCGAGTAGGTCGGCGGTAGTGACCTGAGTAGGAGGGTTGTCTGGCTGGATGTCGCTGGTGATACGGTCGGGGATTGGTTGGGTTGTGTTCGGGTTAAGGCCGGTGTGCTTTCTAGAGGGTGAGGAGGGTAGCTGAGTCGAAGCTAGCAGGGGGTTCGAGGTGCGGTTTGTGACGACCGAGGGTGCCGTGTGGGCAGTGGGGCGTGTTGACAAACCGCCGCGACTTGATATGGTAATGGCTCGGACTGTGGGTCCAAGGTTTCCATAATCGAATCTGCCACCTTTGATAAATAGCCCAAGCTTTGATTGGGTTGGGCCATTAATGCCGAGCGGGCATGTTGAGGTAGACTCCCCAGAAAAGGTGGCCTAATTAGTTCATCCGAGATCCTGGTCGCCGCTATGGAGCGTAAATGGGTCAGGAAAAGGCGTGGTCTAATACCCGAGAAATTGGTCTCATTCGCCAGTCGTTGCTGTTTGATGCTGATGGGCTCGTCCAAGGCGTTGAGGAGCGTCTCCCGCATGTTGTTGTAGGGATTGGGGCCCGCTGACCTGATTGCGTGCGCGATATGCGTCCGCTGTGTCCCATCCAGCACCCGCAGCAATTCTATAGCACGATGTTCTTCATCGTGGATGTTGGCGAACCGGAAAAAACGTTCGGCGGTAGCGAACCAAAGCTCTGGATCCTCCTCGTCGAACGGGGGGAGCTTTATATTTTGGGTAGGGGGTGAGAATTCGACGCCGGAAGCGTCCTGAAACGCGGGGGAGTTGGATCGCGGTTGTTCCTGATGGGTAGTACCGGCTCGTGTGGTGGGCATAGTGGTGCCGAAGTCGGAAAGGGTAGCCGGGATTGAAGTGAGACGGGGTGTGTCTGTGGATGAAGCCAAGAGGCATGGAGCGGACAGGTGAGTCGATAGGAGCCGCGAGGGGAATGATTGAGTCGAGGTTGCGTCGGTGTGGGTAGGCGGAAGTCGCAAAGAGGACGCCGGGAGGCGACGGGAGTCAAGTTGCTGGCTGGGGCGGGCGGGGCGGTAGTGTTACCCGACTTAGTTTTAAGGATATTGGTTTTAATTATGGCTAGATTAAAGGTAAAATTAAAATTCGGACAAGAAAGGAAAGTAAAAGTGCGAGTTGTGCGGGCGTGTGTGCGTTTGAGAGCGTTGAAGTAATATTATGTGCTACTCAGTACCCTGAAGGGGTTTACAAATGTTTTAATTAAATTTTGTTTTGGGCTAAAAATTTATTTTGTCGCGTACATTTTAAACGATCCTAAATATGGTTACGATTTAGTGTATGAGGTACAAACGTTTTGCTTTGTTAATATTTTTTTCGAATGGGTGATAAAGGGAATGTTATGTATTACTTTTAGGATGTTAATCGCGTATGTTTGTTTGGCTATAATTTTCGGTTAAATATGTCAATTTTGTAATTTGGTGTTTATGCATAACTTGTACACGATCGTAAATATGGTTCTTTAAAAATAATAGTAGTTCTGTGTTGTTTTACGTTAAACCACTAGTTGCGATCTGATTCGAGTTCTTAACGTTTTATGCCTGCCAAATTGGATGTGTTACTAATAGGCGCGAAGTGAAGGAGTATATCTGTTTGTTTTTAGCTATACTTAATGATTAATTGACTTTGTTCCGTCAGTTGTCTATTAGCTATGGCTCTTATTGTTTTAGGTGTTATTTGTTAATTATTTGGGATACTTAATTTTGCCTTACGGTACTTAAAACTGTTTATGTAATTGTAAAAATAGTAAACGTAAATAATAAGGAAAAAGGGGTGCTCGTTTTTAAATTTATATATGGTGGCTCGGAAGGAGCTCGCCGAAAAGGAATTAACAAATTTTGAAAAATACTAAAAGAACATAAAGTAAAGAAAGAAAAAAAAAAAAGAAAAGAAAACCTTGTCTTCGTGTGGGGTGCCTGGTGATGTGGTGTTGGGGTTGTTGCTCCTAGCCCAGGTGATGTTGCATACCGCTGTGTTGGGGTACGGGGTACCCTTTAATAGTCTTTGTTTTTTATTTTTTTTTTTAATTTTTGGTTGTTTTCACTTTGTGAGTCACGGAGGTGTTGTATCTGTTGCCTGATGTTTAGCATCGATTGGTTGTATATTTTTAACCTCGTCCAAAACGCTCGGCTAAAGTGTTTCCACCGTTGGAGGTTTTTTTACGCTGCACTCCTTTCATAAATTTATGTCGATCAGTGCTGGGCTGTGAAACTGCTGGGTCTACACATTGGTATAACGGTGATTGTATTGTCCGTTTGGTTTATTTACGGTGTCCTGGTGTTCAAAATACTTAAATTTCGATTTGAATTTTCTGATTGGCAATAAGTGTTTAAACGGTGTTGGTTATTGGGTTGATGTGCATTGAAACAATTATGTGTACGTGATGTTTTTGGTGTTTTCAGTTTGATTGTCTAATGAGAGATGATGATAAACAAAATCGACCGAAGCCCAAAAACCGTATTGGCTGTCTTACTTCACTTTCGAATAGCGGACTGCTGCCGGATTTCACTCGGAATTGGTTTGTTCTTATTTTTCGCGCTTTCCACTGGCACTGTTCGTCACTGAATGTTAGTTGTTTTTTGAAGAACTTTTGTTGCTGGCACTGGCACTGTTATAGTTTTTTTTGGGGCAGAAGGTTGCAATGTTCTTTTCTTTCGGGGTCACCAGTGTGGGGGTGGTAGGGTAGGCGCCAGCACGGACGCGGTTTCACTGCGCCCCCAACACGACACTGCGTAAGTAAAACCGACAACGTTCACCAACGGGAAAGGGAGAGAAGAAATAAAATGCGCTGGCTTGTTGATGTTTTCCTTCTTTATTTCGTCTCCAGCAAGCACCTGAACAATCACATGGGTTACCCATTAACAATGTTAACTCTTTACACGCATATTCATGCACCCATGTACAAATGTCCTAGATACATCCACATACGACTATCCGGAATACTGATTGCGTGAAGTTCTTACACTGTAAATTATATACATATAGTTAATAATATAATCCTTCACACATACATCCGATAACTAACCGAAATATTGTTTGTGTGGTATTTGCGCAATGCAATAACTATCTGAATATTAGGTGGCCGAAATGCACGTCACGTACCGACAACGGACTTCTGAAATACACCACGTCAGCGCCGACTGAGTGGACCGGATGGAAATATTCGAAACTGTGGCGATCGGATGTCGACTCCGTGTGTGCCCCGGGTGGCGGTTGAAGCTCGAATCACTGGCGGGCGATAAGAGGAGGATGCGCACTTGATGGCGGTTGGACAGCGACTGATTATGGAATTGGAAATCCATTGCGTTGTGGTAGTGTCATCGTAAACTCATTGTCACTTCCTAAGAATCTAGTGGAAGAGTTTAGTTCCAGCGAATCCTTGCCGTATAAGCTAAGTTGGATTCGTTGGTTGTGTATACCAGGAAATTGAAATTGCTTGGGTGCAAGAAGGGATATCGTTTAGATAGAAATGTTAACCGAGATAATTTCGGGGAAAATGTGCGCGGTTTGGTATACTTGCTAATGTTCCGTTGAGGATTTGAATATACGATTTGGTAAGGCATATGAACTTCGGAGAAATGTATGCGGCTTGGTATACTTGCTAATGTTCCGTTGAGGATTTGAATGTACGCTTTGTTAAGGCATATGAACTTCGGAGAAATGTGTGCGGCTTGGTATACTTGCTAATGTTCCGTTGAGGATTTGATTTTTGCATGTTTGCCGGATAGGGCTGTGGGTTGGTTCTCCGTGTGATGTAGAGAACCCGCAAAGTCCATCAGCGTCAATCGGGTACCCTGGTGTTGTACACGAAAGTGGCCGCCCTCAGGTACTGATCCCAGCTTTGGGGATTCGTATCCACAATGCTGCGTAGGTATTCTACCAGCGGTCGATGGGCTCGTTCCAAGGCACCATTCGATTGTGGGTGGTACGCTGAGTTTTGCAGTTTTTTGATGCGGAGCAGCCTGCACACGCTTTTAAACAGGCTGCTCAGAAAATTGCTGTCCTGATCGGTGACCAGTTGCGTCGGTACACCATACCTTGCAAATGTTTGGTCGAAAAATACCGAATCCACCGCCTCTGCCGCTGCATTGGGCAGGGCATAGCAATCTATATACTTGGACAAATTCTCCTGGAACGTAAGTATATATTGATTGCTTTCCGGGGCATGGTCCAGAGGGCCCACGATGTCTAGATAGACCTTTTCGAAGGGCATCTTAGCAATGTCGGTGATTACCATCGGCATTCGTAGGTTTGGGGAAGACTTCATGCGCTGACAGATCTTGCATACCTTAATGTAATGCTTGATGTCGCGCATCATATTCTTCCACCAGTAGTGCCTGCGTATCTTCTAATACGTCTTGCTCACCGCTTGGTGCCCACCTAAAGGGTGATCATGGTAATCCCGTTGCAAGTGTTGGATCTCCTCGGGATCAGTTATCTCCATTCCCTTTTCCGTGCAGGAGGGAATGGGATCCTCTCCTGGAGGTGAATCTTCGTTGGTAAGACGTCTCCGGGATCCCTCGCTTGCCCGTTGGTTCTTAGCCTGGGCGCGAGTCACCACATTGCACCGCGGTAGTGAAGGGGTTTCGTCCACAGATTGGGGAATACGGCTTAGCGCATCCGCATTGGTGTTATATTTATCGGGTTTGCACTCGATTGAGTAATCAAACTCCGATAGCTTATGACGAAATCTGGTTAGGCGTGAGGTGGGTTCTTTCACTGCGAACACTCCCTTCAGCGGCTTGTGGTCCGTGTATACGATGAAGCGTCGTCATTGCAAATAACAGCGAAAGTTTGTTGCCGCCCATGCAATGGCCAGCAACTCCTTTTCTATCGTGCTGTAATTTCTCTCTGCCCCATTCAGGGTGCGACTGGCATAGGCGTTAAGCTGATCTTTGCCTATCTCACCTTGGGATAGCACTGCTCACAGTGCTTCATTGCTCGCATCCGTGGTCAGGTTAAGGGGTTGAGTAAAGTCTAGGTAAACCAGTAATGGTGGCGAAATTAACTTCCGCTTTATATCCTCAAATGCCTGTTCACATTTGGGTGACCACGTGAACTTCACGTCCTTCCTTAACAAGTTGTTTCCGGTAATAGTTCGTTAGCCCTATGAATGATTGGACGTGACGTACCGTCTTGGGAATGGGGAAATCTTTGGCGCTAGCTGTCGTGTCAGGATTTGGCAAAGCCCCTTTTTCTGGACAAACATGTCCCAGGTAGACCACTTCCCTTTTCAGGAATCTACACTTTTCCGGCTGCAGTTTGAGGTTGTGGTATCTCAACCGGTCGAATACACTCCGGAGCTTGTCATTATGGTCAACCAGGTTCGTACCATTTCTGACGATGTCGTCCGGATAAACGAATCAGTCGACTCCTTGAAAACCGGTAAGGACATGGTTCATTAGTCTCTGAAACGTAGCCGGGCCTCCTTTTAACCCGAACGGAATACGTCGAAACTCGTAATGCCCGTAGTTGGTGCTAAAGGCGGTTTTGCTCTGATCGTTCAGATCCACCAAGACTTGGTGATAGCCACTGGCTAAATCGAGCGTGGAGAAGTAACGCGACCGACCGAGCTGGTCTAGAATGTCCTCTATACGAGGAATAGGATACGCGTCCCCGATGGTTTTTTCATTTAGTTTCCTAAAATCTACCACAACTCTCTATCGGGCTTCTCCGTCAGGGCCCGCTTTCTTGGGAGCCACTAGAAGGGGGGAGTTCCACGGGCTTTTGCTGGGTTGGATAATGTCGTTATCCAGCATTTCCCGAATTTGCTCATTTATAACCTGCCTTTTGCATTCGCATAATCGGTACATCCTTTGGTTTATAGGTGCCTGATCCCGTACCAAAGGTATTTCGTGCGAGATTGCACTGGTGTACGTCAGATAGTTGCCCTGTACATGGAAGATATCGTTGAACTCTCGACATATCTCCGTTATCGATTGTCACTCGGGGGTGTTAAGGTTATCCCCTAAACGAAGTTCCCCATAGAGTTGTGCCAACCTGGAATCTAAATCGGATTCGTCAAGCGACTGATCATCCGAGGAGAGTTGTCGTGTGAAGTGGAGGGATCGTCCCTGCGAAGAATGGTTCTCGGGCGCGGGCCTGCTTGACTCGTCGTCAGAGCCAGGTCCCGGCGACGTAACTTTACGCTTTACCAAGGGAATGATGGTATATCCCCTGGTTGGGTGTACCCTCGCCGTAATGAGATCGATCGATTGAGGCCTATCCTGGGTTTTGTGTGCCGTTAACCTGGCACTCTTTGCCCTAGTAGATACGCATTGCGAGAACAAAATGTTTCCCCGCGCGTCCCGCGGCACCAGAATGGCTTCTTCTCGGATGTCAATGGGGATAGCCACCTCCATCTGGGAGCGTGCCGGCACTAAAGCCGGCTTGCTCAAGGCTATTTCGATCGTTGGGGGTTTATGCACGTCAACCCACGATGTCTCTTCTCGTTTGAGTGACCTGGCCGAGCATTTTTTCGTAGCCTTTCCCCGCGTGGATAGGGTCCGCGGGAGAGTGTCGTCCGTGGTATCGACCTTGACAGGTCCCCGCGTACTAACTCCCCGTTTGGCTACCTTATGCTTCGGCTCTTCCGTGCCACAGTTTACAACATCAACGGAGAAGAATTCAGGGTTTATGATCGTTCGGGGAAATTCCAATCAACAGGAACTTACTGCCCAACAATCCGTCTGCTTTTAACCCTGGCAGGGAGTCTACAACTTGAAAGCTGCATGGAATCCCGTGGTGGAACTAGAGAATTCCATGGCAGCATCCCCTCGATTTGCCTTTGCCAAATAGGGTTTGCAGTGTTGTGGATTTCTGAACGTCCACCACCTGATTTCGGTGAAGGGCCTTCAGCTTCAAAAGACTGACCCCAGCGCCAGTGTCCACCACGAGGGTCGTAGTGTTTTTACGGCCAATGTCCAAAGGGAGTTGGACCATGGGGACTTTGACTGGAAAAGGCTGAAGACAGTTTTGGCCGATTTGCATTTCTAGTGCGGTCGGGTTACGGTTTCCCGACCCGTCCTCCTAACCGTTGCCTTCTGTCGACGCACTGTCGGCGCAAGAGTGCGTCGACTGCAAGAGTCGCACCGCATCCTGCTCCTCCGTTCAGGATAGTTTCGCCTGGGAGTCTCGGCAGACTCCGAACTAGCAGGACTGGAACGGCTTTGGCTTAATTTTGGCCCACGGTGCCGGGGTCGCTTTTTCCGGTTCCCAGTATCCCCTGATGTGGCCTCATGCCTCGCATCTGTCTACGCGGGCTCCTCGCCACCGCCCGAAACGGGCGATGCCCGCTCGCCTCCGCTGATCGCGTACGCCGGGCTCGAATCTACTATATTGCCTCCACCGGGCCCACGGTTTCGTCGTCGCCGTCTTCGGCGCCTGTTGCGCTTCTTTTTATTGTTCCCCCGAGCTTCTGCCTGAGGCATCTGCCACTCCCCACAGACCGTACTGGCCTTGAGTTTCCCTCTAATGTGTTTCTTGGTGGGCTTCGTTTGAGAGCTCCGATATTGTTCCCACCTCACTCTATAACTGCACCTGTGCCAGTTGTGACATTGGCGGCCACAGAACTCGCAACAACGCTGGACACTAAAAATCCTAGCGTTTGCAGTTGCGGGGGGTGGTTGAGGCTCCAGAAGCGCTCTTCTATGTAATTCCCGCCGCCGATGGGGCGGCCCCTCGCCTCGGTCCGCTCTGCGGTCGCCCATCTCGAATTGTAGGCCCGGAATTGTGAGCTCGCGCTCGATGAGCTACGGGGGGGGGGGGGGGGGCTTGCCGGGAGCCCGCCGCGCGGGGCAGGGGCAGGGCCAACAAACGATACAACTCGAGGGCCCAATCCTGACAAATCCGGCGCCGACGCCGGGTGACGCCCCTCGAATATTGAGGAGTGACCGGGGCCAAAGGCTGAAGGGTTGGCCGACCGTTCGTCGTTCCCAGCCTGGACTCCCACAATAGATGGATCATCCCGCTGGGGCATCTCTTTCCTCGAACGTTCAAAGCGAACGAGGTGGGCCACCAGCCCATAAAACGTAGCCTCACTCAACGTCAGAAGGAAGTGGCTGAGATCGTCCTCTCTCACGCCCTTAATCAACACTGGCTTCGCCATCCTCTCCAACTGGTTGGCAAAAAAAGCCCTACCACGCCAGCCGTAGCAGCGCTCGGCGGCCTCTTCACACCGCACAATCGCCCGCTTCACCCGGGAAGCGAAACTCGTGGCGTCCTCGCCGGGAAGCTGCCGCATCGTGGATAGTTCCGCGCATAACTCCTCATATGATACCCCGGGCCCAAGAGCCTATCTCAGATGCTCCTCTGCTTCACCAAAGGTCGCGGGAGGCCGTTCCTCAAACATTCGGTAGGCCTCACCGCATAGTCTAGTGGGCAGCCACCGGAGGAAGCTATGCTCCTCCTCAGCCACCAAGGAATCCAAAGCCCCTCTACAACCCCTGAGAAACAAAGTAAGTTTCTCGGTTGCGTTTGGGCCTTCCTGCCCAGAGAATATTGGGACCGTCCTCGAGACAAGTCATATACCCCGTCCGCGCCCAAAATAACCCGCCCAGGACTTGGCTGAGACCCAATCCCCGCCCCCTGCTCGCGGGCGATGTACTCGGCGCGTCCTCCACGCTCTCAGCATCGTACTTGCGATCGTGAGTGGACATCGTTGTCGGAGAGGGAGCGTCCATGGGATCACCACGCGAATCGTGAAAAACATCCTTGTCCACCTCGGCTTTCGGCTGCTTGTGCAGCATTCCAGGCTGTGCCCGAGGGGGCGCGCCCTCTTTGTTTTCCCTCTGCCGCTGCCTCGTCAGCATCAGCAAGCCGCCAATTCAACCTCACCTTAGGCCCAACCAAAGGAGAAAATAAAAACAAACTCGTCGCCAACAAGACTCCAAGAACCCAGACCACACATTTCACCCTGTCAGACCGACACAAAACAAACTTTAGTAAAGAGATGGAATTGGAAAAACTATTCTATTGAGATCACGTATTAAACACGTACAAACTCCATTATGTGGCTTTCAAAACACGATACAAAAAGGAAACAAACAAACCGCACACAACGGGCGTTCACCAGTTACCCTGGCCCAATCTTCAGAACGGCAAAAACGGCGAACAATGCCAAGGGAACCAATGCCCGGACGGAGGACAAGAAAGATAAGGGAGCAAAAAAGAAACGAAACCATATATACCATGGGGTCAAAAAAAAACAACAAAACGCGATCCCCGACGATTAAGAATGGTAATGTATCAGAAAAGAAAGAAAAAGAGAGAGCATCTGTACAAAATTGTTGCTAATAATGCAACTGGAATTCAAAATAACATATAAATGGACCGCATCAAAACTTCAAACAAAATCACCATCAGTAGGGTATACAAAATTTGAAAACAGGAATAAGAGTATTACATCGAGTATCATTCAATGTAACAAAACGGAGTATTTAGGTAAACTCAAAATTGAAAATATAAAGTTCCACAACAATACAAAAAAAAAATTTCCCGACAAAATGGAATGCACAATCGCATTCGGGATCTCACAAAATTTCGGTCTGGTGATGGTAATATATTATGTATATAATTCTAAGTTTAAGATTTCATAATTGAAATATGGTATGTTTAAAAGTTTTAAGTTCAAGGTTTTGAAATTGAAATCTAATATGCAATAAATTTTAATTTTAAGATTTTATAATTGAGGTTTTGAAATTGAAAATTTTCGTTTAAATAATGTTTGCTTTGCAGCTACTGTACCATAATTCATAGTTGTAAACGATGGAAATCGCCAAACGCTACCGCAAAGAATCATCCGCAGCGCCAGTGCAACCTTATCACGCCATCTGATTACCGCTCCTAGGCCAGTTACCAACAGTGTACTGCATAATTTTGAAACTTTTTTCATTGGTATTTAGTAGGCCAGATTTTGATGTTTCACAGGTTCTTTTAGGATTCGGGCTTTTCGAGCGCTTACAAGTTTTCAACCTCGGGCTTCCTCGAATCCTGTCCGCAGCGCCAGTTGTTAAATAGATATTAGGTATTGTATAAATATTGTTGTACGGATCGTGTCCGCAGCGCCAGTTGTTGAATAAATATTTAAGTGTTGTATATATATATATTGTTGTATAATTGTTGTATAATGTATAAGTTGTAATATATTTCTGTTATATAAAAGTTGTTGTATAGCATCTATATAGATGGGTGCCAGTTGTAGTATGGTAAACAAGGGGGCGTTGCTGGGTCCCAGTTCAGGACGCCAGTCTAATATAGATGGGACGCTATATATTGATATTATGGACTTGCAGTTCCGGTGTAATCTTGATAATCGGAGACATCAAAAGCCAGGTCGGTATGACATAAATATAACGTTACACACAAAAATGTACTTAAATAAAGTTGTGGCCTTCAAAGAGCTAGTGCGCCTGAGTGATGCATAAATATAGTAACGATACTTTTGCGGCATAGGTGTGTAGAACTTCCATGTAGAAAGAATTTGATTCATCATCGCAATGGCAACCGAAATTCCAATTCATCTCCCGACAGCGCGAACATCCCTGTATCAGAACTCGTTCCGTTACAGAGCGGGGAAGCTGTGGAACTCCCTTCCCACGCGAGTGTTCCCGGAGCGTTGCAACCTGCAACTGTTCAAAAAGAACTGCAACAGTTATTTGATGGCATCTCGGGGCGCCCACTCGACGCTATAGGTTCGCCTCTCCCGAGAGAAGTCTAATAAAAAAAAAAAAAAAAAAAAAAAATTTTCGTGTGGCAAGCTAGGTTTAGATCGCTCTAGTGGTGACGCATGATCACAAGTAACGGGGCCACTGCACACCATAGAACAAACCGCTTCTCCGTACAGTTGCGGTAGGCGCCGTCCGTTAATTACCCAGTACAGCTATGGACTTGAAAACCGGTACTGCACCGGACCCGATGCGACACCTCCGTCGTGGCTGCAATCTATTGGATTTGTTTTAACAACCTTACCTCCAATTTCTGCTTTAAAGACTTCTTCTTGTGGTCACCAAACACGCACCATCTCCCTTCCAATTTTGGACTTGAAGATTTCTAAGCTGCGGTCACCAGACACGCGCCATCTCTCTTTCCACATAAAAACACACGTATATAGATTTCACAGACTGAGACTTTAATTTAATTTTAAAAACAAAATGGAAGTCCTTCGTGGACTGCTTATTAATACTGACAAATTGAACACATTATACTTCTTGGAACTAACTCAAAAAAATAATTCATTAACTAAAAAACAAAGACATCCGTCACGGATGGAGGTTAACTTCAGACTCTTTTAGCTTCTATCAATCTGATTGAAAGACACACACACACACTCTCTCTCTCTCTCTCTCTCCCATGATCACACCATCCTCCCGACAAGAAACTTTCAACAATACCACAACTCAACGACACATGTCTGTGCACCTGCTCGCAACTAATCAATGTTGTGGAACGTGTTCATTCACAATACAATTAACTTGATTTATTCATCTTTAATGTGTGGTGTTAAAATATTTATCCTCCAATTACTTACTCATCTTCAACGTGTGATATTAAATATTTATCCCCAACTTATCCTCCTTCTCGATGGGGCACTGGTAGTGGAAGAGGCCAGCACGTAACAGGTGTACCCCAAGGCTCGGTCCTTGGTCCTGTGGTAGTCCTTCTGGGGTTGTTGCGTCGACATGGACGCTGGTTCTACCTCCAGTCCACGATACGGTTCGCTGGAGAAAACTGGTCGTCGGCGAGTGGAGATTAAAAGCGGGAACAAGCTAACGTCGAGCGAGGAACAAGTAAAATGCAAAACACGGTTTCCTCACCGATGGTTATCGAAGAAATAAAACACCTTGTGGATCTTGTTGGTTGATATTTTTTTACCCTTTTAATGTCTATCATTAATGTTGCTCTCTAGTGATGATGATTACAAAAACACTCAATGGTATTAGGTGGATTCTTGAATTAGACACACAACTGTATAACTTGAATTCAGATACAAAGGTTCTTAGGTTAAATACACAACGAAGTTACAATGTGATTTTGGGTAACATTGACAAGTTCTTGAGTTTAGATATACGACTGGATAAAATTGAATTAGTTAGAAAGGTTCTTAAATTAAACGCACAATGAATTTATTATATAACTTTGGTAAACATTGACAAACTCTTGAATTTAGATGCACAACTGTATAAAATCGAATTTGATAGGAAGGTTTTTAAATTAAACGCACAATGAATTTAAAATATAACTTCGGTAAACATTGACAAGCTCTTGAATTTAGATGCACGACTGTATAATATCGAATTGGGATTGATAGGTTCTTGAATTAAACCCACAACTGATTTAAAATACGACTCCGAAAGGAAGGTGCGTGCACTGTAAAGGTTACTATGAGACTCCTCTAGAAATTGTTCTCAACATTTCTTGTAGTATCGGATACCTCTGGTGTACCAGGGAAATTCCAATACACATCTGGTGAATAGAGACTGGCAGAAAATGTAGTCATAAATCATGGGAAGGGTTTTCCCATGATGTTGATATAATATCAACAGAAAGCCAAGGCTGCCTGAGACCATGTATCTTTGCGACTACATTATTTGTAAAGAAAATTGCCGCCTGGACGAAAATGTTTTCTTTTGTCTACATTGGATAGACAGAAGTGTTTCGGGTAGCATAAAGGAACAATGTTGGCGTCGGCAATTGGCTCTTCTGTGATGTAAAATTCACAGAAGATCGCTCGCCATAGCAACCAGAAAAAAGGTTTATTGGTCTTTGGGATATTGGTCTTTTTATTAGCCCCCTCATTATGTCCTATTCCAGGGCTATTAGAAATCTGGCCTGCAGATGTGCAAGCCGACAAATAGCCCGACATGTATTTTTGGACGCTAATAGGCATGGAGACGGTGTTTGTATACCCTTTGCTCTGCTCAGACTGTAACATCCCATCTGGTCGATGGGTCTGCAGATAAAAGGTAAGTATGTCATTGCCTTGTGTAGAGGAAAAGCTCCTCGGCTATGTTGGGATATTTATGACGGTTATCCAAGCGGACAACCGAATTGTTTTTAGCTATTTTAGGACAGTGGTGAATGCTATGGCAAGGTTGTATGATCTTGCCAGGGATTAGACTTAAGGATAGATATGGGGTTTATAGGATTTTTAGGGGGTTAAACATGATGTGAGATTCTTCGGACCCCGAAAAACCCTACAGTCCCATACTAATCCCATTGTTTGTCGCAGATTTACCATGTCTAGGTGAAAACATTCAGGTAGCTATGTTTGCCGATGATACGGCTATTTTCTCTTCGGGTGCCTCATTCACTAACGTCTACAACTCTTTGCAAGCAGCTCTTGACAAACTAGCAATATATTACAGGAAATGGAAAATAAAAATAAATGGTAATAAAACACAAGCTGTTTGGTTTTCGAGATGTAGGAAACTCTGCTACCTACCAAATGGCACTAAACTCAGTATGTGTGCAGTTGATATCGATTGGTCCGATGACTGTAGATATCTAGGTATTATTCTAGATAAAAAACTTATCTTCCAAAAACACATCACTACCACAATTGACAAAATAAACAAAGTCGTAAGAGTTATGTATCCATGTGAGTAGAAAGTCAAAGCTTAGCCTCGAAAATAAAATTACAATTTTTAAAACCATTTTTCAAGCTGTACTCTTGTACGGCGCTCCTGTATAGTATAATTCTGCTCGCACACACAAAATAAAATTGCAAAGGTGTCAAAATAAAATATTGAAAATGTTGCTGACTTTGCCATGGCATTATCCGACACATGAAGTACTGTTCTACGTCCGAGACGCCGTGATTCCTCGTCAGGGGGAAGAGCGTGGACCTTTTATCTAAATTTCCAATCTCAGTCTTTCTGTCCGTCTTCTTTCGCGAACATTAATAAAACTGTTGATTTCTTCTTGTTATTTCTATTCTTTTTTATTTCGTTCTTTTTCTATTTACAAACCTTTAATCTCCAATCTCACTCGACTGTCTCTCTAATCTCAACTCTATCTCTATTTCTTCTCGACTCTCACTCGACTTCTTCTCAACTCTTCTGTATCTCAACTCTTTCGACTGTATTTCTCAACTGACTTTTCTCAACTAACTTTTCTTAACTAACTTTTCTCAACTTCTTCTCAACTGTATTTCTCAACTTCTTCTCAACCGTATTTCTCAACTTCTCCTCAACTTCTTCTCAACTTCTTCTCCACTTTATAACTTCTCTGAACTGTATCTTTTTCTCAACTTACTTTACAATGAATTTTTTCCTCTTCGTATATAACTTCTAATTTACTATAAATTATTATTACTTGAACAAAATCAAATTTATCAAATTATTATTAAATCTATTGTGACTTTTAACTTTGAACAAACTTTGAACGAAAATCAAAGAGGCATGTTTGATATAGAATATAGTTGATGTTTATTTATGATATATATTAAATGAGAATGTTAGATATGTTAAGAGAATGTTTTAAGGATGTGTTAGATAAATAATGAGATTCAATAATTATGAGGACAGTAGTATTCTGGAATACTACACTACATAAAAACGCTAACGTTAAACTGGTAGAATTCCTTATTGACAAAACCAATCGAAACTTCTTCGTCAATTGTTCTTTTTCTGACAATGTTCTCGTTTCCCGTCTTGCGTTATCCTAAATCACTACATATTTACTCTGTCTATGAAAATTATATCGAGGTCATTATTATATAAAATAACCGGAAACCCGTGCAATATAAGTCTTAAGGTTCAAATAAGAGCTTTTTATTGTAGTTTTCCCTTAATTTATTATTGGTTATTCATTAAAATTGTCATTATATAGATTTAAGATTATAGTTGTAAAGGAATTGCTGCTCTAAATCTCTTAAATACTAGTTGTAAAATATAAATGTATCATATTATCTAACAAATAAAAATTGAATTGAATTGAATAATTCCTTAAAGAAAACAAAAAAAGTAGATAATAGACAATACCTCAATCAACTAATTACAATCAGTCGTTAGGCACGCGTCTACAATTTGGCAAAAAGTATAACAGTATTTAAAAGCTGGAAAAAAGAACATTCAAATACAACTGTGTACAGATACAAAAATAATATTACAAAGTAATGCGTGGTAAGAAATTTTAGGTTTGTTATTGTTGACTTGGAGACATATGCGGGTAATTAGAAATTTAAAGGCAGTGTCTTGTTTATTCATCCAGAACTTTGAACGACGGTTGTTTAATGTTTTAACAAGATGCCAATAATTAACCAACAAAAGTATTTCATTGTGTATTGGTAAACACCAACATGTAACACTTTAATCGGATCGAAATATAATACATTTTTTGTCGATTTTTTGTGCATTTTGTTAATGAGGTATTGTCTAAAGTGAAAATGTATTCCAAAATATTGACGTATAAATACACATAGTGGAGGAAGTCGAACCACATCAGTCATCCGATAAAGTGCCAACGTACATCATGCAGAGAGCACCCATCTTTTCTATCTTATTTCTCGCGTTATTCAGTTCTGCAGTTCGGGCAGATTTAAGTATGTTCAAAAAACACAAAATGTTAGGATAAAAAAGTGTTTACGAAATTCTTTTCCAGCAAAAGATTTTCAAGCCTGCAATGCGGGAAATGAATCCTGTATAATCAATGTGATTGATATTATCGTAAGCTCGCGTCCCGAAGGTTTGGTGTTCCCCAAAGTTACCGTTCTTCACTAGTATTTGATCCCGTTCTTTCTTTAAAGGTTATCCAGAACTTGCCATAGACTCAATAGACCCCATGTATACCGGACCCATGCAATGGATTCAGACTAAATCAAGTCCTGTCAATTTTAATATTTCGTTCACAAACGGTGTTCTATACAACTACACTATAATGAGAGCCCGCAGTGTAGAGTTTGTGAAAAGATCTTTGTAATCCTTTCAAAAAGATAAGATTCTAACTAGTTTTAGGGGTTTCGGGGAGAATACGGAAGGTCAACATGTATTCAACGTCTATTTACCGGTTGCCACATTGGTGGGAGACATATTAGATTTGCCAATGAACGGATCTGGAAGGGGAAGTTCAGCCATAAGTAAGACAACAGAAGTATTTAATTGCATTAATATTTATATCAACTTCTGCATTATAGCGGAATCAAATATGACAATTGTCATGGAAGCTGTTTCCTCAACTGTAAATGGATCAGTGTATATGAACGTGACTTCCGCGACAGCAAGTATAAAAGCAAAAACATTCTCCCTCGATGTTCCCAATTATTATCGAGGTAATGATGTGTATAGTAGTCTAATCAGATATCTGGTAAAATTCAACTCAGACTATGTGATAAGCCAGATAGGTGATGCAGTAATTGGAGGATTGTTTGATGTCTATTATAGGTTCTCGAAAAAAGTTATCCTATCACTTCCATACAACGAATTGGTTGTTGGAGGATTGTAAATCTGCAATAAAGTTCTGTCGCATTTGTTTCACTACTAACTTGGTCTACCATAGTCTAGACAAAATTTGGAGACGGAAAATTAATAAACACGATAAAGAAAATTAGTTAATAAAGTAATTAGTTAAAAAATGAACATATAACCTTTTGCCGGAATATTGCATTTCACATGGCAGTATAAGATACTAACTCATAGGGAAGGCCTTTTAAACCTTCCGGGTGTTTTTACGGTACTAACTCCATCAGTTAACACTTTCGGAAAACTGATTTTTTTTCTCTTTAAATGAGTCTTTTAGATATTTATAAAAGAACACCTGGTGAAGATTTTAGACCGAAATCTTGAACTGATTCCGATATATATGCCTATATAATACATATATATATATATATATATATATATATATATATATATATATAAATATATATATATATATATATATATATATATATATATTTATATATATAATAGATATCTAAATTCACACGCGGCATTATGAAAGCAAAGATATTGGATGAGTGGAAAAGTTCTTGCATAGAGATGATCTTCATTGCGTATCCTAATGCAGTTGTTGAATAAATATTTAAGTGTTGTATATATATATATTGTTGTATAATTGTTGTATAATGTATAAGTTGTAATATATTTCTGTTATATAAAAGTTGTTGTATAGCATCTATATAGATGGGTGCCAGTTGTGGTATGGTAAACAAGGGGGCGTTGCTGGGTCCCAGTTCAGGACGCCAGTGTAATATAGATGAGACCCTATATATTGATATTATGGACTTGCAGTTCCGGTGTAATCTTGATAATCGGAGACATCAAAAGCCAGGTCGGTATGACATAAATATAACGTTACACACAAAAATGTACTTAAATAAAGTTGTGGCCTTCAAAGGGCTAGTGCGCCTGAGTGATGCATAAATATAGTAACGATACTTTTGCAGCATAGGTGTGTAGAACTTCCATGTAGAAAGAATTTGATTCATCATCGCAATGGCAACCGAAATTCCAATTCAATTTTCGTGTGGCAAGCTAGGTTTAGATCGCTCTAGTGGTGACGCATGATCACAAGTAACGGGGCCACTGCACACCATAGAACAAACCGCTTCTCCGTACAGTTGCGGTAGGCGCGGTCCGTTAATTACCCAGTACAGCTATGGACTTGAAAACCGGTACTGCACCGGACCCGATGCGACACCTCCGTCGTGGCTGCAATCTATTGGATTTGTTATAACAACCTTACCTCCAATTTCTGCTTTAAAGACTTCTTCTTGTGGTCACCAAACACGCACCATCTCTCTTCCAATTTCGGACTTGAAGATTTCTAAGCTGCGGTCACCAGACACGCGCCATCTCTCTTTCCACATAAAAACACACGTATATAGATTTCACAGACTGAGACTTTAATTTAATTTTAAAAACAAAATGGAAGTCCTTCGTGGACTGCTTATTAATACTGACAAAATGAACACATTATACTTCTTGGAACTAACTCAAAAAAATAATTCATTAACTAAAAAACAAAGACATCCGTCACGGATGGAGGTTAACTTCAGACTCTTTTAGCTTCTATCAATCTGACTGAAAGACACACACACTCTCTCTCTCTCTCTCTCTCTCTCCCATGATCACACCATCCTCCCGACAAGAAACTTTCAACAATACCACAACTCAACGACACATGTCTGTGCACCTGCTCGCAACTAATCAATGTTGTGGAACGTGTTCATTCACAATACAATTAACTTGATTTATTCATCTTTAATGTGTGGTGTTAAAATATTTATCCTCCAATTATTTACTCATCTTCAACGTGTGATATTAAATATTTATCCCCAACGTATCCTCCTTCTCGATGGGGCACTGGTAGTGGAAGAGGCCAGCACGTAACAGGTGTACCCCAAGGCTCGGTCCTTGGTCCTGTGGTAGTCCTTCTGGGGTTTTTGCGTCGACATGGACGCTGGTTCTACCTCCAGTCTACGATACGGTTCGCTGGAGAAAACTGGTCGTCGGCGAGTGGAGATTAAAAGCGGGAACAAGCTAACGTCGAGCGAGGAACAAGTAAAATGCAAAACACGGTTTCCTCGCCGATGGTTATCGAAGAAATAAAACACCTTGTGGATCTTGTTGGTTGATATTTTTTTACCCTTTTAATGTCTATCATTAATGTTGCTCTCTAGTGATGATGATTACAAAAACACTCAATGGTATTAGGTGGATTCTTGAATTAGACACACAACTGTATAACTTGAATTCAGATACAAAGGTTCTTAGGTTAAATACACAACGAAGTTACAATATGATTTTGCGTAACATTGACAAGTTCTTGAGTTTAGATATACGACTGGATAAAATTGAATTAGTTAGAAAGGTTCTTAAATTAAACGCACAATGAATTTATTATATAACTTTGGTAAACATTGACAAACTCTTGAATTTAGATGCACAACTGTATAAAATCGAATTTGATAGGAAGGTTTTTAAATTAAACGCACAATGAATTTAAAATATAACTTCGGTAAACATTGACAAGCTCTTGAATTTAGATGCACGACTGTATAATATCGAATTGGGATTGATAGGTTCTTGAATTAAACCCACAACTGATTTAAAATACGACTCCGAAAGGAAGGTGCGTGCACTGTAAAGGTTACTATGAGACTCCTCTAGAAATTGTTCTCAACATTTCTTGTAGTATCGGATACCTCTGGTGTACCAGGGAAATTCCAATACACATCTGGTGAATAGAGACTGGCAGAAAATGTAGTCATAAATCATGGGAAGGGTTTTCCCATGATGTTGATATAATATCAACAGAAAGCCAAGGCTGCCTGAGACCATGTATCTTTGCGACTACATTATTTGTAAAGAAAATTGCCGCCTGGACGAAAATGTTTTCTTTTGTCTACATTGGATAGACAGAAGTGTTTCGGGTAGCATAAAGGAACAATGTTGGCGTCGGCAATTGGCTCTTCTGTGATGTAAAATTCACAGAAGATCGCTCGCCATAGCAACTAGAAAAAAGGTTTATTGGTCTTTGGGATATTGGTCTTTTTATTAGCCCCCTCATTATGTCCTATTCCAGGGCTATTAGAAATCTGGCCTGCAGATGTGCAAGCCGGCAAATAGCCCGGCATGTATTTTTGGACGCTAATGGGCATGGAGACGGTGTTTGTATACCCTTTGCTCTGCTCAGACTGTAACATCCCATCTGGTCGATGGGTCTGCAGATAAAAGGTAAGTATGTCATTGCCTTGTGTAGAGGAAAAGCTCCTCGGCTATGTTGGGATATTTATGACGGTTATCCAAGCGGACAACCGAATTGTTTTCAGCTATTTTAGGACAGTGGTGAATGCTATGGCAAGGTTGTATGATCTTGCCAGGGATTAGACTTAAGGATAGATATGGGGTTTATAGGATTTTTAGGGGGTTAAACATGATGTGAGATTCTTCGGACCCCGAAAAACCCTACAGTCCAATACTAATCCCATTGTTTGTCGCAGATTTACCATGTCTAGGTGAAAACATTCAGGTAGCTATGTTTGCCGATGATACGGCTATTTTCTCTTCGGGTGCCTTATTCACTAACGTCTACAACTCTTTGCAAGCAGCTCTTGACAAACTAGCAATATATTACAGGAAATGGAAAATAAAAATAAATGGTAATAAAACACAAGCTGTCTGGTTTTCGAGATGTAGGAAACTCTGCTACCTACCAAATGGCACTAAACTCAGTATGTGTGCAGTTGATATCGATTGGTCCGATGACTGTAGATATCTAGGTATTATTCTAGATAAAAAACTTATCTTCCAAAAACACATCACTACCACAATTGACAAAATAAACAAAGTCGTAAGAGTTATGTATCCATGTGAGTAGAAAGTCAAAGCTTAGCCTCGAAAATAAAATTACAATTTTTAAAACCATTTTTCAAGCTGTACTCTTGTACGGCGCTCCTGTATAGTATAATTCTGCTCGCACACACAAAATAAAATTGCAAAGGTGTCAAAATAAAATATTGAAAATGTTGCTGACTTTGCCATGGCATTATTCGACACATGAAGTACTGTTCTACGTCCGAGACGCCGTTCTTCCTCGTCAGGGGGAAGAGCGTGGACCTTTTACCTAAATTTCCAATCTCAGTCTTTCTGTCCGTCTTCTTTCGCGAACATTAATAAAACTGTTGATTTCTTCTTGTTATTTCTATTCTTTTTTATTTCGTTCTTTTTCTATTTACAAACCTTTAATCTCCAATCTCACTCGACTGTCTCTCTAATCTCAACTCTATCTCTATTTCTTCTCGACTCTCACTCGACTTCTTCTCAACTCTTCTGTATCTCAACTCTTTCGACTGTATTTCTCAACTGACTTTTCTCAACTAACTTTTCTTAACTAACTTTTCTCAACTTCTTCTCAACTGTATTTCTCAACTTCTTCTCAACTGTATTTCCCAACTTCTCCTCAACTTCTTCTCAACTTCTTCTCCACTTTATAACTTCTCTGAACTGTATCTTTTTCTCAACTTACTTTACAATGAATTTTTTCCTCTTCGTATATAACTTCTAATTTACTATAAATTATTATTACTTGAACAAAATCAAATTTATCAAATTATTATTAAATCTATTGTGACTTTTAATTTTGAACAAACTTTGAACGAAAATCAAAGAGGCATGTTTGATATAGAATATAGTTGATGTTTATTTATGATATATATTAAATGAGAATGTTAGATATGTTAAGAGAATGTTTTAAGGATGTGTTAGATAAATAATGAGATTCAATAATTATAAGGACAGTAGTATTCTGGAATACTACACTACATAAAAACGCTAACGTTAAACTGGTAGAATTCCTTATTATCAAAACCAATCGAAACTTCTTCGTCAATTGTTCTTTTTCTGACAATGTTCTCGTTTCCCGTCTTGCGTTATCCTAAATCACTACATATTTACTCTGTCTATGAAAATTATATCGAGGTCATTATTATATAAAATAACCGGAAACCCCTGCAATATAAGTCTTAAGGTTCAAATAAGAGCTTTTTATTGTAGTTTTCCCTTAATTTATTATTGGTTATTCATTAAAATTGTCATTATATAGATTTAAGATTATAGTTGTAAAGGAATTGCTGCTCTAAATCTCTTAAATACTAGTTGTAAAATATAAATGTATCATATTATCTAACAAATAAAAATTGAATTGAATTGAATAATTCCTTAAAGAAAACAAAAAAAGTAGATAATAGACAATACCTCAATCAACTAATTACAATCAGTCGTTAGGCACGCGTCTACAATTTGGCAAAAAGTATAACAGTATTTAAAAGCTGGAAAAAAGAACATTCAAATACAACTGTGTACAGATACAAAAATAATATTACAAAGTAATGCGTGGTAAGAAATTTTAGGTTTGTTATTGTTGACTTGGAGACATATGCGGGTAATTAGAAATTTAAAGGCAGTGTCTTGTTTATTCATCCAGAACTTTGAACGACGGTTGTTTAATGTTTTAACAAGATGCCAATAATTAACCAACAAAAGTAATTCATTGTGTATTGGTAAACACCAACATGTAACACTTTAATCGGATCGAAATATAATACATTTTTTGTCGTTTTTGTTAATGAGGTATTGTCTAAAGTGAAAATGTATTCCAAAATATTGACGTATAAATACACATAGTGGAGGAAGTCGAACCACATCAGTCATCCGATAAAGTGCCAACGTACATCATGCAGAGAGCACCCATCTTTTCTATCTTATTTCTCGCGTTATTCAGTTCTGCAGTTCGGGCAGATTTAAGTATGTTCAAAAAACACAAAATGTTAGGATAAAAAAGTGTTTACGAAATTCTTTTCCAGCAAAAGATTTTCAAGCCTGCAATGCGGGAAATGAATCCTGTATAATCAATGTGATTGATATTATCGTAAGCTCGCGTCCCGAAGGTTTGGTGTTCCCCAAAGTTACCGTTCTTCACTAGTATTTGATCCCGTTCTTTCTTTAAAGGTTATCCAGAACTTGCCATAGACTCAATAGACCCCATGTATACCGGACCCATGCAATGGATTCAGACTAAATCAAGTCCTGTCAATTTTAATATTTCGTTCACAAACGGTGTTCTATACAACTACACTATAATGAGAGCCCGCAGTGTAGAGTTTGTGAAAAGATCTTTGTAATCCTTTCAAAAAGATAAGATTCTAACTAGTTTTAGGGGTTTCGGGGAGAATACGGAAGGTCAACATGTATTCAACGTCTATTTACCGGTTGCCACATTGGTGGGAGACATATTAGATTTGCCAATAAACGGATCTGGAAGGGGAAGTTCAGCCATAAGTAAGACAACAGAAGTATTTAATTGCATTAATATTTATATCAACTTCTGCATTATAGCGGAATCAAATATGACAATTGTCATGGAAGCTGTTTCCTCAACTGTAAATGGATCAGTGTATATGAACGTGACTTCCGCGACAGCAAGTATAAAAGCAAAAACATTCTCCCTCGATGTTCCCAATTATTATCGAGGTAATGATGTGTATAGTAGTCTAATCAGATATCTGGTAAAATTCAACTCAGACTATGTGATAAGCCAGATAGGTGATGCAGTAATTGGAGGATTGTTTGATGTCTATTATAGGTTCTCAAAAAAAGTTATCCTATCACTTCCATACAACGAATTGGTTGTTGGAGGATTGTAAATCTCCAATAAAGTTCTGTCGCATTTGTTTCACTACTAACTTGGTCTACCATATTCTAGACAAAATTTGGAGACGGAAAATTAATAAACACGATAAAGAAAATTAGTTAATAAAGTAATTAGTTAAAAAATGAACATATAACCTTTTGCCGGAATATGGCATTTCACATGGCAGTATAAGATACTAACTCATAGGGAAGGCCTTTTAAACCTTCCGGGTGTTTTTACGGTACTAACTCCATCAGTTAACACTCTCGGAAAACTGATTTTTTTTCTCTTTAAATGAGTCTTTTAGATATTTATAAAAGAACACCTGGTGAAGATTTTATACCGAAATCTTGAACTGATTCCGATATATATGCCTATATAATACATATATATATATATATATATATATATATATATATATATATATATAAATATATATATATATATATATATTTATATATATAATAGATATCTAAATTCACACGCGGCATTATGAAAGCAAAGATATTGGATGAGTGGAAAAGTTCTTGCATAGAGATGATCTTCATTGCGTATCCTAATGCAGTTTATCTGTCAACGTTAAGTTCTGACATAATCTCTTTTCCCGGAATTCGAGAGCTGTTTCAATCAAACCTCATAAAATATCGTTAATGTTTGTTCAGCGTCGAAAAGGCTTCCTCGTCGTGACAGCCAAAATCGTCTTCTTCAGGTAATCCAGTTCTCATCGCAACTGGAGCGATATCATCTGTTGATCTTCCTGGTTGATAGTGCAATTTGATACGCTCGAGGCTTCCTTTTCCACGCTGTAGAAACCTGTAGGAACTAAGCAAATGAAATCCTCCCAATTGTCGGCGTTAAGGTATTCACACTGCGACCGTAACAACAAGAAACGAAACAATAACTCGTACAAAGATTTCTTTTAACTCGATTTATAATAGAACGATTTACAACCACGTTGAAAGTAAACGATAATCACAAACTGTTCTTCATATAAAAACGATTGGAATTACATCAAGTAGCAAAAACAAACTGTGTAAGAAACAGTAAAAACAAGCACAACTGTTCGTGAACTGTCACCGGTTCACTTTCCCCATTCAGCATTGACCAGCGGGGCCCGTTATCAGTCCGCTGAATCAGTTGGCAGCGTTCAATGCCAATATTGTTTGATGCAACCGCAAGTTGGATTTTCTGTGGCATACATCTAGGGGCCTGATGCTGTGAAGAAAGTGTATGACAGTTCCGATTCACCAGAGGCTGCCTTGACTTCAATGTTTGTTGCTTGTGCAGCAACATCTTGCCGGGCCGACGACGATGCACCAGTATTTCTTCTTCCCTTTGGTGCTGTCAATGAAGGGGCATGTCAGCACCCACTGGGAACAGCAAGACCAACTCCACTAGTTGGTTTGAAAGACAGCCAACAGCAAGACCAACTCCACTAGTTGGTTTGAATAAGACAGCCAACAGCAAGACCAGCTCCACTAGTTGGTTTGATGAGACAGCCAACAGCAAGACCAACTCGACTAGTTGGTTTGATAAATATCGCCCATTGGGCACAGCTAGACCAACTCCACTAGTTGGTGCTTGTTGAGACATGCCCGCGAGGCTTTGGTGCTCATGTTGCTCATGTACCGGTATAGTGCAGAGGTAGGGTGGCAATAATTAATTATATAGACTAGATCTAACTATTAATTGGGTTAATTTATTATCAAATATAGTTAGTTATTGTTCAAATCGTAGTCAATTATCAGGGTTAGTGTGTGACAGAAGGCCCCATTGGCTTTTGAGTATTAGCGTTGTAGCTATCGTTGACAAAATTGGCATACTCTGCAGTTCGAGGTATGCCATCGTTATTTGTTGTTGATTTTCTCCGACATGTTGTGGGGGGGTTGCCTAAGACGAGATATTTGGCGCATCAGCCGCGCCAACAATTTGAATAAGCCCTTACCTTATTCAATTGGTTGAGGTCACTATTCCGGTAGATTTGAATACTATATTGTTGAGCAGTCGCCAATCGCCCTCTCTCTATTATTGAGTAGTCTGCTCTGGTGTCGAAAACTAGTACCATGTTGAGCAGTTCTAAATCGTCTCGGAGGTTGTTGCTCTCCTTTAATGGCAGTAATATAAGCTTGAGAACTAGTCAATCATCTCCTTTGTTGTAGAGATTTCTATTCGAATTTGAGTAATGGTAAATGTCGAAAAGTCGTCAATCATCTCGTTTGTCGTTGAAATGATTTCTCGAAGGGTGTCGGCATCCTTCCTGTTCATCATCTTCTATGTCCTCTACTCTTGTTACCGAAAGTCCAACTTAGACAACGACTTTGTTGAAGTGGTGCCCCCAGACACGTGGTTCGCGGTGCCTGGGCGGTGTTAAGAGGGTGCACCCAGCGCGGTGCGCCCAGGCGGTGAGAAGGGATGAAACCCAGACACGTGACAGTGGTGTGGCTGGGTGGGTTGTAACGTAACTCCGTACGTGGCGTCAAAATAGGTTGGACGTAGTCTCCATTGGATTGTAAATCCATTAGTAGAATATAAATAGTTTGGACGTAGTCCCCATTGGATTGTAAATCCATTAGTAGAATATAAATAGTTTGGAGGTAGTCCCCATTGAATCGTAAATCCATTAGTAGAATGTAAGTGTATCTTAGACGTCAATATGTTGAAGGTGATGGTTTGTAAGTCCACCATCTTCTCAGTATGTCCAGGCTGTGCCGCTAACAGAAATGTTAGAGTTACCGCCAACTGCCTAGGATCATCTGCATCTTGAATCCAAGTTGATTGCTCTGGCTGATGCTGTTACAGTTGGGGATATGTCCCATCTACGCCGCTAACCAATGCTCGGCGTTGGGCGAATTTATTGATGGGAACTGAACTCTCTGTCGGCAGCGTTACCTGGCGGAGTGTTTGATCCACTGACAGGATGATGGTGCTGGACATGGTGTCTTTTTCTTTTGTCATGTTGTGGTCGAATCCTAGCGCCATAATTTATTAAATTAGAGTGGCACTTGAGTGAGCCAGAGACGTTGCGCATCCGGCTTGCTATTAAGAAGAATAACTCTGTTGTTCAATAGACGCCTTCGTTCAATTGTGTCGCAGGATGAAATAGTCTCCAAGGTATCTTTCTTCTTATCTGGTGGCTGCACCCAGTGTTCATTATTCGCTCTCCGTTGATATGATTTCTCGAAGGGTGCCGGCATCTTTCCTTGTTCCTCATCTTCTATATCCCCTGATCCAGTTACCGAAAGCCCAGCTTAGACACCGACTTTGGTGAAGTGGTGCCCCCAGACACGTGATTCGCGGTGCCTGGGCGGTGATAAGAGGGTGCCCCCAGAGCGTTGCGTCCAGGCGGCGAGAAGTGATGAACCCCAGACACGTGACAGGGGTGTGCCTGGGTGGAGAGAAGCGACAAATCCTGGACGCGTGACAGCGATGCGTCCAGGTGACGAAAAGCGGTGTAATCCACACTGTGACAGCTCTCCGATGATATGATTTTTATTGGTGCCGGCATCATTCCTGTTCATCATCTTCTATATCCTCTACTCTTGATACCGAAAGTCCAACATAGACACCGACTCCGTGAGAGTGGTGCCCCCAGACACGTGATTCGCGGTGCCTGGGCGGTGATAAGAGGGTGCCCCCAGAGCGTTGCGTCCAGGCGGCGAGAAGTGATGAACCCCAGACACGTGACAGGGGTGTGCCTGGGTGGAGAGAAGCGACAAATCCTGGACGCGTGACAGCGATGCGTCCAGGTGACGAAAAGCGGTGCCCAGGAACGGATGTAAATGAAGCGATGAAGATCGCAATTTCCGGGGTTCTTGGATTTAGTCGTCTGCAATTCGAAGTTGGATTGATATTGCAGGTATAGGACCGGATGTGGCTTTGTTGACAAAATCTTTCTTTGTACTGACCGCTTGCATTGGAAACATTGACTCGTCAGATGATATTCTTATTCAGGAAGGAAGTTTCCAAAACTTTTCTGTCTCCCTGATGTTGTTGCAGGTGACGCTTGCCTTTCCGTGAGAGCTTCTATCTCTGTCGTTGAATCTGATTTCAAGACGCTTAGATTTATTGAACTGTCTTCTCGACTGTTCTGACCGATGGGCATCGTCCTCTTCTTGAGGTTCGTTCAGTGTACGCGGGCGTATCTAACTCCTGTAGCGTGGATTGCGAAAAGTACCTGCAACATTGTTAAAAAAGGATCCGAATGATGTCCTGAATCTGGTACTGGAACCGATAAGAAAACTTCTTTATTTACCTGCGGTGGATTCTGCAGAATTAAATAAATGAAAGAACTATGGATCTTAAGAACTGGACCGTCATTTAGATTGTTACTTGATTATTATTTAATTTGTTGTTTGACTTGTGCGTTAATATTGAAATGTGAGTTGCTTGTATTGGAGGTTGGAATATGGGAAACAACAGGAAATGTATATATATTTTTTATTTTATTTTCCGCCGATTACAAAAGAAAATTATTGAATAAAAATAGAAGTTAGTTATATTTGCAAGAGTAGTGAACTACTCAACCAGTAGGCTCAAATATGTCCAGTCCAATCGAAACTCATCCGCGTTTGGTGATGTACGAACCTGCATTTTTTTTGGTAGAATTCCTTTCTGTGTTCTACCGGATGTTGAGATATTTGTGCTACAGGACCTGGACAATTAAAATCTGCAAAAATGTCAAATGTTGAAATTGACTGAATACATTCCTGTGGTCGCTTTCCCAGGGGTCTTGGTCAGATTCTGTGAAGGACGTTATTGGAAATATAACATCTTCGATATTGCAACCATGTGTCGTTTAATTAACTTCTAAGAATAGATGAAGCACAACATTTTAGCTATATTGAAAATGTGTTAAGACTCGCTGTGACAAAGCTCCGTGCTTACGAGTTTGGTCGAAATCCTTGAGTGAAATCGCGAACACCTGACGTGAACGCAAGAAGATACCACTTCGCAAATCTCCGATAATTATTCTTAACGGTTTCGGAACTTCTGTATCTTCCAAATATGCGTCCGATTATGTCAGGAGCATGCACAATTGTATCCACAATATTGCTGCGAATCACTGCACAGCACTGTTCATTAATTGTTGTTATCAGGTTCCAATTGAATAGCTTCGTATAAGCGTCTATGGCTTCATCGTACTTTCCTGCATTGGGATACATCTACCATTGGTCATATGCTATGTTGTAATTTGGATTGTCGAACAACGCAGAGTTGCAGTCTTTAATCGCACTATCGTTTTCTGTCACACGGATATATGCTGCAGCTCGATTACAGTATAATGTTGGATTTTTCGGATCGAAAATAATGGCCCGTAGTACCACTTCTTCATATTTGCATTCCTTCATCAGGCGGTGGCTTTCATTCTTCATCTGTACGGCTGTTTCAAGGAATTGCTGATTGCGTTCGACAAATATTAATTGACACTTCGAATATATCCAACTTTACGGCCTTGTTAGTAATTACCGTTATTGATTCCAAATCAATGTCTGCACTCAGGTCAATTATAAATTATAACAGTCCCGAACAAATATCACTCCAATATTATTTATGTGAATTAAAGAACGACAATTGCTACCCGGTGGTATAATGTCGATGAGATTGAACACTTTGATGAACACACCACACAACACTTTGTAGTTAAGATCCATTCGGATCGCTAAATTAAGTTATATGTCAAATTATAAATTCAATTGCCACCTACCTTGGTTACTGGAGCGCTGCTCACGACGACCACAGGTTGTTGATGTTTCCTTGTTGAGGATGTTGGCGCACGTAATCCAATGTACGTAATCCAATTTTGTGGCGCCGACTTCTTGCACGGGTGTTGGACATCCGGCTCGAAGGACCAAATGTTTCGCCAGTTGGAAATCGCAACTCCAACTGTTGCAGATGGTTCGCCAACTGGGAAAAGCCAATAATGTGTTCTGCACCGAGCAGATTAATGCAGATGTTGGTTAAAAACAGTTTTGATCATCTACTCTACCGTGGTCTTCATCAAAGTAGACTTTTATCTTTCTTTGGAGTTGCTTTTGTGTTCTTTTTACAGTGTGTTTTTGTAACGTTGTAAAATTTAAAATGTTTTTATACGGTGTGCTGTGCACCTGTGCTTTTAGAACGTCATTTTTAAATTAGTGAATATAAAGTTAAAATTGTGTATAATTCAACGCGTTTTTTTGTTTGTTGTATGATATGTGCCCAATGCGGCATTCGCAAATTTGCTGTTCTGCCCGGTGCAGAACACATTATTAGCTTTTCCCAGTTTGCGAACCATCTGCAACAGTTGGAGTTGCGGTTCTCAACTGGCGAAACAATGTCACTAGGCTTTCTAGAGCGATGTTCACCTTTGAGATTAAAATTAGATTTTCGTAATTTGGAAGCAATGCATGACTGCTTATATCTTTGGCACACGATCCAATCTATTGAATTCTGTTTATGGCATTATTAGCGTTTGTTAACATTGTTAAATAATCTTTTGATTGGACGTATGGTACTTACTCTAGCTTATGTTGACAATGGATTGATAATACTCAGTATCAACGCACACTAGTGGTGGGAGAATATTGACATTGTTCGCATCGATAGAAATTGAAATGTCAGATCTACCATGATTATTATAGGTGTTATCATCACCGTGGGATCACGATTCATCATCATCATCAGCACTACAACCGGGATCTAGTCTTGGCTTTATTTAGAAAGCTCCACTGTCCCAATTTCAAGCCGATGTCATCCAGTTTCCCACTCGCGAGGGTCTGGGTATCCTGGTCTACGCCATCCCTCCATCAATCCGCCGCGCTGTCGCCTTCCATACATCCTGCCACAAATGACTTTATAAAGGACAATTAGTGCCGATAAGCGACGTACGAAGTGTTCCTGTTTGTGTATGTGCACAATATAATAAACAAACTCCTGAACGTGACTACCTATCTGTCACTCGCGCAATAAAAAATTACAAACAAAAAAAAATTAAAAAATAAAGTCAAAACACGTGGTCCATACTATGGACGTAAATCAAATGGATGCCAAAATGGTGCTTTGGAGAAGCAAAAAACAGACGTAAATCTAAGGGCTAAACGTTTTAGAACCAATGAAAACAAGGATACAGACGACATGTTGAGTGTCAACAGCGACGACGAAGACAACACTTATGCTACCCAGCAGTCAGGGGCTGGAAACCAATCCAAGAACTAGCTGTCAGCGAAACAAATGCAGACGATAGCAATCAGATCGAGGTGCTTAACAGACTCATCCATGAGATTAGTCTTAAACAACAACAACTAGATAAACAAATGGAGGAAGTTGTTAAACTAAAAAACAATCTGAGCCAGAATGAACGGAAAACGAAAATGGCACAACAACAACAGCAAGAACAAAGAGAACAGAAACCTACGAAGACAAAGAAAACACGACAAGATAAGGAAACTCAACAGCAGGAATCACATCAACAACAACAGCAGGAAGCACATCAACAACAACAGCAAGAACCACATCAACAGCAGGAACCATCTCAGCAGGTCTCAGTCAAAAGAAGGAGAAAGTACCTCCTATCCACATCAGTTACATGGAGACAAAGGATCTCATAAAATTGGGTGAGTTGACATGCAAAACTTTTAAAACAAAACGGATAAATAATTTGAAGAAAAGTTTAACAGCCGATGATTTAGAAGGCTATAGCAAAATCAAATTGGCATCGGGGAAATCGAAAAGCGAATACTACACGAGAAAGTACCTCCTATTTACACTAGCTACATGGAGATAAGGTTGGGTGAGTTGACATGTAAAATAATTTTAAGAAGAGTTTAACGTGTGAGGACTTAGAAGGTTATCGCAAAATTAAATCGGCACTGGGAAAATCGAAAAGTGAGTATTAGACGTACACCTGTGGGGTACGAGTGTTGTGCCAGCGTATGGCACGCTGTTCATTCGTATCCCCATCGAATTCTGTAGAAATGATTGTTCGCCCGAAAAAAATGGAAAACACTTTTAATTTGTTGTTTTTTCATGTCCTTTATTTTAACGCCCCTTTCCTGCGTCCAGTCATAACTTAGTGAAAAAAATCGCTTACTAGAAGCGTATACAGATTAAAAAATATACAATTAAAGCACACGGACGCACTCGTGTGCGGACACGGCGGTGGTGGAAAAACGTTTTGTGGCGGTGTAACCATCCACGATGATGTTTGAGTAGAGACTGATTCGAAAAGGGATGAAATTCGATAAATTAATTTTTGCCATTGACAACCGAAAGAGAACATACTTCTGCTCTCTCATTGCCACGCTCATCGATGTGTGGTGGATTACATCGGTAAATTGGTAATCGAGGAAAGTGGGAGAATCAGAGAACGGAAACTCGCTGTATGATTATCTTGGGGTGGATTTGGTTGTATGTGCATGAATCAATGTAGTTCTGAACGAAACCCATTACCATAATTCGGTAATATGGTGAGCTCAGAGTACATTGATCTGTACGAAGACAGAACTGTGAAGGAGGGGAAAATTAAGCTGATCCTAGTCACCTGCGAGAAGAGAGCATTAATCCCCAGCGAATTAAGTGTCTGGAGAAAATGGAAAAAACGCTGACTTGGCTAGGGAAATCTGATCATGGGAACTAATTTAAATACTTTAATAATTTCCCCAGCGGTCGCAAGATTAAGCAACCGCCGTTTGATCAGACTATGCCGTTGCTAACTGGCATGATACGATTTCCTGGGGAAATCTCATAGGTTAGCGAACTGGGGTTGCCGTATGACAAGAATGTAGCTAAACTCGATTATGCATTATCTGCATAGGATAATGAGTTTAGCTATACGTCCTTTTGACATGTTTTACAGGGGAATAGCATATAAGGGAAATGGGTAGAAATGACGCGCTGAAAGCGGCCGAAATGAAATATTGAATTCTGGTTGAAATTCTGGGTTGGTTCCCCATGTAGTATAGAGAACCCCCACACCCCTAAATCGGTGAAAGCTGTTTCCATGCTCCTCAAAGGAGTTGATCCTTCCTTTACTCCCGAAGAGGTGTTCGAAGAACTTCGAAAACGATACTTTGACATTTACAAATAGGAAACCATTTTGTACAGCAAATTCTAGAAATCGCTACCGTAAGTTGCCTTTCTCCATTTTGTCGCTAAGCCCCAATAGTAAAATTGATGGACTTAGATATATTAAATACATTAAACACCAAACAATAAGTTGGGAGTGAATAAAGAAATCCGACTGCGTATTGCAGTGCATGCGCTGTCAAAGCTTTGGCCATGTGGCAGCCAATTGCAATATGCATTTCAGATGCGTCAAATGCCTAAACAACCATATCATTGGAGAATGCCCATTGGACAAAGAACAGCTTCCGCATAGAAATAAACTATTGCGTGTCATTTGTAACAACACAGCTCACCCTGCTAACTTTAGAGGTTGCCCTAAGTACCAACAACTAAAATCAAAGTTGAAAGCAAGAAAGAAGCAAGTTGAAGAAGATAAACGGATGATAACTCGCTACTACAACAACTACGTGGCACCAATTGTGTCATACGCCCAAATGGCAGGTGGAATAAAAAATGCACCAGTCTTAGAACAATCTCGCAATATCATTAAAACGCCTGCTCCAGAGGCACAACCTGATATAACAGCAATATTACTGTCCATACAAGGACAGGTTGCTGCGTTTGATAAAGAATTCGAAATGATCGAAAAAAAACTGACGGAACAAGTGGCTCGAACGGGCATTATCTATTTGACCCTATTCCCAGACGAACCCATACTTTAATCATAACGTTCACCGCGGCTGAATTAGCCCTAAAAAATATTGCTGTGTATGTTAATTCACTAATCCGCATGGAAAGAAGGAATAGTCTCAGTAATCTGCTGGAAGCTGAACGCCCAGATGTGCATTTGGTTAGCGAAACTAAGCTAAACCAAAGGCACAAAATGGGCTACAAAAATTATAACATAATTAGACGAGATCGACCACACTCTACTCGAGTGGGTGGGGTCGCTATCTTAGTTAAAAAAAAGGTATTCACCATAAGGTCGTTTACAGCACGAAAGTACATAAATTCCAGGTGCTAGAGGCATGCATTATAGACAGTCCTCTAAAAAGTCAAAGGCATATATTCATAGTCGCTGCTTACACTCCTGAATCTGTTCAGTGTACCCAATTTATCAGTGAAATCGATACGGTTTTTCGAAGTCTCAAGTTAGATTCGAAAAACAATTACTTCTTAATGACGGCTGAATTTAACGGTAAGCTCAGTGCCTGGGGCAATCTGACCTCGAACACAAGAGGCAATGCCTTGTTTGACTGGTAGCAAACAGATGCTATAGAGCATAAACTTGAATTGTAGGCTATAAGTACACCGTCTTATCCAAGATGTAACTTCTTCCTGGATTTACTTATGACAGATGATCGAATTCAGTTACCAGATACCGAGATTGTCTTCGCACAATTGAGTACAATAGCGATCATTACGGACTTGGAGCCATAATACACGTGCCAAACGAGCACGATCTACTCGAATAGTAAAACCAGATACAGTCTTTCAATTTTCGAAAAGTACATTGGTCGCGTTTCGATCGCATAGCAAAAAGAGAAATACACAGCATTGGTGTTGTGGAATGGCCCTAAGTTGCGCAAGCTATACGACTGCAGCGCCGGACCGAGCGTTGAGAGCAATAGGAGAACGAACGCACAAGTACATCTGACAGCAGAGATAGCAACAACGTGGAACGGCGTTCGATATCAGTTTTTCCTTTGCCTTTTTGACTGTACTACACATTGTATAATAAATAAACCATTTTTAGGCGAGGAGCCGCAATTTTGTTTACCACACTGTGACAACAGGTTATGGGCCCAGGACAAGACAACGGGGAAAACACACTGGAAACCACACAAGAAAACGTAACCCAACTGCAGACAAAATGGACGGCCAAAGTTCAAGTGCAATGCGCATACAAATGCTAACGAGGGAGAACTACGACACCTGGAAACTCAGAATGCAGGCCCAAGAACAAAACGTGGGCTCACCCAAGCGGCGAAAGACCAAAATCAGAAGCTGCTGAGGAATTACCACCGTGGAAACACGAGGACGCAAAGGCGAAAGCCGACCTATATCTCGCCGTTGGGGACGCCGAACTCATGCAAATCAGACACTGTGAAACAGTCCTAGAAATTTGGCTGAAGTTGGAAGTAATCTTCGAATCTAAAAGACCGGCGAAGAAGACATCTTTGTGGAAACGCCTGATGGGTCTTCGTCTCAACAAAGACGGAGACGTACGACGGCACGTGGACGAATGCTCCGACATGGTCGACAAAATGTCCGAACTATCCGTGCAGGTCAGCACCGAACTACAATCCATCATGCTTCTACACAGCCTGCCGGAGACCTTCGAAAATTTTAGATGCGCCATCGAGTCGAGAGACAAATTACCCTCACCAGAAAATCTGAAAATCAAAATCCTCGACGAAAGTGCGACAAGAAGACAACGCAGCCAAGCCGATGACCAAGCAATGTTCCCGAGAAAAGGGGCGCCATACAGGAAAAGAACCATAAACAAAGCGTCGAACAAGCCGGTCGAAAAATCGGACGACCAACGTACCGGTGGAACATTCAGGTACAAATGCCACAGATGTCGCCAAATCGGCCACAAGGCCATAAATTGCCCGGAGAAGGCCGAACGAGGTGTGAAACATCCCGCTAACAAAGAAAAAGCCGCCATCGGCGAAGACATCTCCTTTATGATCTCCCACACAAATGCCGACTCTCACTTCGCAGGGAACGCTCAGAAAAACGACACTTCACATCTGTGCCACGACAAGGACGCATTCGAGCAAACAGCAAGTGCTGGAAACCTGAGAAGTAATCTGGCAAATCACGGCTCCACCGACGTTAAGGCAAATGGAACCGTTAAAATCGCGGCATCTGACGGAGAAACGACTCGACTCATACGTCTGGAAAATGCATGTACCCGACCTGCGAAACAACCTCATCTCGGTCGCAAAGATCACGGACGCCTGAAACAGCGTGACGTTCACGCGAGAAGGAGCCAAAATCAAAAACAGCCACGAATCTGCGATCGCGGTAGCGGATCGAAAAGGAGATCTCAACTTCCTCCGCGAGCCCGGAAAGGAATCGGTCTGCGCCCTGTCGACGGGGACACGTAAATCCCCAATAACCGTTGGCACGAGAGATTCGGCCACCTGAACTGGCGCGATCTCTTGGAAATGAGCAAAAGGGGCACAGTGTCCGGACTCAACCTTGAAGACGACGGAACCAGGAATGTGTGCGAGATATGTTCGGAAGCGAAAATGACAGCGCTGCCCTTCGGAAAGAAGCCGCACCGAAGCGAAAATTTACTGGATATCGTCCATGTCCACGTATGCGGACCGATGAGAGACGAATCAAGGGGCAAAGCCAGATACTTCCTTACGCTAACTGACGACTATTCTCGTTGGACAGAAGTAAGGTTCCTACAAAGGAAAAGCGACGCGCTGAAGTTCTTCAAGGAATTCAAGGCTCTCGTCGAAAATCAATCAGGACGAAAGATTAAATACGTGCAATCCGACAACGGGCGAGAGTTCTGTAATGAGGAATTCGACAAGGTTTTGAAGCGAAAGGGGATTGCGCGAAAGCTCACGACGCCGTACATCCCCCAGCTAAAAGGAGTAGCGGAGAGGAAAAATCGCACGCTCATGGAAATGGCACGTTGCATGTTGGCGCAGTCGGGGCTCCCAACTTCGTTTTGGGCGGAAGCGATCGCCACGGCGAAATTCGCGAGGAACCGATGCATTACGAGGACGCTTGGGGACGAGACCCCCTACGACCTGTGGCATGGAAGACGCCCGAACGTGAGGAGCATGCGGGCCCTCGGAGAGACCTCGTGCATGTTGGACAAAACTCCCGGGAGGGGGAAGCTGGAGCCACGAGGCATGAAATGTTTCTTTCTCGGATACGACGAGTCGGCTCAAGGCTACCGAGTATGGGCACCAACCAGACAAAAGGTAACCACGACACGAGACATCAGATTCATCGACATCGATGTAAGAACGGGAATGCACGACAAATCGCCGTCGCCTCCACCAAATCCAGATCGAGATTTGAATCACAATCCCGAGAGAACATCACTGCCGAATTTCTTTGAACCTCACCCAGGTGGGGACCACGGCGAGGAATTGAGAAACGAATCGCAAGAACACGACGACCTGACGGGGGAAGGAGACGAGCCCACCGAAGCGACCAGAAGAGCTCCGGGCAGGCCCAGAAGGATTCTCAAGGGACGACCCGGTCGCCCGCGAAAACAGTATCAGATCACGCTGCAGGACGAGGACCCTCGCCGATCGAGCAGGGACTCGTCCGACCGGATCGTCGACTACGAGGAGTCGAACACCCCGGACGCCTTGAAGGCAAATCTGGCCAGCCTTCACTCGGAGGTCCCGTACCGGCAAGCATTGAGTGGACCGGACAAATAAGAATGGGTGGATGCCATCATCGAGGAAGTCAAATGCCTAATCAAGAACGACACATGGCTGATCGTGAGTCGACCCAAGAACCGAAGCGTGGTCGGCGCAAGGGAAATCTGGTGTCGGGAGCCGCGCCAAGGAAATGCTGAAACAACTTCAGGGTGGCGAGAAGGTTTGCCGTTTGAGGAAGGCCTTGTACGGCCTCAAATAGGCCGGTCGACAATGGCACAAGAAACTCAGCGGAAAGCTCGAAGAACTGAACATGACGCCAACGAGCGCGGACCCGTGCGTTTATCGCCTCAGGCGAGGGGGAGAACCGCTGATATTACTGGTCCACGTCGACGACATTTTGATATTTTATCGGAATCAGGAGGACCCCGACTTCGTCCGACGAGGCTTGTTGCAGGAATTCGAGGCAAGAGATATGGGGACAGCTCGCTATTGTCTGGGGGTCGAAATCGCCAGAAGCGGTAATCAGATTACCGTTTCCCAACTGAATTACGTTCGGGAACTACTCTCTCGATTTCGGATGGAGGACTGTAACACCGTCAGTACTCCCGTTGAATCGGGTTCGAGGCTCGAGAAGGACGTCGAAGAAGAAGGACCACCAGGAGATAGTCGGCCCTATTGCGAGCTTGTCGGAGCTCTGAATTACTTGGCGATCGCCACAAGACCAGACATTTCCCAGATTGTCAGTTCCCTCAGTCAATTCAACACTTGTCACGGCGAGGCGCACTGGAAGGCGGCGGAACGCGCCCTGAGATCCCTGAAGGGGACCGCGGACCTCGGAATCACGTACACGAAGAGCACGAGAACCTTGGGAGGGTTTGTTGACGCCGATTGGGCCGGGTGCCCGGTAGGTCGGAGGTCGTACATCGGAGACGTCTTCACCCTGAGCGGGGCCGCCATCAGCTGGGAGTCGAGGAAACAGCGCACCGTCGCGCTCTCGTCCACTGAGGCAGAGTACATGGCGCTAACTGAGGGCGCGAGAGAGGCCATATACATACGGGGATTCCTGTCGGAGCTCAAGCTGTGCGAGTGCGAGAGAGTTCCGGTGATGAACGACAACCGAGGGGCACAGCTGGTGGCCCGGAACCACACGTTTCACGTAAGGTCGAAACTCATCGACATCAGACATCATTTCGTCAGGGACCTTTTGCGCAACGGTCGACTGGACATCAAACACCTTCCCTCGGATGAGATGCCTGCAGACTTCCTCACGAAGGGACTGACGAAAAACGAACATCAGAGGTGCCTTGCTCTGATCGGGCTCGGGGTTTCCCCAGGGGATCGACCCGACGCTACAATCGAGGGGGAGTGTTGTGGAATGGCCCTAAGTTGCGCGAGCTATGCGACTGCAGCACCGGACCGAGCGTTGCGAGCAATAGGAGAACGAACGCACAGGTACATCTGACAGCAGAGATAGCAGCAACGTGGAACGGCGCTCGATATTAGTTTTTTCTTTGCCTTTTTGACTGTATTACACATTGTATAATAAATAAACCATTTTTAGGCGAGGTGCCGTAACTTTGTTACCACACTGTGACAACAATTGGTATAGACCCACCGACTAATAGAAACCTTCGTAATCATGAAATCGATCATTACCTCATATCTATGAACGATATTGTTACTAACGCAATGAATCGTTCCATCCTCAAAGTAGCTCATATGGATCGCTATACCCACCGATACAGAAATCCAACTCCCGATGCTTTGTATAGGCGAACGAGCACATCAACTCCAATGACGAAGTAATAATAGTCGAAGATCCGCAAAAGAAAGCGAATTCAATTGGAGCCTGTTTCGAAGCAGTGTACAGCGTTAACGAATCAGCTCATGCTAACACTGAAATTGAAAGCAGTGCCCGTCAAAGACATTGCTCGCTGCGCAATCAACTTCACAACTGGCGTTCCGAAAACCGTAGTTTCATCATATTCGGCGAAAATAATAGGGCGGATTCTGCCGTCAGAAATGAAAATAAAAAATATGTTTGTGCGCAAGGATGAACTTGAAAACATACTTAGATCAATAAAAAATAGGAAATCATCTGGAATAGATAGCATTCCAAATGTGGTTCTAAGGCACTTGGCTCGCGAAGCAGTGAACATATACACTACTTTGTTTAACAACGCCATAAACACTGCACAATATCCATCCCATTGTAAGACTGCAGTAGTCCACTCTACCCCCAAAAAATGGTAAGGATAAGAGCAATCCAGCCAATCTCCGCTCGATCAGCTTGCTTTCCAACATCAACAAGGTATTCGAAAAAATTAAACAAAGCAGGTGTGATGAAAACGATATCATCCCCAACAACCAGTTCGGCTTTCGAGCGAGTTATTGTTGATATATTTTGTAAGAAAATATATATATTTTTTGAAAGCTATGCCTCTTTATTTTATTTGTCAAGTTACATGTCACTATGACCTCTCTCTACAGTTTGTCTATGCTATTTATACTTAAATTCTATCTTAACCTAGGAATCTCCTAATGTGTTTTTAATGACCCATCGTATAGATACATGTGTTTTGCTTCTTAGCATTTTATCTTGTGTTTTTTTTTTTGGATTTAGGTAAATAATGTCTAGACACAATTTTAGTGCTAAGTATTTTAAGGAATGAATAGGAAACACGTTCCTAGAAGATCGTAAAGAATGCAGACGCTAGTTGTTGTTGAATGAATTTCCTATTTTAAAGTGAACATAAGAATGCATAGTGGTTGGGTGATTCATACGTTAACTCCCCCCTCCGTTAAAATACAATGTCCCCATTTCTTTTTGATTTTAATTTATCTTATTTAGTTTGTATTCATTGTACCTCTTACATAGTATGTTACCAAATATACGAAGAAATATTATAGTTATAAAAAGGAGTATACAAATTATAATGCTTAATACCGGATTATCTTCTAACGGTATTATAAATGTTCTCATTTAGCCTTGAGTTTGAGTATAGTATATTATTAATTTCTATTTCCATTTTATTGCTATGGATTACAATTTCATTAATTCTTTCTATTGTATCGTCTGCCAGTCTTATAATTGCATTTATATATTTTTTTTTTTCTTAATAATTTTATTGTACATTCATTAGTTCGAAAAATTGTCTTATTACATACTAATGTTTCTGGCATGATTTGAACTAATCCATGGAATGTATCTAGGTGTTGTGTTCTTGTAGGGGTTTGGTTTCAGGAAGCGTGTCTCCTAGTCCTTAAAATGACAAGGTGATCTCTTAAAATAGACCGCTCCTGAAAACTTGTCCTACAAAAGGGGTCGTTGTCGTGCTTCCTCATATACCTGAGGGAAGAGCAACGTCCTTGATTTCGGCCTCTGTCCTTGGTTTCGCTTGGTCTTCCGTGGGGGCCAGGTGATACTTCGCTATCAGTTGGCCGCTAAATGAAAAATCCGTTTTGTTTTCTTTGGTAAAGAGTTTTATTTTTTAATAGGATAATTTTTGTCAGTTTAGTTTCTCTCCTGGTGTATCTCCTCCAGGGACTAAGATCGATGTTCTACTGCGGCCCGGAGATAATTTTTTTTTTTTTTTTTTTTTAATATACTGCATTTATTTGACCAAAAATTAATAGTTACAATAAGTAATACAGCTAACTTATAATAGATTGGTTACATAATAAGTGTTTACGTGCTATTTGTTAACATTTTTCAAACAATTCTTTTTAGATGTGCTTAAGATTTAATGTGATTATATATATTGTTAATTTTGTTTTTCCTGGAAAAGGTCAGAAGAAAAATCAGGAACTCTGTTTATTTTAACTTAGCCTACTTAAAATTACTTAACATAACTTAATCTAACTTAGTCTAATCTTATATACAATTTACAATATTTGATATTGCAATGATAGTGACAATTCGAATTTGACTTAAAAATAATATTTACAATTTTTAGTTATGGATGTGGGATTTCTCGTTGGGATTGAGGATACTAAGGGATAGGATCAGGTAAGTTCTTGAAGGAGGGGAGAGCCATTCGGTTCTGTGTTAAAGGAAAGGATCTTGGAGAATGGGTGGATGTTGCTGTATTTGAAATGAATGGGTGCCAGTTCGGTGTTGTGGTACACGATCTCGTTTAGATCGTTAACCAGTTTGCCTGCGGCGAAGAGGGTCCTGATTTGGAGACAATTACGGTAGTGAGCTCCCGTATTGGAGGAGGGTGATGGTAGGTCCGTTATTATCGCGTTGGGATTGTTAGGAAGGTTTTCTATGAAATTTATCGACAGTTCTAGGATCCGTCTATCCAGTCGTTCGGTGCCTGTGGTGTTGTAAAGGTCGTTGTTACAATGGTATCTATATGAGTTGGTTTTGCGGTGTAAGCCAGTGATAAACCGGAAACATTTTCGTTCAAACACTCGTAATTTCTCCACTTGGGGGGGTGAGATGTGGTACCATAATGGGCAGGCGTATGTAAGAGTAGGTCTGATTATCTGTTTGTAGATGAGCTGTTTGACCTTAAGAGAGAGGCCTTTAGGCTTCCATAACACTCGTCTGCACAGGTTAAGCTGTATTAAGGCTTTTTGAAGAGAATTTTTGATGTGGGTTCAGAATGACCAGTTGTTGGAAAGGGTTACTCCCAAATATTTTTGGGTTTTGGAAGGTTTTATGAGGGTGTTATTAAGATTTAGTTTAATTTTGTTGTGGCAACGTTTAGTGTTGTTTGTGCAGTGAGCGGTTTTGCCCTTAAACACTGTTAGCTGGGTTTTGGTTGGGTTGAGGCGAATTTTCCATTTGTTAAAGTATGCTGAGATGAGCGGGAGGAAGTTGTTAACGCGGTTTCTTGCCGCTTTGACAAATCTACTGCTAGAGTAGATTAAACTATCGTCAGCATAATTTAGCATTACAACACTAGGTGGAGGTTGGGGAATATCGGATGTGTATAGAAGATATAAAAGTGGTCCAAGAATGGATCCTTGGGGAACTCCTGTGGTTATGTTGTGAGTCTGTGAGAGGGAAGAATTTATTCTGACCATGAATTTCCTCCCAGAACGATAAGATGCTAGGAGCTTTGTAATATTGGAATTCAGGCCAAATAAGCAGTGCAGCTTATAAAGAAGTCCTGAGATCCAGACACAATCAAATGATTTCGAGATATCGAGAGATATGCATACGGTAGGGCATTGGTTTTCTAGGCCAGTTGTGACATCGTGTGTAAGTTTTAGTAACGCATGGCAAGTAGAGTGTCGCTCACGAAAGCCAAACTGAGAATTAGGAATGAGAGCGTTATCACTGGGAAACGAAAGAAAGGTTTTGGTAGATCTTACATTCCAATATTTTGCTTAGGGTGTTCAATAAACATATTGGACGATAATTGGAGGTGTTATTGGAACTGCCGGACTTTTTAATGGGAATTGGCCCGGAGATCACGTAACTATTCCTTTATATAGGATAACAAATCGAAAATTGTATCCCAAAGATACACATTTTTGTACAACAATCTCGATTTTCGATACATTTCGTGCGATGCTCAATGTTTGTCTTAGATAAGATTCAGTTTTCTGAATCTTCATCAATCTTTTTGCATATGAGGATTTGAAATGGTATTTGGGTATGGTTTGCTTGTGGCAAATTCGAACATCTGGTGTGATTTGGCCCGGATTTGGTTTGTTTAATTTTCTAGGGAAATTACCAGATTGAAATGTGTTTCTGGATTTTGAATTGAGATTATGCCGTGGGGCAAATACAAAGCTATAAATGATTATTTGATTCGTTTATTGCAAATTTTGATATTAGTTTAGGTTTTTCTTGATTAAATTATGCCGTGGGGCAAATGCAAAGCTATAAACGAATATTTTGATTCGTTTATTGCGAATTTTGGATTTAGTTTTGAGACCCATGAGTACATGGTTCATAAGCCTTTGGAATGTGGCGGGTGCGTTTTTAAGTCCGAAGGGCATTCGATTATATTCGTAATGTCCAAAGGGGGTGGTGAACGCTGTTTTTGCCTTGTCTCTATTGTCCATGCGTATTTGGAGAAAACCATTTGCTAGATCTAAAGTGCTAAAATATTTAGCTTTTCCCAGCTGGTCCAAAATATCAGTAATATTGGGCAATGGATGTGCGTCTCCGACTGTTAATTTATTGAGTGCTCTAAAATCGACAACTACTCTCCGTCGTATTGTCCCATCAGGTCCTGCCTTCTTGGGTACTAGTAAGAGAGGGGAATTCCAAGGACTGAAAATAGGTTGTACCACGCCATCTTGAAGCATTTCATTCACTTGTTTGTGGATTTCTTGCTTCGAGCTATCTGGGAGGCGATATGGTCTTATCTAAAGTGGGGGTTTTCCTTCTTCCGCGATGATCTGATGCTCTATGGCGTCAGTGTGTGTGAGATGGTCGCCCTCTAAGTAAAAGAGATGGTTAAATCTGCGGCAGATGTCTAGGATAGATTTCCTTTCCTCCTGTTTACAATGACGCAACTCTAGGAGTGATTCTAGCCGTTCAAGTCTATTTTTTAGAAGGTTCTTTATTTCATCCGCCTGTAACACATTGTACTCATCCAGATCTTCCCATCCGACTTCTATGTCGTTGGTGTTTACTTCTTGATCGGTGTCTAATGTGTTCATTAGTAATATCTTTATTTTGTTGTCCTGTGGTGTTGTCAAACTATCACCCAGATATATCCCTGGCATGATCTCGGATTTTTTAATTATCAGTTCTTGACTGGATTTTTCTTTAAAGGGGATTATTTGTTGGGATAGCGGTTGCAATTTTATGAGATCAATTGTAGGATTTTGTTTTAATTTTTCTGGGGATATTGAAGTTTGAGGTTCATATTTTCCTAAACTCCGTTTTTCGGCAGTTTCCTTAACTTTTCCGTTACCACAAACTTTTTTAAATGGGGATAGGGAGATTCAAGGGTGGTTGGTTTCGTTGTGTTTGTCACAGCACTAGATCCGGCCCGTAGACAAACGGATTCGGATGTTGACTCACGAACGGTGTTATCCAATTTTTCTAGAATGCCTGTATTTTCCGTGGAAGACGCTTCGTAAGGCGTGGCATTCTGAATATATTCCTTGACCTCGTTATTGTTCCCTAAAGACTGCTCGAGTTCTACCATAGTTCTCTTCTTTACAGCGAATTTAAGGAATCCCTTTTTAAAGTTTATGTGGCATTGGTGCTTCGCAAGGAATTCGCTTCCCAATATGCCATCGGGTTGGAAGTCTACGTTGCTTCCCACTACAAAGAGGTTATGCTTAAAGGGTATGGAGTGCCTGTCTGTTCTAAATTCGAATTCCCCCAATACCTTTCCGCATGTGCTGACCGTTTTTCCAGCAATGGTGGATATGGTTACTGTTACGTACGTTTTCCGCCACCGCCATCATTCGATAATTTGTAATTTTAATATAATTTGTTTTAAAATGGTGTGATGGTAAGGTGGTGGAGGAGTTGCGCGGCCCACAAGTGAGTTTTCGAACACGCCCCGATTCGGGTGTGGGTCGTGCAGCTCTTCGAGTTCGAATTCGGTTTTCGAAGTGGACGTTGATGGGGAGCGAGAGAAAGAACAGGTGAATGTTTATACGGTTGTTGATATACGGTTTTGCAATTCCGTTTTTCATTGGATTTGGAAAAGAGTAGCAAAGAGTACGGTTGTGGTTGGTCCCGGTGGGGAATTCGCAGAGAAAAAGAAAGATAAGAAACCCGTGCCTTTTTTTGTTTTAAAATTAAAGAAAAGTAAAAACTGGAAAATTAAAAAAGTAAAAGGAATGTTTTAAAAACACACTAGATTCCCAAAAGTGTTAAAATTGTTTGAAGACTTTTAAATATATCTCGTAATTAATTAAAGTTCTCAGTGTCAGATTCTTTCAATTGATTCGGTCGCCAAAGTTTACCCTTCATATAAATCCTAACTCAGATATGACGCGAGTGTGAACGTCCAAAACCAATCAACTATAATTTTTTGTACAGTGTCACGAACATCTATTTGCAATTAAATGTTGATCACTGACCTGGAGAGCGGTTTCTAAAATATCAAATTGTTTCAATGGTGCCCATGGAAATAGAGAAGCTTCAAAATATGATCTATGGATTCTAAATAAATCATTCACCATTGAAAGGACTAATCTGGCCGAGAGTGGGAACACTGTACATTCCTGACCATTGCATTCCAAGATTACAGGTAAAATAAATAAATTAGATTTAATTTTCTGTGGCAGAGACAAAAAAAAACGGTCACATTTCTGGGTCTGAATTATCTGCAGGTCGTTCAATATATGGATTATCTGATTTGATCAGGCTGATGTCGGCGCCTGTATCGATGAGGAACGTCGAGTATATTTTATCCGATGGATTCAATTTTACAGGTATTACTGGCTCCTTAAATTCAGGGCAGAAAAATACGCGCATTTAAAAATTGACATCGGGATGGGGTGTATATCGGCGATTGTCTAAACTCGCGAAGGATTGCCGTTGCTCGCTGCCCGAGTGAGTTCGTTTCCCTGTTGTGAATTGGATACCCTGTTAATATTTTGATTTTGTCGAATATTTCGATTTTCAATCCGGGGCGAGTTTGTCATTGTCCTATTTTGAGATTGATTGGATTGGTTAAGTTGAGTTCTAAGGGGATTTCGACTCGTCGAAGGTTGGTCCTGGTTTCACATATGAGCTAACCTTGTTCTGCACTCTGACTCAGTGTGATTATACTTTCGACAGTATGTGGATTGGAGACGTTCAACTTCGGTCTTAATGCGTTGGGGGACGAAATTTGAAAAGTTTGTATTGCACTGGCAAGTCGCAGAAGTGTGCCCCTTTTTGTTGCATGTTTGGCAAACAATTTGTTGGTTATTTCTCCTAAAATTGTTAGTGGATGCTGCCATTGTGTACTCGCTGTTCATTCTTTGATATTGTTCCAAAGCGTAGCTAATGGCTGCTTTTAGATTTGAAGCCCTATGCGCTTTTACTAAACTTTTGAGGCTGGAATTTCGTATCCTATCCTCAATCGTATTTAAAGCGAGTATTTGATTTTCAGCCAGAAGATACGTTCTGACTGCAGGATCAGATGAACTAGCGTATGTGGCGCTGTCCAATTCATGCAGGTGGTGTGTGAGTCTATTTGAAAACTCCTTCACATCCTCCTTGCTATCCTGTTTAGTTGCCACTAAGTTATTTTGAGCAGCAGACCTAGAGATGAAAGCTTTAAATTCTCCCTCCAATTCGGATACCAAATCTTCCCAAGTAGAAATGATTTTATGTCTGATGCAGTCACGCGTCGGTCCCTGCAATCTGGTCTTTACCACCCTTAGAATAAAGGGTTTCTGATCGTCATCTTGTGCTTGTGAGAACAAAATGTCTCCACAAGAGACGAAACCCTCTAATTCGTCAGGATAACCGTTAAATACAGGCACGAATCCCAATATGTCGCTTAATCCTATGGGTGAATTCATTCTTGAACTCTGTTCGCGTGTTTCCGTACGTACGGTTTCCGACGTTTCGTCCTCGCGATTTTGTATGAGCTCGCGCTCAGGTCTCTGCGAACGTGTACCCGGTTTATTTTTGTGGCTCACGACGTATTTGTGAAACAGACCTTCCCAAATGATGGTGAAAAGGGGTAGAGAACAAAGAGATGAGATCTTCATCGTTCCTTACAAGAAGAAAACACAAGACGAAAAAGCTCCTGAAAACTCGTTTAGACTCTATCTTATATGAAGATGTTTGCTCTGTTCAAAGTGAGAGAAATCGACCTTTTCGCCCTATGGAAAAAGTGTATAAACCGTCGAGAGAGAAAAAATATCCTAGAATAGATTTTCAAAGAGTCGCAGATGATTCAGAGGAAAAGATTCGACCCAAAGAAAACTTTCTAAAAAGACGCTAAGGACAAGGACCAAGAATTTAAATTTTGTTCGTTCAGCTTATCACATAAGAAAAAATCTTCCCCAAAAAGTTTAAATAATTTCAGGAATTATATGTATATATGTATGTGTATAGTAAATTCAAATATATCAAAAATCAAAAAATAAAAATCTAATTTATAGTTTATTTTTGTATGGGGTTTTTGTTTTTGTCCCCCTTACGAAGAGTAAAATAGAGGTAAGTCAGGTAAGTGAAGTTTAGGGGTTTTTATTAGTCCCCGTTTAGATAAATAGAATGCCGTAAACATTTTAATTTATTAGGTTTTGGGGATTTTATTTGTCCCCGTTTGTATATATTTTAAAATGTACTTTCCTTAGAATGGCAAAATGTTTCGAAAATATTTGATGAAAACAATTTTTAGTTAACTTTTAGGGGTTTTCTTTGACTATCTAGTAATATAAGAGTTCTTTTCTATTCTCTTTATAAAAAGGAAAAATATTTAAGAATGTCTTTTGTAAGTGAAAAAACAATTTTTAATTTACTTTAGTGGTTTTCTTTGACTATTTAGTTCTTTTTTATCTCGTTGTAAAAAGGAAAAATATTTTGCAAATTTCTTTCGTAAGTGAAAAAATGGCTGTCTGGGCAAAAGGCCCTCGGACTTTATATTCGTGAGAACGTGTCCTATATATGTAACATTGAATGTACAAGTTATTAAATCAAAATTAAAGTGTTTTTTTTCGAACGCCTCCAAGTGTAGGCATTCATTTTGGTTTGCTTAAAGAAATTTTACAAGTATTGCAAAGTACTGTGTTTTCGTCAGGACACAGTTGTCGATTTTCTTTTGTGTGCCAGTGCGAAATTACGTTCATCTGTTGCACTGTGATCGGTTTTAAATCGCGTTCAAACCAAAGTCTATCGCAAACAGAGCAAGCATACCCAAAGTCATTGTCAAGAAACATCAATTTAAATCTTGATATCGATTTGTTCCATTTCATGTCCCATATCTCTTGCGCCGATATAACTGGTTGTATTGTAAAATGCGCGGGTTCTGCTGCTGTAGGTTTACAACCTGTAGTTCTTGAACGTTGTTTGAACTTGCCGCTGCGAAACCACAATGAACAGACAATTTTCTCTTAGCTCTTTCTTTCAACCTGTACAGCTGTTCTCGGCAGTGCAAGGCGCTGTCTGTATTCCCGTTGTCTCTCTGCATTTGACTTAGGAGCAATTAAAAGTGTCGCGCTCTCGCTCACTGCAGCTCGCGCGTTATCGGTTATCGTTATCGTAACGGTACAAACTTTTTTCCGAATGCCTCCCAAGGTATACCGATTTATATGACGTTGTCACATCAAACAGAAATTTAAAACGAAAACAATATACAAACTCACTTCATTATTGTTGTTGGCTAACAAAAAATGGTTGTCTGGGCGCAAGGCGTTCGGACATTATATTTGTGACAACGTATCCTAAATATGTAACATTGAATATACAAGTTAATAAATCAAAATTAAAGTGTTTTTATTCCTTTTATTCCTTAAATGATAATTACATATATAAGTAATATTTTTTTTCTTTTATTTCTTAATATTTTACATTTTGTGATATATTTTTATAATTATGTTCGATATTTTATTTTATGTTGCATTATTTCTTTCGATTGCTTTTACTCTGTTGACGATAGGACGATGATACGAGAAGTAGGATATCAATGGTAACATCTCAACTGTAACGTGTCTTGAGAAGCTTAGGTCGAGGGTTGTTCCTCCCAGTGTTGTAGGCTTGTTGGCATTCGACGCGCATTCGAGATTGAAAGTACTCTTCATGAAGTTAATAAATGCGCTATCAGTTGTGACATTTATATTGAAGTCGCCACAAAGAAGAATTGGTAGGTCTGCATCAACTTCATATATCGTCAGTACACTCTGATTGTGTACATATGGGAGTAATGCTTGGTGCAACAATAAACCAATGTTCGGGATAGTTGATCCAGGATGAATGTACACTGCCCCTAGTAATACTTTGTACATTCTATCGACAGTGAAGCATGAAATTTCAGCCAAGCACACATCACCCGTGTTTTTAATATGACGAGCTGAATCGGACAATTCAACTCGAAGAAGTTCCTTGGCCATGGACGGCGATGATAATCTTATATAAATCGCTATTCCACCAGCTGCGTTTGTTTCAAAATCCGAACGATAGTTCTGCTTCGTAACGCACTCATAATTATTGATTGGCACTGAATCACAATCATCGCGCTTCCACGTTTCGGTTAATACGAGGTAATATGATCTTGGTATGACAGTATCCGTTTGAATATCCTCTGAATGGGCCGACAAACTTTGCACATTGAGGTTTGTCACTATTGTTTGTTTAGCGTTGTCAGCTTCGTTACAGAGTTCCACTGCCTCCTTGGCAATAGTTGAAAGTATGTGTCCGTTGAGTCGCAGATACTCGTTGCGGATATCGCGTGTATTCTGTGAGTCATTCCCTTCACGCCCATGCTTGAAGACAAATGGCCCATCGTTCTCCGTAACGACATACAAGCCGTCTAGATTCGTTACCCGACTCATCGCTGCGTACACTAACTGCAGCGGTTGCTTGGCAGAGTATTTATATACGATCTTTTCAAACGTCCCACCCTGCGATTTGTGAATCGTAATCGCACAAGCGGGCACACAGGGAAACTGTTTTCGTTTGCACTTTACGGTTTTTGTTAGCGTAATGTTCACTACATTTTTATAAATCGGCACCCATTTTCTAGAAATTGTATTTCCTTTGCTTTGTACGTAAGGTCGACACTTGATTTTAGCACTGGTAGCTGTAGTCGCTTCGAGAAACTCAAACCACAAGGTAATTATTTCTTCTTTAAGTGCCGGTCGATCTTTGTTGTGCGATGCTTTCACATTTTCAGAATGATCGCCTTTATTTGATAACTGACGCTCGATATGTTGCAAGACACCAATAGCACCATTTACAAGTCCATCAGCAACATCTATATTGCAAGTAATCATGTACGAATACCCCTTTGCAAATGGAAGCAAGTACGGCAATCCGTCGGTTTCTGCCACAGACATTTTATGAAGTTTACCCCGACACTGCGTGTTATCTTGTTTACTCGAGTATCCGATGATGATGTCTTGGGCTAGACAATTGTTCGCGTTAATTATGGCGCTTCTGTTGAACGAATCGACTTCGTTATTACTGTAGTACAGCCGAACGACATTCTGTGCGTTTTCCTTCCACCAATATTCAGTTTTGTGCCGGGACTCGATAAGTGCGATCTTATCGTCACACAGTTTCAGTCCGTCGCCAATTTTCGTCAATATGATAGAGAATCTTGCGTCGCTCTGCCGGACGACACGAACCAGCGGAAAGTAACTAATGCTGTGCCACAGAATTGGTCCTCCGAGTTGATTGATCGGTAAACTGTAACACGGACTTGCTCGTACCGGCGGCAGCTGTCTGAAATCGCCGCATAAAATCACGTGGAAGCCTCCAAATGGTTTGTCGTATATATCGGCGATCTGTTGCAGTCGATAATTTATTTTCTGAGGAATATCAGAACTCAACATCCTGATTTCGTCTACAGACACCACTCTGACGGCTACAAACGCATTTCTGTAAGCCTGTAAATTCTCTGTCGACAAGAGTTTCGTCATGCGCGAAGTGGTTAAAAACAACACCGAATGAACAGTAGTGCCGCCAAGAGGCACAGCGGCTTTACCTGTACTCGCACAGGCAATGTATGCGTTGTTCATTGAATTATGCTGCTGAGTGTAGCGGTTGTACGTTTCCATTAGACATTTCAAAGTATACGTCTTTCCACAACCTGCGGGGCCTGTAAAGAAAATTTGCATGCGTTCAGATACACCGTCTCCACAACCGTGTATTCGATGTATAACCTCCAGAACAATCTCTCGTTGCTCCGGATTGGTGGTTCCTATAAGCTCGCAATACTGCTGTTTCGTCATCACGTTGCTCCGCTTCTTTACAATAGACAGCCCCGGATGCGAAACTATTTCGTGAATATCGTCAACATTTTCAACACCATTCTCTCCGAGCATGCGTTCGACAAATGCCGTTCTTGATTCTGCTTCTTGCACATTTGTACTCTCATCTTCGTTCTGCAAAATCATCATTGCTTCCAATTCTTTCATGACGTTTTCAATGTTCAGGTTCGCCTAGAATAAACTGCGGCGTTCCATGATCAAGTTTTCGTTTTCCTCAAATAATTGCAGACATTTATTCTGATCGATAATTTCTGTCACTTCGTTGCGAAACTGAACGTACAAGAGAACCATCTCTCGTTTATAATTGATAGTTTCGTCAATGTCATAATGTCGGTATCTTATGATACACCCGACCAGTCGTTTGCGATACTGTTGTTTTCTTGTTTTCCTTGCTCCTGACGTCTGTGCTGAAGATTCATGTTCTGCTTCTTGATCGTTAGTGTTTTGATAAACGTCATCGTCATCGTCAATGAAATCATTGGCGGAAACATACCACGAAGCAAACTCGGCCAAATACACATCTTTCAAGGACACCGGTCGTTCTTCGTACTTCTCAATTACGTTCTTCGTCCAAACATTGGTGCTGTCCGCGTCGATACCCTCGCGGTCCATTTGTTGTCGGCGTTTGCGACAGCGCTGTCTCTCTGCCGGCCACACTGTGGGAATGTATGCAATTTGACGACTGGTATCGCTCGTCGGTTGTCGAAGAAGATACCACGCTGCTTCTTGCGCTGACATCTCAACAGCGTTAAGTAATTTGATACTCAATGCTTTCAATTGTCCCGTGTAGTCCTTTTCAGGATTCTCTTGCATCATCGTTGAAAGTTCACGTCGTAAGTTACCCATTCCACGAGCCGATTTGTTTATGTACTCTACGACGTACTCGGCACAGCTATATTCGTCCAAGATGAAGTGAATACCTATGTTGGAATTCACTTCTCCAGCGAGATATGGATTGAACGTATTTGTCATAATTTCGTCGAAATTTCGTTTGAACAACAGAGTTGGTCTGCGCAAAGTTGAACCGATGATATCGAGGTATATTTAATGGGTTATGTTGTTAACCGCAAGAGAGTCTTCCACGATGATATCGAGGTATATTTAATGGGTTATGTTGTTAACCGCAAGAGAGTCTTCCATGCTTGTGTATCGGCGCTCATTCAAAGAGTAACGCATCTCCTTTGCTTTTGCTTGTAAGATTCGACGACGTCCATCGAATTGAGACATTGAAACCAATACGCGTGTCTCGATCATCGGCCAGTATGAAATCCCAAATTTGCAGCTCTTTTCGCCTCGCTTTGTACATGTAAACGTATGTTTGTGTATTTGATTGGCATAGATGGAATCACTCGGTAAATCATTTCGAGCAACAGAACTCAAACTTTCCACAAGCTCAATCGTTTTTGGCATATTTTCACAGACGGTCTCACGTGGGTCGTTATTCAACCATAATAATATATGGGCGTGTGGACTTCCACGGTGCTGGAACTCAATGCGAATGAAGTAATCTCTAACGAAGTACCTGCCAAACGGATTATACGACTGTTTTGATTTTAGCATGTTCATAGGCGAACCGACAAGCTTGTAGAAGTATATACAGCATGTAACAGGATCATCGCTCACCAAAGCGCATCGCTCGTTAACATTTAGATCACCTGCTGTTTTTCCTTGATATTTATTGCTAAGTCTGAGAAGTATACCGAGCAGCTTCATCCAGCGTATTTGGTTTGCACTTATACTTAGAAATATCGTTGGTTTTCCAAGTTGACGAATCATAGCGAAGAGATCTCTTTTGCGGCAATCCCAATATTGAACCGAGTTCGGCACTGTCTTCATAAATGCGAGATTTTTTATGACGTATTCGTGCAGAAATTCCGTGTCTTCTAACATTCGTCGCGTAACGTTTTGCGTTATAGATAAGTTACGAAAAGTGTTACGCTGTGAATTCCGTCTACAATGCGGATGCGCAATATTTTCATTGCAACCTACAAGATTTTTTGAGGCGTAGCTCCTCGTCTGTCGCGTCGTCGTATCTCACTCGTTCCCATCATGTATGGCGTCACTGAAATTCCCAGATGAAATCGGCATGGCTCACCAAAGCATATCGATGGAAACGACAATTCCTCCGCATGACGGCCGTAAATGATGTTAAGGGGTGTTGACTTCTGTCCTGGTGCGATATGAAGACTATCATCTTCATTCCACATTACAGTATGTTGTCTTGAAGCAAGAATCTCAGATTCAGGTGTATTTTCGGCAGAGATACTTTCTTTACGATTAGATGGATCGTCCTGTATATCATCGACTAATGCCTTGCCAGAATTCAGTCTCGATAAATCTACCTTGATTTCGTACAAACGATATAGAGACGACTTTCCTAATACTTCGAGCCACGCTTTGATTGTACCTTTAGACATATAACCGCTTACGTAGCTAGATTTGTGAGCAAGATTTCTTTTGATGTTCACATTGATGACACCATCGTCGTTTAATTGACGCGGTAGACATTTTACCATCTCCTGTACGTCAACCGGTACGTTGATCACCTGTCCGACGATTCCATACGAGAATTCGTAACGCAGACGTCGTACTTGCATGAACGGCAGCGTCGGCGACATTAATCGTTCACTGATGGGGTCCAACGGTGGTAAACCCGACGGTCGATCGGGATACGAAAATCCATTAACTTTTGCTAGTGTAGGCATTAATTTTGGTTTGCTTAACGAAATTCTACAAGTATTGCAAACTACTGTGTATTCGTCAGGACACAGTTGTCGATTTTCTTTTGTGTGCCAGTGCGAAATTACGTTCATCTGTTGCACTGTGATCGGTTTAAATCGCGTTCAAACCAAAGTCTATCGCAAACAGAGCAAGCATACCCAAAGTCATTGTCAAGAAACATCAATTTAAATCTTGATATCGATTTGTTCCATTTCATGTCCCATACCTCTTGCGCCGATATAACTGGTTGTATTGTAAAATACACGGGTTCTGCTGCTGAAGGCTGTTGTAGGTTTGCAACCTGTAGTTCTTGAACGTTGTTTGAACTTGCCGCTGCGAAACCACTATGAACAGACAATTTTCTCTTAGCTCTATCCGATTTATTTAATGCTGCAATGCGCTGCCTGTATTCGCGTTGTCTCTGTGTATTTTTTGTCTTTACACTTTCAACCTGTACAGCTGTTCTCGACAGTGCAAGGCGCTGTCTGTATTCCCGTTGTCTCTCTGCACTTGACTTAGGAGCAATTAATGTTGGTGGCTCAGCAGTTGGCATTTCGTCCATTGCTACGATATATTCTTGCTTCTTCGACAGTTCACAATACTCTCTCTTCTTTTATTTTATTCGTTTTGCTACGTCAACCTCTCTCTCGCTAGTCGCGCTCTCGCTCACTGCAGCTCGTGCGTTATCGGTTATCGTTATCGTAACACTACAAACTTTTTTCCGAATGCCTTCCAAGTGTAGGCATTAATTTTGGTGTTTGAACTTGCCGCTGCGAAACCACTATGAACAGTCAATTTTCTCTTAGCTATATCCGATTTATTTAATGCTGCAAGGCGCCGCCTGTATTCGCGTTGTCTCTGTGTATTTTTTGTCTTTACACTTTCAACCTGCACATGTGTTCTCGACAGTGCAACGCGCTGTCTGTATTCCTGCTGTCTCTCTGCATTTGACTTAAGAGTAATTAATGTTGGTGGCTCAGTAATTGGCATTTCGTCCATTGATACGATATATTCTTGCTTCTTCGACAGTTCACAATACTCTCTCTTCTTTTATTTTATTCGTTTTGCTACGTCAACCTCTCTCTCGCTAGTCGCGCTCTCGCTCACTGCGGCTCGTGCGTTATCGGTTATCGTTATCGTAACACTACAAACTTTTTTCCGAATGCCTCCCAAGGTATACCGATTTATAAAACGTTGTCACGTCGATCACAAGTTCACCTCAGTCTTAAATGTCACTAGTTAATTAAATAGAACAAAAAGTCATACCTTATGCTGATGCTGGAGCTCGTTGATGTTGATCCTGGTATAGTTTGGGCTGCTGTCGTCAAAAGAAATTTCCTCCTGCTGCTGCTGTTCGGCACCGATCGTCCTCCGGCTTCTGGATGCAGCTGTTCTTATTTTTTTTTTTTTCACTCTTGTCGGTGTTTAGCCCCAGGCATGTTATCAAAAATGTTGGTTTTTATTTAATTATTCACTTACTCCCGGCGTTTAGCCCCAGGGAACGCTTTAAAAAGTTTTAAGTTTAAATTACTTTCCGGTGTTGTAGCCCCGGAATACGCTTTAAAATGTACGTATCGTTGATGTGTCCACGAACTTCGTAGTCGTGTTTGGCAGCAGATTTCGTGTCGCAGTGGGCACGAATTTAGACAGATGATGTTTAGTGAACCAGCTGAAAGTATCTTCAGCAGAACAACACGTTTGCTTTTGTGTAGTCCAACAGTGTTCCTTTGGTAGGGGATTGTTGGATAATCCCACGCCGATTTTTCTTCTGTGGTAGATTGTTCAAAAATCGACCCCTGGAGCCAAAATTTGTTCTGGTTGGGGATTGTTGGATAATCCCACCAGTCTTCCGCAGTAGGGGATTTTGCGTATCCCACCGCTCCCACCAAAATTTGTTGTGTTCTTTTAGGGGTTTGGTTTCAGGAAGCGTGTCTCCTAGTCCATAAAAGGACAAGGTGATCTCTTAAAATAGACCACTCCTGAAAACTTGTCCTACAAAAGGGGTCGTTGTCGTGCTTCCTCATATACCTGAGGGAAGAGCAACGTCCTTGATTTCGGCCTCTGTCCTTGGTTTCGCTTGATCTTCTGTGGGGGCCAGGTGATACTTCGCTATCAGTTGGCCGCTAAATGAAAAATCCGTTTTGTTTTCTTTGGTAAAGAGTTTAATTTTTTAATAGGATTATTTTTGTCAGCTTAGTTTCTCTCCTGGTGTATCTCCTCCAGGGACTAAGATCGATGCTCTACTGCGGCCCGGATATCACGTAGCTATTCCTTTATATAGGATAACAAATCGAAAATTGTTTCCCAAAGATACACATTTTCGTACAACAATCTCGATTTTCGATCCTTCTCGTGCGATGCTCAATGTTTGTTTTAGATAAGATTCAGTTTTCTGAATCTTCATCAATCTATTTGCATATGAGGATTTGAAATGGTATTTGGGTATTGTTTCATCGTCACCGGCACTACAATCGGGAACCGGTCTTGGCCTTATTTAGCAAGTTCTGAGGCTTGTTAAATTTTCCATAATGATTTGTTTTTCCGGGCAAGGTCATTAGTCTTGCGCCATTTGGGTATTGTTTGCTTGTGGCAAAATCGAACATCTGGTGTGATTTGCCATGGATTTGGTTTGTTTAATTTTCTATGGAAGTTACCAGACTGAAATGTATTTCTGGATTTTGAATTGAGATTATGCCGTGGGGCAAATGCAAAGCTATAAACGAATATTTGATTCGTTTGTTGCGAATTTTGATTTTAGTTTAGGTTTTTTTGATTAAATTATGCCGTGGGGACAAATGCAAAGCGATAAGCGAATATTTTGATTCGTTATTGCGAATTTTGGATTTAGTTTTGGTTTTTCAGGATTTTGATAGTATTTAATGTTTTGGTGTGGGATTTCTGGGATTAGGATGTATGGATGGGGAAAAGGGTGGTAGGGCTTTTTAGAGCACTACATAGGGCTAGATTATCGTTGGGTATTTGACGAAGATTGTGTCTTTCTTTCTATAAACAAATATGTCTGCGAAGGCTAGGATATTTTTTAATGGAATATTTTAAGCTTCATGTTTTTTTACTTCTTTACGTTCTGGGATGTGATTTCTCTGTAAGGGCTCATAATTTATGTTAGATGAAATGGGTGAATTAATATACCTGAGTTTTCATAGACACATACGTCTGGGATTTTTGTTGAAGTAAATTTGTTGTCCTTTAAAGGTATAATTTCCATATTTCCGGTGATTGTTTCAATTATTCCCAGCACGAATAAGATCCTTGTGAGTTCCTTTACCTCCATTTACAATTATCGTGGTTCCTGAATCTTCCACTACAATGTGTTTTGTGGAACGAGTTTCGTTTTTCCCTCGTCTGTTCTTTTTTACAAAAATAATATCTCCGGGTGAATATATTTTATCTTTTCTCTTTTTATTTTGGAATCGATTTTGTTTCTCTTGTGCGTTCTTTAGTTTATCTTGTATGTCTACTGTTACTACACCGAAAAATAATTCGCTTGTTTTGACTCCCGTAGTCGAATGAATTGTTAAGTTGTATTGCTTAACCGCGTTGAATATTTCTTCTGACGCTGAGGTGCATTTGTCAACTGCCAGACTTCTACTGATTTCTAATAACGTTGAGTGAACTCTGTCGATATTTGAATTGGATGTTGAATGGGCTACTTTGTATATGTGTTATTCCTCTTTGTTCGAGTAAAAATTCGGTTTTTATTCCTTTGCGGATTGGTGCGTTAGCAGTCATGATTGATTCGGCGAAGGGAGATATTTGAGAGATTATCTTGTCGATGACTACTGTTTGCGTCTATTGTTGTTATATATATTTTCTTCTCTAAATAGAATGTGATAGGTGTGGGTTTTATTACTTGTTTAATCGGGTGTCTTTCATATTTACAGGTTGAACGAACTTCGCAGATTTTTTGTTTCGGCTTTACACATTTGTTTGAATGTGGGCCAGAAGTATTTTCCAGATATTTCTAAAATGTTGTTTCGATAATTTCGATGAGCTCTTTTGTGTGTTTCTTGAACAATTCTAAGTTGTTCGTCCTCATTTATTACATCTATTACAGAATATGGTGCGTGAACGATTTTATCGCAGTTTAGGTTTTCTTCGCCTATATTTCGGATCTCGTGAAGTGTCACTTCATCACAATGGATAGCATTGGTGTGGTTCGAGTTTATAACCGTTTTTAACACCCCAATGATTCCTCATAAATTACTGACTTTTAAGTGGAATCTTTTGTAACCCATAAATGTTGTTTTGTGTTCTACTTTGTCTTCTTCCGCAAATTCTATGAATATCTGACTTTTAAATTGATCTACTGGCTTTGCAACGCCTTTTTATTGTAGACTGGTGAACTATCCACTGAATGTTCCGAGGATGTTGATGACTTATTTATCTGTCTACTTAATGCGTCTGCGTCTGTCTACTTAATGTGCCTGCGACTATATTTTCCCTACCAGGCTTGTGTACTATTTGTGCTCTATATTCCTCTATCCCAAGGGTGATCAACCTTTTTAATCAACGAGCCAATTTAAATTCTAAATTTTTTTGGCGGGCCGCACATAAAATAATTTTAATAATTTACAAAACTTTATTTGCAATAAACATTAGAATAAAAAAATATAAAATTTACAAAATTGTAAAGATTTTATATTCAAATTTTAATGCAAAATAAAAACGAACAACAAAATAACAGAAAAACGAATTTACTTGAAAATTTTAATGAGAAATTTGGCACTGTTTTTTCGATACAAGCTGATCAATATCAGCCGGAATCGATGAGGTAGCTACACGCAGGCAGCTTGCTATTCGTGCATCACCCAGTCTTGATCGGTGATCATTCTTGATTAATTTCATGGTTGAAAATAATTGTTCGCAAACATATGCACTTCCGAACAGAGACATCATTTACTTTGCATTTTTCGTCAAAAGTGGACATTTCTCAGGGCTCACATACGTTTTCTAAAAATGTTCGATGTTTACTGAGAAAAATACATTTTTTAATTCGGTATTATTCTGCATGTCAATCACTTCCATTTGAAAGTGTTCGGGAACTATATCCACATCGATATTAAATGGCGAGGAAAACAATTTCATAGAAACCGCTGTCTTTTCAGCTTTGAATATTTGGAATCGTAATTAAAATTCGTTCATTAAAATGTCTATATATTGTGCGTATTTTTGAGAAGTAGTAACGTTTTCTTTTCTAAATGTGGAAAGTGAGACACATTATTCTAGAAAAGATGTTGTTTTGAATTCTGAATTTTATCATACAAATTGTTAATAAACTGTCCTTTGCCTTGATGTTCCACATTAAAATCATTGAGATGCTGAGTCAAATCGACAAAAAACTCAAAATCACTCACCCATTCTTTATTACCAAAATGAGGAAAGGCATATCACTTCATATCCAGGAACAATTGTATCTCGCTTTTTAAGTTGTATACTTGTGTTGGCTATCGAGCGGCCAACACGTACTGTGATTTCTGCCGACCGAGGAATGTCGTCGGAGAAGATCTCTGTAAGTTCCGCCGACTTATGAATCTAGTCGGGGAATATTACGCACTATTCACAATGTAGTCGCGAGGAATGGCGGCTGAAACAATGTGATCTCCTGGCGTGCTACGTTGGTTCTCTTGGCTGCAGCAATAACTATAAAAACGTCAGGAACAGTGGTCGCTCCTGGCTTGCAATAATGTTGGTGGCAGCTAACTGAAAGCAATTTGACTTTAAAGAGGTAAAAGGAAATGAGTACCTAAATTACTGCAGAAATCCCGCAAATAAGCCTCCTCCAGATTTCCACTAATACTCGGGTTGATTTCTGGTTACTAAAAGATCACTTTATTTAATCGATTGAACTAATTTATACTGATTTATAGTGAATACACGGAAAGACATGTGAACTCTCCAACAAACTAACGAAGAAAAAAGAATAGTTTGTTTATGTTGCTTGACAACCAAATTCGATTATGTCAGCTAGTTGCTGACATTTGTTATTGTGTTGCCAAGGCCAGCATTCAGTTGCGAATTCACTGGCTGTGTCCAGTGCGAATCCGCAACAGATTAGCATTGCACCTCTACTAAGCCAACGTACTTCGGTATTAAAAACCACGTCTCCATATTCAGTTTCTAAATCTTTCAGAAATTCTTTATATTCACGGTGATTTAATGCGCGCGACTTTTTAAAATGGATTGGTTTAATTATTGGTACTGTGACATTTGACAAACTCAATATTTTCGCACACAGATTTTCCTGGTGAATTATGCACTGGTTAACGAATATTTCGCTTCCTGTGACCTTGTGGGAGTAGTTGGTCTGTGCGTCGGCATGGGCGCTGATTCTACCACCCACCCCCTACTTCGAGTTCAGCTGGAAATTGTTCGCCGGAAATTTTCACCCAGAAACGATCGACAGAAGAGGAATCAAAAGAAACACTAGTCTTGTTGTAATTTTTTTTTTTCATTTATTAGATTTATTCACAAGTTATTTATTCCAGATTTAAGGTGACAAATCGTACTACACTCAATTAACTTTTAGGGAACCGATTTTGATTACACTAACGACGACGTATGCACTAACATATTATTACTAAACTGATGCACTAGGGTAAAAATTACTTTTAAATTAGTAGGTTTCATCCCCGAACGCGAAACGAGGAAAGGGAGATCGCGTGACCTTTATGAACGCACCCCCGCAGACGGCGGAGAGCAGGGGTGAACCAACCGTCGCAAACGGTGGTTGTAATAGGACTCCGCGATCATCATCTCATGCGGAGATGATTTCGCTAAAAAGGGAAATTTAAGTAAAAAGGAAGAAAGAGAAAAACTTTTCTCTTAAGGGGGTGAATATATTCTTGCCAAGGATATGTTTTATCTACCACGAGTGTAACGTAGAGTCTCTCTTGTGGGAACCAGAAAACCGGATCTCGTAGTTGAGATCATGGTTGTGTGTGTCTGGACGTTCAGATCCGATGTTGTTGCACGTTCTCACAACGAGAAAGGCAGTCGGCGAGAACAAAGGAAAAGGCGACCAAATGGTTCGCAGGTGTTACAGCTGTAAAAACAAGCTGACCGACATAGTATTTTAACCCAGACGAAGGGTGCCGAATGTTTGGTATTTATGGTGCTTATGCACATTAAGGAACAATTTTAGGAATTTCAGATAATGGTTGAAAGCATTACATGTCGTTGGAAAAGGAAATGTTTTCTGGGGCAAACAATGGGAGTTATGGATTTCCTAAAAAGGTCATGAAATATTCTTACAGAAAATTGTATGCGAAGAGATGGATGAAGTTAAGTTTTCTTAACAGGCAATTTAAGATCATGGGTTTGATCTCTTAAATGCGTGCAGCGTTTTTGCGTGCCGAATGCGATTGCATTGGCGAAATTATATGGGAGGATGAGTGTTATGGGGGTTTTTAAGGAAAGCGTACCGTGAGGTTAGGCGGAACCGCCACAACCTTCTTAATGTCTTGAAATAGCCTTCCCGATACTTCTGCCTCCATGCTCGACATTGCTCGTGCTCCATCTGTCGATATACCAATAATCTTTTGCAATAAAATTGAAGATTTTTCCAACACAGACTTTAGTTCATCGTACAGGTCTTTGCCGGTTGTAGTCCCTTGCATTGGAATTAGTGAACACAATTATTCTGTGATATTAAATCTAGTGCCAGTACCACGTAAAAATATATCTAGTTGTGCTGTGTCGCTAATATCACAACTCTCATCAAGTGCCAAAGAACAGTATTCGAATTTTGCAATGCGTTCACGAAGCGTTGTTGCTATGCTCTCGGACAAGTCTTCAATTCTCCTTGCAATGGTGAATCTTGATAAACTAATGTTTGAAATAATATTTATTTTATCAGGAAATGCAATTTCTGCAACAGCAGTCAGACATTCTTTTATCATCTCTCCATCCGCAAAGGGTTTCATTTTGTTGCTAGTATTTGACTGACAACAAAACTAGCCTTTACTGCCGTATTTGATAAAATACCTTGATTTTTAAACATAGCCCGTTATTTTCAGACGGTTTTCTCCATTTGCTTAAACTTATCTATCCTTAGTTGTCCTGTTAAGTTTTTATATTGTTTTTCACGTTTTGTATCGTAATACCTTTTTATGTTATATTCTTTTAATATCGACACAGTCTCTGAGCATATTAAGCATACAGCTTTATCTCTAAAGAAAGTGAAAATGTAATCAAATTTCCACATTTCTTGGAATTGCCTGTGCTCAGTCGCAACCTTTCGTTTTTTTGTTTGCTTTTCCGACATGATAGTATGGGTTAAAAAAAAAAGTAGTAAAACTTAATTTTTAATGAAAAAACTCTATTAACTTTTTGACAATAATATTGCACTCACGCCTTTCAAGAATCACAAGAATTGCTAAAATGGCTAGTTAACAGCTCACCGGTCTGACTGATTGTGTGACAGAAGCAAACACAAACAAGCACAGACGCGGCGCGGTCGTATTGCATGTTTGAACAAGTCGCTGACAAGTAAGTAACTCATCATAAAAAAATTGCTTCTGTTTAGCATGTAGTACCATTTTATTATAAATAATTTTATAATAATATATTGATGGGAGAAAGTCGATAAAATAAGTTCAACTTTAGAAATGATTAGCGGACCGCATAAACATGTTTAACGGGCCGCAAGCGGCCCGCGGGCCCCATCTTGCTCATCACTGCTCTATCCTATTTTTCCACTTTTTTATCTTAGTATTTGTATTCTTTTCGGACACTGCATAGGGCAGAAACTGGTAGTCTGTGAAAATCGTTAAGTCTGATACTCCCTGTATGTATATTCCTAGTTTGTCTAGTGCAAAGATTATGGCTAGCAACTCTTTTTCATTTGTTGCGTAGTTTTGTTCTGGCTTTGATAATGCTCTAGAGACGAATGTAATCGGTCGTTTTTCTTGAGATAATACTGCGTCAATCGCTGTGTTTGATGGGTCAGTGGTTAGTTCGAATGGTTTGGAATAGTCTGGTTGCGATAGCTCCAGGCATTCTTCTAAATGTGCTTTCAGGTCTTCAAATGATTTTCTTTCTTCTTCATTTGATTTTATTTTATAATTTGTACTTTCTTTCTGTGGGACCATTTGATCGGGTTTGAGCGAAGTTTTTCGCGAACTTACAGTAGAATCCAGTTAGGCCAAGGAAGGCCCGTAGCTCCTTTAGGTTTGTTGCCTCTGGGTATTTTCTGATGGTCTCAATCCTTTCCGGGTCTGTTTTTATGGATTTGTGGCTTATTATATAGCCTAAAAATTTCACATAGTCTTTAAAGAAATGTGATTTCTCTTCTGAAATCGTTAAGTTAGCTTTATGTAGAGCATCGAATATTTGTCGGAGATGGTTAGTAGTGTGAATATGCCGGTTCTACGCCAGGAAGTGACGTAGGCGTGTCATTTTGAAAAGCTCTCAAAAGCTCGCCGTTAAATTTGAAAATACTGCTTTTTGTATTCCATTTCCAGCGATTAAATTTTGAAAATATTGTTTTTATGTATTACATTTGATCGTTAAAAATTGAAAATACTGGTTTAAGTGCATGAGAGATGTGATTTATATTTGAAAGAAGGCATTAATAGGGGTTATTTTATGGTTTTTGTTGTTATATTATGTTGTGAATTGATAGTAATGATAGTTTGAAAGCTCCCTTGGGCATGTCTCGGATATCGAGTAGTTGGGGAATTATCGATTATAACTTTTCTCTTAAGGCTACTTTTCGAAAGCAAATCTTTTTTTTGAAAGCATATTAATTCCGGATACATTATTAATTGTATCTATGAATGTATGTGTGTTCTTGTTTCGTCGGATCGATCTATGGACATATGACGTCATCAGGGCTGCGCGCTTTACTTCGATGATTTTCATTAAGGTGATTTAATAGTTTTTGTTGGTTTTTAGAATGTTTTCAAGGGTCGACGTATGTTTTTTCTTTTGAAAGCATATAATTATGTGATTAATTGCATATGAAAGATTGATTTTAGACTTCTTATTTCACTCATTTGAAATATGAAAATATGACATCACCAGTTTAGGCGTTTTACTTTGTTGATTTGTCATTAAGGTGATTTAATAGTTTTTCGGGGGCTTTTTAGAATGTTTTCAAGAGACGTCGTATGCATAATTATAACGTAAACAAAAAAACTCAATTGTATCATTGCCATTTTTTTGCTTATATTACTTGGTATTGGTTCGTTGGCTTGATCTATGAAAATATGACGTCATTAGGTTTGTGTGTTTTAATTCGAGGAGCTTCATTAAGTTGATTTATTAGTTTTGTGACTTTTTAGATTGGTTTCAAGGGACGGCGGTTGGTTTTTTTTTTTTAAGCACATTGTTTGAAATTATATCAATCGTATGCGAAGTTGCGGCGGGGGCTTTCGACCATTAATTGCTTATATTAATTGCGTATGCTGGATATATTATTAATTGCATTTACGAATGAATGCTTGTTCTTCGAGTTTACGTATGGCATAATTATGATGTTTTAGCTGATACATAAGTGGTGGAGCATATAGGTAGGTGGGCGGCTGGGGGGTAATCGAGTATAGATAGCATAATTTGGACGGGGGATACCCATTATTTCTATTATTACGGTGTGTAGATGTAGGTGTAGAATAATACCGATTCTTTGTCACTGAAAAAATTATGGAGTTAGACGTAGAATAATTATGGCGTTTGATATAGAATAATGACGGAGTTACGTATAGCATAATAATTACGCCGTTTTAGCTGATACATAAGTGGTAGGGCATATAGGTAGGTGGGGGGTTGGGGGGTAGTGCACCATACATAGCATAATTTAGATGGGGGTACCAACTATATCATTTATTACGATGTGTAGGTATAGGTATAGAGCGTTGTTTTGCATGAGACGTCATTAGGTTTGTATGTTTTTTCTTTTTACTTTACCGATTTTCATTAAAGTGTTTTAATAGTTATTTGCCGGCTTATTTTCTAGAATGTTTTAATAGTTTTTTGCCGGCTTTTTTTTCTAGAATGTTTTCAAGGAACGCCATCTGTTTTTTTTTTGTCGATCTACATAGTAATGCGATTATGCATTATAGATAGGGATAATGGGGTATATAGATAGTTATGCGGTTATGCATTACAGATGAGGTTTATGGGATATATATGTATAGATAGTTATGCGTCTATGAAGTATAGATAGATAGGAATTTGGGAGCATAGATATTTAGAAATTGTGCAGCATAGGTAGAGATAATGGAGTATGGATAGATAAGAATTATAGAGTAAATATAGATAAATAGGAATTATGTAGTATAGGGAGATAGGAATTATCGATTATAACTTTTCTCTTTAGGATACTTTTTTGAAAGCAAATAATTGTGCATATATTAAGTATGGTATATTAAGCGTATGCGAACTTAGCGGGGCTTTCGATCATTAAATGCTTATACTAATTGTGTATATGAAGGAATTTTTTTGCAGCCCATTATGAAATATGCTGAATAAACAAAATACCACGTTTGCTGGATAATATATGAGAATTTTTGTATTCCACTATGAAATATGCAGAATCATCCAAATAACACGTTAGCTGGATAATATAGAAGAGTTTTTGGATTCCATTATGAAATATGCTGAATAAACAAAATACCACGTTTAGCTGGGGTAATATATGTGGATTTTTGTATCCCACTATGAAATATGCCGAATCAACAAATAACGCTTCAATTAGTTATATCTATTATTACGATGTGTCGCTGTAGATGCAGAGCGCTGTTTAGCATGAGACGTCATTAGGTTTGTATGTGTGTTTTTTCTTTTTACCTTATCGGTGTTCATTAAAGTGTTTTAATAGTTCGTTGACTTTTTCTAGCATGTTTTTCCATACAGATAGTTATGCGATTATGTATCATAGGCGGCGATTATGAGGTATACGGATAGTTATGCGATTATGTATTATAGGCAGGGGGATTAGGGGATATATACGAGGGTTGCCTCTTATGTTTCGGGATTTGGCAACCCTAGTGTTGCAATCCAGCAATTGACAGCTCTGTCGTAAGGTTGGACATTTTTGAGGTTATACGCACTCAGAACGTTTTGACATACGAGCGCTATTTGTGTTGTTTACAGTAACTTAAAAGATTCATCTCGGCCCAAAAATGGAATTAAATCGTCAACATTTTCGTGCGATTATTTTTTACAACTTTCGGCGTGGATTAACTCAGCAACAGTGCATGGGTGAACTTAATTCAATTTTTGGCGATGAAGCTCCATCAAGGACCAGCGTTTATCGACCGTATGGTGAATTCAATCGTGGTCGTAGTTCACTCCAAGATGAATTTCGTGAAGGTCGTCCAAAATCAGTTGTTGTTCCGAAAACCATTGATGCTGTGCGCGAACTGATATTGGAAGATCGTCATGTGACCTATCGTCAGATTGAGACAACCTTAGGCGTTAGTGGGACCAGCATACATTCAATATTGCATAAACACTTGACTGTCAAAAAAATTTGTTCGCGTTGGATCCCACACAATTTGTCAATCGCCCAAAAAAGGCTTGTGTCGATTAGTCGAAAGAAATGCTCAAAAAATAGGGTCGCGGTGCTTCGAAACAGGTCTATGACATCGTGACAGGTGATGAATCGTGGATTTACGCGTATGAGCCCGAAAGTAAACAGCAGTCGACTGTCTGGGTGTTTCAAGATGAGTGAAATTCAACAAAAGTTGTTCGGGCACGAAACACTTCCTAGCAAATGGTCGCCTGTTTTTTTCAGAAAAACTGGACATATTGCAACCGTACCACTAGTACGACGCAGAACAGACAATTCTGAGTGGTACACAACCATTTGTTTGCCAGTTGTCTTCCAAGAAATCAGGAAAACCAACCGCCGAGAACGGATCACTCTTCACCACGACAATGCGAGCTCTCACACATCGGCTGCGACAACTGCATTTTTGAGCACCCAAAACATTGATTTAATGGGTCATTCGCCGTATAGTCCTGACCTGTAACCGAATGACTTCTTTTTATTCCCGTAAGTAAAAAACAAACTGAGATGTCAACGTTTTCGGCACCTGAAAAAGCGGTTGCTGCATTCAGAATGCATGTGTTGGAGATACCTCAATCAGAGTGGCAAAAGTGCTTCGCCAATTGGTTCAAACGCATGCAAAAGTGTATAGATCTTCATGGCGAATATTTTGAAAAACAATAAAGTGATTTTCGATGATCAATATTTGTTTTTGTTCTCTAATCCCGAAACATAAAAGGCAACCCCCATACTAGATAGTCAAAGAAAACCCCTAAAAGTTAACTAAAAATTGTTTTCATCAAATATTTTCGAAACATTTTGCCATTCTAAGGAAAGTACATTTTAAAATATATACAAACAGGGACAAATAAAATCCCCAAAACCTAATAAATTAAAATGTTTACGGCATTCTATTTATCTAAACGGGGACTAATAAAAACCCCTAAACTTCACTTACCTGACTTACCTATATTTTACTCTTCGTAAGGGGGACAAAAATAAAAACCCCATACAAAAATAAACTATAAATTAGATTTTTATTTTTTGATTTTTTGATATATTTGAATTTACTATACACATACATATATACTGTTGCGGAACAAGAAGCAACAAAACATCATAATCAACCATAACTTCCAATAAATATAAATATAAATCATGCCAATGAGTTAAAGACCAAATGATTGCATCGGACTTAGAAGTATGCAAAGGAAAGCCAACTTTAACAAGCTTGAGCTTTCACGTCGATTATGAAATCAAAACAGATTTGAAGTGTGCCTTTAGGATGCTACGGAGTATTGAAACCAACGCCAAGGTAAACACTGTCAGCTGTTGAAGCTTTTGTAGATGGCTAGTACCGGTGCCGGACGATGACCCAGTACGGCAACGAAAATCCAACACCCAACGGAGAATGGCTGTTGCTGTTTTTTGGCAGTTGGATTTACGGAAGTTCGACTGTTTGAAAACGAAAGAGAGAATGGAAAATTGCGGCAGATCATTGGTAGTTTTCACTATTTAAAAAGAACACTGTCTTTGAATTCCAGCTAGTCAAAAAGGTGATATATTGTTCCAATAAACAATTAAAGATTGAATTCAAATTAATACGTTATCTTTTCTTTTTTCCTTTTGTGTTGCTGGTTTGAAATACAACCATATACATACAATTCCTGAAATTATTTAAACTTTTTGGGGAAGATTTTTCTTATGTGATAAGCTGAACGAACAAAATTTAAATTCTTGGTCCTTGTCCTTAGCGTCTTTTTAGAAAGTTTTCTTTGGGTCGAATCTTTTCCTCTGAATCATCTGCGACTCTTTGAAAATCTATTCTAGGATATTTTTTCTCTCTCGACGGTTTATACACTTTTTCCATAGGGCGAAAGGGTCGATTTCTCTCACTTTGAACAGAACAAACATCTTCATATGGGATAGAGTCTAAACGGGTTTTCAGGAGCTTTTTCGTCTTGTGTTTTCTTCTTGTTAGGAACGATGAAGATCTCATCTCTTTGTTCTCTACCCCTTTTCACCATCATTTGGGAAGGTCTGTTTCACAAATACGTCGTGAGCCACAAAAATAAACCGGGTACACGTTCGCAGAGACCTGAGCGCGAGCTCATACAAAATCGCGAGGACGAAACGTCGGAAACCGTACGTACGGAAACACGCGAACAGAGTTCAAGAATGAATTCACCTATAGGATTAAGCGACATATTGGGATTCGTGCCTGTATTTAACGGTTATCCTGACGAATTAGAGGGTTTCGTCTCTTGTGGAGACATTTTGTTCTCACAAGCACAAGATGACGATCAGAAACCCTTTATTCTAAGGGTGGTAAAGACCAGATTGCAGGGACCGACGCGTGACTGCATCAGACATAAAATCATTTCTACTTGGGAAGATTTGGTATCCGAATTGGAGGGAGAATTTAAAGCTTTCATCTCTAGGTCTGCTGCTCAAAATAACTTAGTGGCAACTAAACAGGATAGCAAGGAGGATGTGAAGGAGTTTTCAAATAGACTCACCACCACCTGCATGAATTGGACAGCGCCACATACGCTAGTTCATCTGATCCTGCAGTCAGAACTTATCTTCTGGCTGAAAATCAAATACTCGCTTTAAATACGATTGAGGATAGGATACGAAATTCCAGCCTCAAAATCTTAGTAAAAGCGCATAGGGCTTCAAATCTAAAAGCAGCCATTAGCTACGCTTTGGAACAATATCAAAGAATGAACAGCGAGTACACAATGGCGGCATCCACTAACAATTTTAGGAGAAATAACCAACAAATTGTTTGCCAAACATGCAACAAAAAGGTGCACACTTCTGCGACTTGCCAGTGCAATACAAACTTTTCAAATTTCGTCCCCCAACGCATTAAGACCGAAGTTGAACGTCTCCAATCCACATACTGTCGAAAGTATAATCACACTGAGTCAGAGTGCAGAACAAGGTTAGCTCATATGTGAAACCAGGACCAACCTTCGACGAGTCGAAATCCCCTTAGAACTCAACTTAACCAATCCAATCAATCTCAAAATAGGACAATGACAAACTCGCCCCGGATTGAAAATCGAAATATTCGACAAAATCAAAATATTAACAGGGTATCCAATTCACAACAGGGAAACGAACTCACTCGGGCAGCGAGCAACGGCAATCCTTCGCGAGTTTAGACAATCGCCGATATACACCCCATCCCGATGTCAATTTTTAAATGCGCGTATTTTTCTGCCCTGAATTTAAGGAGCCGGTAATACCTGTAAAATTGAATCCATCGGATAAAATATACTCGACGTTCCTCATCGATACAGGCGCCGACATCAGCCTGATCAAATCAGATAATCCATATATTGAACGACCTGCAGATAATTCAGACCCAGAAATGTGACCGTTTTTTTTTTGTCTCTGCCACAGAAAATTAAATCTAATTTATTTATTTTACCTGTAATCTTGGAATGCAATGGTCAGGAATGCACAGTGTTCCCACTCTCGGCCAGATTAGTCCTTTCAATGGTGAATGATTTATTTAGAATCCATAGATCATATTTTGAAGCTTCTCTATTTCCATGGGCACCATTGAAACAATTTGATATTTTAGAAACCGCTCTCCAGGTCAGTGATCAACATTTAATTGCAAATAGATGTTCGTGACACTGTACAAAAAATTATAGTTGATTGGTTTTGGACGTTCACACTCGCGTCATATCTGAGTTAGGATTTATATGAAGGGTAAACTTTGGCGACCGAATCAATTGAAAGAATCTGACACTGAGAACTTTAATTAATTACGAGATATATTTAAAAGTCTTCAAACAATTTTAACACTTTTGGGAATCTACTGTGTTTTTAAAACATTCCTTTTACTTTTTTAATTTTCCAGTTTTTACTTTTCTTTAATTTTAAAACAAAAAAAGGCACGGGTTTCTTATCTTTCTTTTTCTCTGCGAATTCCCCACCGGGACCAACCACAACCGTACTCTTTGCTACTCTTTTCCAAATCCAATGGAAAACGGAATTGCAAAACCGTATATCAACAACCGTATAAACATTCACCTGTTCTTTCTCTCGCTCCCCACCAACGTCCACTTCGAAAACCGAATTCGAACTCGAAGAGCTGCACGACCCACACCCGAATCGGGGCGTGTTCGAAAACTCACTTGTGGGTCGCGCAACTCCTCCACCACCTTACCATCACACCATTTTAAAACAAATTATATTAAAATTACAAATTATCGAATGATGGCGGTGGCGGAAAACGTACGTAACAGTAACCATATCCACCATTGCTGGAAAAACGGTCAGCACATGCGGAAAGGTATTGGGGGAATTCGAATTTAGAACAGACAGGCACTCCATACCCTTTAAGCATAACCTCTTTGTAGTGGGAAGCAACGTAGACTTCCAACCCGATGGCATATTGGGAAGCGAATTCCTTGCGAAGCACCAATGCCACATAAACTTTAAAAAGGGATTCCTTAAATTCGCTGTAAAGAAGAGAACTATGGTAGAACTCGAGCAGTCTTTAGGGAACAATAACGAGGTCAAGGAATATATTCAGAATGCCACGCCTTACGAGGCGTCTTCCACGGAAAATACAGGCATTCTAGAAAAATTGGATAACACCGTTCGTGAGTCAACATCCGAATCCGTTTGTCTACGGGCCGGATCTAGTGCTGTGACAAACACAACGAAACCAACCACCCTTGAATCTCCCTATCCCCATTTAAAAAAGTTTGTGGTAACGGAAAAGTTAAGGAAACTGCCGAAAAACGGAGTTTAGGAAAATATGAACCTCAAACTTCAATATCCCCAGAAAAATTAAAACAAAATCCTACAATTGATCTCATAAAATTGCAACCGCTATCCCAACAAATAATCCCCTTTAAAGAAAAATCCAGTCAAGAACTGATAATTAAAAAATCCGAGATCATGCCAGGGATATATCTGGGTGATAGTTTGACAACACCACAGGACAACAAAAGAAAGATATTACTAATGAACACATTAGACACCGATCAAGAAGTAAACACCAACGACATAGAAGTCGGATGGGAAGATCTGGATGAGTACAATGTGTTACAGGCGGATGAAATAAAGAACCTTCTAAAAAATAGACTTGAACGGCTAGAATCACTCCTAGAGTTGCGTCATTGTAACCAGGAGGAAAGGAAATCTATCCTAGACATCTGCCGCAGATTTAACCATCTCTTTTACTTAGAGGGCGACCATCTCACACACACTGACGCCATAGAGCATCAGATCATCGCGGAAGAAGGAAAACCCCCACTTTACATAAGACCATATCGCCTCCCAGATAGCTCGAAGCAAGAAATCCACAAACAAGTGAATGAAATGCTTCAAGATGGCGTGGTACAACCATCAGTCCTTGGAATTCCCCTCTCTTACTAGTACCCAAGAAGGCAGGACCTGATGGGACAATACGACGGAGAGTAGTTGTCGATTTTAGAGCACTCAATAAATTAACAGTCGGAGACGCATATCCATTGCCCAATATTACTGATATTTTGGACCAGCTGGGAAAAGCTAAATATTTTAGCACTTTAGATCTAGCAAATGGTTTTCACCAAATACGCATGGACAATAGAGACAAGGCAAAAACAGCGTTCACCACCCCCTTTGGACATTACGAATATAATCGAATGCCCTTCGGACTTAAAAACGCACCCGCCACATTCCAAAGGCTTATGAACCATGTACTCATGGGTCTCAAAACTAAATCCAAAATTCGCAATAAACGAATCAAAATATTCGTTTATAGCTTTGCATTTGCCCCACGGCATAATTTAATCAAGAAAAACCTAAACTAATATCAAAATTTGCAATAAACGAATCAAATAATCATTTATAGCTTTGTATTTGCCCCACGGCATAATCTCAATTCAAAATCCAGAAACACATTTCAATCTGGTAATTTCCCTAGAAAATTAAACAAACCAAATCCGGGCCAAATCACACCAGATGTTCGAATTTGCCACAAGCAAACCATACCCAAATACCATTTAAAATCCTCATATGCAAAAAGATTGATGAAGATTCAGAAAACTGAATCTTATCTAAGACAAACATTGAGCATCGCACGAAATGTATCGAAAATCGAGATAGTTGTACGAAAATGTGTGTCTTTGGGATACAATTTTCGATTTGTTATCCTATATAAAGGAATAGTTACGTGGTCTCCGGGCCCACATTGTATCTGCATCTGTACCTGAACACAGTTGGTCCTATCATCTGTATCTGAGCACAGTTGTGAAAGTGTAATTCAAAGTGAAAAGTCGAAGTAAATTCAAAGTGTTAATCGAAATATAATTCGAAATATAATTCAAAGTGCCGTATATGCTGTGCAGTAATGCACCAGCCCAAGACTATTTAATAAAGCGAAAAAGAAAGGCTATCGACTTTCTTCGCAACCCCCCTAAAAGAAATTCGACCGTCCCAACTTACTTGAGCCCTATCCCCGAAAATATGGCGTCAATTTCACCTGATCAAAGACCGCAGCAGGCCCTGGATCACATCAAGGCCCAGGAGAAGATCATCAACGACTTAACCAGAAAGATCGCCGAACTGGAAAACAACTTAAACCTTCCTGATTTATCAGATGAGTCTGACATGGAAGACCAACCTGCTCAGCTACCAGCACCAGCTGCCAAGGCAACACCAACAATATCAAGTTTCAAAACAACCCATGAGCCGAAAGCTCATACGAATGAAGGCACTTTCAAAGGAGGAGCTCCGAAGAACGAGAGGCCCCCGCCAATCAACATAAAAAAGGTCAACAACATCAAAAAAGTTATCCAGCTTCTGGAGAACGCCTTGGGGCACCGGAATTTTACCACCAGATCTAGGGGTGACAACGTTTCCGTATCACTATCTTCTCTAAAAGACCACGCTCTTGCCGAAAAAGTGCTTATTCTGAATAAGCTGGACTTCTTCACCTTCCTAAGGTCAGATCTCAAGCCGAAAACATTCATAATTCGCCACATCGACCCTGCTTGGACTAACGAAGAATTAAGCGCGGAATTGTCCAGATTAAGTCCCAACCTGAAAACGGCCAAAGTCGACTATTATCAAACCCCACACATGAGATCCAACAACATTTTCAACCTACGGATCATCCAACTGGCACCAGACGAAGACATTAATAACCTGAAAAAAAATTAAATACCTCTTCACTCATAAAATTGGCATATAGGTACCTCACAAGCAGGAGCTTCTCCACTGCAAGCGCTGTCAGCAGTCAGGTCATCTTTCATCTTCGTGTCATCTACCACGACGATGCGTAAAACGTGCGCAGGAGCATGAACCGAACCAATGCAAAGTCAAGCCACCGGGTGAGGAACCAGAACGTATACACACGGAAAATCCGGGTGGCTCCATTTCTGTAAAGGAATTGTCAGTTGAATGCTGCAATTGTGGTGGACCGCATCCTCCAAACTTCACAAAATGCCCGCACAAGCTCCTCTTACTGAAGCAGAGAGTGCCTCCAACCAAAAACAACACTGGCCAACTTAAGCAACCAACAGCAGCAGTTACTACAACAACGAGATCGAAATCCTATGCGGAAATCACCAGAGGAAACAACGCATCCTCATCACAACCAGGAACAAACCTAGGACTCGACATCATGGGATACATCCGAGAGTTGCAAGCTGTCTTACCGACGCTAAATGGATTAAGTAACTTCGAAAAAAAAGGTCAGATACTTTCTCTTATAACCTCACATATATTATCCCAAAATGTCTAAGTTAAGTGTAGTTGCCCTCAATGTAGATTCCATTTCGTCAAACATACGGAGGCATCACCTCCGACTGCTAGTGAAGGAGTTTTCTCCAGACGTCCTCCTTCTTTGTGAAACCTGGCTCAAACCCAACTCTCGCATTTCTATTCCAAATTACCAACTTGTTTCAACTCCTCGAATTGACGGTGCAAAAGGAGGTACCGGTATCCTTATTCATAAAAGAGTTCAATTCAGTGAAGTCAAATTTAGCAACATCTCCTGTGTCGAATACACTGCTGTCAAACTGCTCTGTGACAACAATAAAGTCTTGGTTCTAGTAGCCATCTATTTACAACCCAAGAGGTACCCTAACTTCCCATCTTCAGACTTCGATGAAATATTTCGTCAATCCCACCCCCACTCATTCATCATCGGAGGCGACTGGAATGCCCGTCATACCGCCTTCAACGACACCGCTTGCAATAAATTTGGCAAACAATTGCTTGCTTTCCTACCTCTCCACCCCTACGTCTATATCGACTCCCCTACGGAACCTACTCATTGCTCCAGCTCTACTCAATCAACTATAGACTTCTTCTTAAAATCTGCGATCCTACGCTCTGTATCTCCCCCTACTGTGTCGCACTTCTTCCCCTCTGACCATGCCTCCATCCACTTGGTAATTGACCTTGACCCCTTAAATCCGCTTCAATCTCTCAATCCAGTCCATAATTTCTCCAGAACTAACTGGAGAAAGGTCAACAAATCCGTTGGCGATATGTTTCAAACGCTTCCCATCACAGATACGAATAACTTGAATCCTAACGAAATTGAAGAAGCAGCTTGTAAGATGGAAGGGATCTTACAGCAAGCCCTGTATTCTAATACCCCTTCAAGGATGCCACACTCCTTCGTAGGTAAACCACTTCCATATCTCACCCTCAAACTCATCTCATTAAAAAAAAAGCTCCGCCGAAAACTATTTCGAAGATTTTGTCCCCTCCTGAAAGTACAGGTTCAATTATTGTCTACCCTCATTAACCAGCAGTTAAATGCTTTCGTAGAGCAGAACTACATCTCCACTTTAAATAGTATCAGACCCGACCGTAATCTTTACAAAAACATCAATCGCCTTACAGGACGAAAAATACACACCTCAATAGACAGACTAATTGGTCCCAGAAATAATATTCTGTACTCTGATTCTGAAATAGCAAACTATTTAGCGGAACACTTCTCCCAAGTGCATAGGCAAAATGATAGCCTAGCCAACTCCGAGTTTGAGGAAGTGGTCAACCGTTATACATCCCATGAACTAATCTCCTCATTCACTCCATTCATAACTGAATTTAATAATGACAATAGAGCATCTCAACCCACCGATACAAACTTCTTTTTACAACCACAGGAATTTAACCAAATGATATCTTCTCGTAGCAATAAAAACTCTACCGGCTTGGACAAAATTCCACAAGTGCTTTTCAAAAACCTCAAGCCTTCAAATCGACTATACATCATGACCCTGCTAAACCACATAATAAATGCTGGTCACATACCGGAGTCTTGGAAAACTGCCATAGTCATCCCCATTAAAAAATCAGGCGCATCCCTGTTGGCGGCCAATTTTCGACCCATCTCACTACTTAATAATTTAAGCAAATTACTTGAATTAAAAATTCACCATTACCTACTCTCCTTCGCGGAAACTAACTCATTACTCCCTGATTTCCAATTCGGTTTTCGTGCACAACACTCAACATGTCACGCTCTCCTCAAGTTTACTCACGACATCACTATGGCTCTTAACGAAAACCGCGTAAATGAATTCCTCCAAATTCTTTCCTCCTACTTCCTTAAATGCAAGATCCGCTTAAACCCCAACAAAACTCAGATGATTGTATTTAAAGGTAGAAACGTTCACTGTACCAATAACACGGTACGTAACCATTCAAAAATCCAACTGAACCTCTGCAACACCATCATAAAACCATCTAAATCACTAAAATACTTGGGCATTACTTTCGAAAATAATCTCTCTTTCACGACTCACATAAACATTGTCATCCGCAAAGCGGGGATACAGCTGAACCTTTGTCGGAAAGTAATGTGGAAGGCAGATGGTCTCTCTCAACAAGTCAAACTTCTACTTTATAAACAAATCATCAGGCCCACACTTACTTACGCTTGTCCCATCTGGTTCCATATCTCTCCCTCTCAAATGGAAAAACTTCGTACCTTCGAAAGGAAGTGTTTCAGACTAATCACAGGACTACGTCGACAGCGCGACTCCCACAAATATATCAGAAGCCTTATGCTATACCACTCCGTCGGTCTGGAGAGATTGGATAGAAGGTTCCTGGAATTGTCGATAAGATTCATTGAAAACCTGTCAGCCAATCCAAACCCTCTCATCAATTCCCTTAGCCTCCCCAGCCACAATGCATCAAATCCCTATCTTCATGCACTCCATTTAAAGGCTCTCTTCTACGCAGGAAGATTAGTAAATGATGCGAACGAAATCATCTACCATAACAGGGTAACCGATCTTAACCACTTCAAATACTCAAACATTCAACCCTTTTCTCGGGTTCTTTCCTTTAACCAGCAGTCGGTGGAGAGACCTCCCTCTGCCGCTCCCTTCCCTCCTTAGGGTATGTAAAGTATGAAATCTCAACTTAAGCTTAAGACTAGGCTAATTTGTTCTAAATGACTATATGTGAGTTTATTTAACTACCTTAGATATAAGCTAGATTTAAGTAGAGATAAGTAGTTTTAAGAATATTTATTGTAAACATTGACAATCCATCCTGGTTTTCATGACCTTTCCAGGAGTCCTACTAATAAATTGTATCTGGAATAGATCTCCTTAGACGTAAGACCTCAAATTAAATATTACTTGGAAAAATGTTCTAGACATTGTAAGTAAAATTGTCACAACTTAGTTAAGTTAGCTGTAAACTTATGTAACTAAACTTTTAATGGTCAATAAAGACAGCGTTTTATAAAAAAAAAAAAAAAAAGGTCTCCGGGCCACTTCACTTCGGAACGTTCATGCAGTCAGACATACTGATCGTGTGCTCGTGTACAACCAAGATTGAAAAAAAAAAAAAAAATTTAATTCGTAGACGTTAAGTCGTCGACGATCGACCGCGTTCACATCGAACCTTATGTGATATATTGCGTTTGTTTGTGAGCATTGCGACAAATTATAACTCCAAAAAAAAAAAAAACACGTGTAATTTTCGCTTGATGCCGTAGTCGACATCTGTCTACACAGATGCCAGAAAACGACCCGAGCGCTACCCGGGAATATCTATTGGAACGGAAGAGAAGAGCCATTGAAACTCTTCAAAACTCATCTAAGAAGACCACAAAATTGGAAAATCCAGGAAAACACATGGACTACGAACAAAAATTCCACGAAGCCCTGGAATACATCCAACAGCTTTCAGCAGACGTGAAACAACTCCGGGAGGAAATTCACTCCCTAAAGCAACCCACCTAAAACACCGACGATGCGTGTATGGAGATGAAGCCTTCTCCCAGCTTACACCATAAAACATCTCCACCCAAACAACAATCATCAGCCCATAAGGAATCCACCAAACAAGCCAAGCCAGCACCGAGTCCCCTGCCTGCCCAGCACAAAAACGAAAGACCACCGCCAATCTACATCAGAAACCCGACCAGCACCAAAGCACTAATTCAAACCCTGCAAAATGCCCTGGGTCATCGGAATTTTAGCACCAATACAAAAGGATCTAGGACTTCAATAACAGTCAGATCATTACTCGATCATGATAGGGCAGTTAAAAAACGGTTGGAGGAGCAATATCACTTCTTCACCTTCCAGCATCCGAACAGCAAACCAGCTACCTTTATTATAAGGCACATCGATCCCGAATGGACCAACGAAGAAGTGGGCCTGGAAATCGCTAGGATATGTCCACAAACAAAGATCAATAAGCTGGACTACTTCCAAACACCATACATGAGAACAAACAACGTAAAAAACCTCCGGATCATACAAATCCCACCTAATCAGGACATCAAGCAACTTAAACAAATTAAATATTTGTGTACCCAAAAAATCGCAATCGAAGACCCCCACAAACAAGAAATTCTTTATTGTAAGCGATGCCAAGAATCAGCACCAGCAAAGACGTTGCGGCAGATGCGCAGAGGAACACGAGCTCGAGGAATGCAAGGTAAATCCACAAGGCCTGGAACCTGAAACAATACAAACCGTCAACGCTGATGCATCCATTACCAACAAAAAGATCACAGTTAAATGCTGTAACTGTGGAGGCCCTCATCCGGCAAATTTTTCCCAATGCCCTCAGAAGCTAAAACTTCTGGAAAGACGGAAATTAGCAACAACTATTAAATCAACAACAACAACAACAACAACGAAACCAACAGTATTGCAGGAAACGAAGTCAACCCGACCCGGAATATCGTACGCGGATGCAGCAAGAGGAAACCTCAACACTACCACTCCCCCTAACAACAATACTGAAAACTTCAATCTAGACATCATGGGATACATCCAAAGCTTACAAGCCATGCTACCTTCGCTGAGGAAGATGTCAGAAATTTGAGAAAAAAGGTCAGATTCTTTCACTAATAACTTCCCATATTCTTTCCAGCTCTCTCTAAACTAACCATTATCTCCCTCAACACAGAATCCATTTACTCTAATATACGTAAGCAACACCTCCGGTTGTTTGTTGAAAAATTTTCCCCAGATATCCTCTTCCTTTCAGAAACCTGGCTCAAACCGAATTCCCGAGTTTCAATTCCCAATTACACTTTAGTTTCTAACCCCAGAACTAATGGATCCCACGGAGGTACCGCCATCTTAATACACAAAAAATTTCAATTCAGTGAAATTAGATTCACTAATATATTCAGCATTGAATACACGGCAGTTAAACTTTTTTGTGAGAACAATAAAGTGCGCGTCTTAGCATCCATTTATATTCACCCTTCAGGACAACCAGATTTCCCAGATGCTGACATTTCTCAGATAATCCAACAGTCTGTTCCCGCTCCATTTATAATCGGGGGAGACTGGAATGCTCGTCATACAGCATTCAATGATAATAAATGCAACAAATATGGTCGTCAGTTGCTAGCACTCCTCCCATTTTATCCATATACATACATTGACCCCCCATTACAGCCAATTCGTCACTAGCACAGCCAAGTCAACAATCGACTTCTTCCTCAAGTCCGATGATGTTCACTCAGCGGGTCCACCTACAGTCCCCTTTATATTTCCTTCTGATCATGGTTCCGTTCATACCACGATCCGAATCCCTTCTTGCGACCCACTCTACTCGTCAAACCCTATCCCAAACTTCACCGAAACAAATTGGAGAAAAGTCAATAGGGACATAGCGATAAGTTTCTCTGACTTGTATATCCCTGAAGCATCTAACTTACTCCCTATTGAAATCGATCACGCATCTTTAAGAATAGAGCAAATTCTTAAGGAGGCTCTCAGCAACAACACCCCGACAACCATTCCTCATAACTATTTAGGAAAGCCTTTGCCCAGCATCCTAACCAAATTATTGCGCCTTAAAAAGCATCTCCGCGGTAAACTCCATACAAGATACTGCCCCTTTATTAAAAGCAAATCCAACTCCTATCCACTCTGATAAATGAGCAGTTGAAAAAGTTCGCAGATGAAAACTACATCTCCACACTTAAAAATATGAAACCAAATCGGGATCTTTTCAAAAACATCAACCAATTAACTGGTCGTAAATATAAACCCCGAATTGATCATCCCATCAACCCAATCAGCAATAATATTGCCCAGTCCGATACGGACATAACAAATTGCCTCGCAGAACACTTTGCAAAGATTCATGAGCAAAATAATCCTCTATCAACTCCCGGCTTCGAGAACACAGAATCTACTTCCCATCCTCATTCTTCTTAATCATATAATTAATGCATCGCACTTCCCAGAGAACTGGAAAACTGCGGTAGTAATTCCTATTAAGAAGCCCGGTAGTAGTAATAGCCGTTTCAATGATCGTCCAATATCCCTATTAAGTACATTAGGTAAGATACTGGAACGCAAGATCTACCAAAATCTTCTCTCATTTGCCAATGAGAATGCCCTCATCCCTAACTGTCAGTTCGGATTTCGTAAGCGACAATCCACATGTCACGCTCTACTAAAACTTACACACGATGTTACAACTGGTCTCCAAAACCAAAGCCCTACTGTGTGTATATCTCTCGATATTTCTAAGGCGTTTGATTGCGTCTGGATCTCAGGGCTTCTGTACAAACTGCACTCCATATCTAATCTAAACTCTCACACAACAAAGCTCTTAGCCTCTTATCTTTCTGACAGAAAATTTGTTGTGAGAATAAATTCTTCCGTCTCAGAAACCCACAACATAACCGCGGGTGTTCCCCAAGGCTCTATTTTAGGGCCAATTTTATATCTGTTATATACCGCGGATATTCCTCAACCCGTATCTCCTAATGTTGTGATGCTGAATTATGCTGATGATACATTAATTTACTCTAGCAGCAAATTTGTTAAGGCTGCAAGAAATCGCATTAACAACTTTCTCCCTAACCTATCATCATACTTCAATAAGTGGAAAATTCACCTTAAAACCAAATAAAACGCAGGTCATAGTGTTCAAGGGCAAACACGAGCACTGTACAAACAACACTAGACGCTGCCACAACAAAATTAAACTTAACCTAAACAACACTCTAATAAAGCCCTCCAAAACCCTAAAATATCTGGGAATCACTTTTTCTAATAACTGGTCTTTTTCCTCCCACATTAAAAATTCCCTTCAAAAAGCCACAATTCAGCTTAATCTCTGTAGAAGAGTAATGTGGAAACCTAATAGTCTCTCTCACAAAGTCAAACTGCTCATCTACAAACAAATTATCAGGCCCACACTCACGTACGCGTGCCCATTGTGGTACCATATCACTCCCTCCCAAATGGAGAAATTACGAGTATTCGAAAGAAAATGCTTTAGGTATGTCTCTGGGTTACATCGTCGTCCTAACTCCTATAAGTACTATAGTAACGTCGAACTCTACAATACCGCTGGTATTGAGCGCCTCGATAGACGATTCCTCGAGCTATCTATCAAATTTATCGAAAACCTACAAAATAATCCCAATCCCATAATAACCTCGCTCTTAGAGAACCCTCTAGATATCAGAACTAACTATCCCAACTGTCTCCACACCAGAGCTATCTTCGCCTCAGGCAGACTGGTAAATGATTCAAACGAGATCATATACCACAACACCGAAGTTACCCCTAACCAGTTCAAATACTCTAACGTCCAACCATTTTCCAACATCCTACGTTTTTTCAACGAACAACCGGAAAGAAATACTCTTCCTCAAACCCATAACTGACCTCATTCCACATCCTTTAATTCATAAATCCCATTAATTATAAAACTTTGTTTTGTTTATAGCTCATTTTATAATAATCAGACTAAGCTAGGTTAAGTTATAGTTATATTTATATTTAGGGTTAAGTTTAGATTAAGTAAAGTAAAAATAAGAAATTCCTGGTTTTCTGACCTTTTCCAGGAAGACGAAACCCTACTAAATGTATAAACACACATATAGCCTATAACTCGTAAAATATTGTTTGGAAAATATATTATAATAATAATTACATGTAAGCAATTGTCACGAATTTAATTTTAAGTCACTGTATTACTTAAATGTACAAATTTTAATTATGGTTAATAAATACAGTTTAAAAAAAAAATGATCTCCGGCCCGCAGTAGAACATCGATCTTAGTCCCTGGAGGAGATACATCAGGAGAGAAACTAAACTGACAAAAATAATCCAATTAAAAAATAAAACTCTTTACCAAAGAAAACAAAACTGATAGCGAAGTATCACCTGGCACAAGGACGTTGCTCTTCCCTCGGGTATATGGGGAAGCACGGCAACGACCCCTTTTGTATGACAAGTTTTCAGGAGCGGTCTATTTTAAGAGATCACCTTGTCCTTTTAAGGACTAGGAGACACGCTTCCTGAAACCAAACCCCTACAAGAACACAACACCTAGATACATTCCATGGATTAGTTCAAATCATGCCAGAAACAGTAGTATGAAATAAGACAATTTTTGGAACTAATGAATGTACAATAAAATTATTAAGAAAAACATATATATATAAATGAAATTATAAGACTGACAGACGATACAATAGAAAGAATTAATGAAATTGTAATCCATAGCAATAAAATAGAAATAGAAATTAATAATATACTATACTCAAACTCAAGACTAAATGAGAAAATTTATAATACCGTTAGAAGATAATCCGGTGTTAAGCATTATAATTTGTATACTCCTTTTTATAACTATAATATTTCTTCGTATATTTTGTAACATGCTATGTAAGAGGTACAATGAATACAACCTAAATAAGATTAGTTAAAATCAAAAAGAAATGGGGACATTGTATTTTAACGGAGGGGGGAGTTAACGTATGAATCACCCAACCACTATGCATTCTTATGTTCACTTTAAAATAAGAAATTCATTCAACAACAACTAGCGTCTGCATTCTTTACGATCTTCTAGGAATGTGTTTCCTATTCATTCCTTAAAATATTTAACACTAAAATTGTGTCTAGACATTATTTACCTAAATCCAAAAAAAAAACACAAGATAAAATGCTAAGAAGCAAAACACATGTATCTATACGATGGGTCATTAAAAACACATTAGGAGATTCCTAGGTTAAGATAGAATTTAAGTATAAATAGCATAGACAAACTGTAGAGAGAGGTCATAGTGACATGTAACTTGACAAATAAAATAAAGAGGCATAGCTTTCAAAAAATATATATATTTTCTTACAAAATATATCAACAATAACTCGCTCGAAAGCCGAACTGGTTGTTGGGGATGATATCGTTTTCATCACACCTGCTTTGTTTAATTTTTTCGAATACCTTGTTGATGTTGGAAAGCAAGCTGATCGAGCGGAGATTGGCTGGATTGCTCTTATCCTTACCATTTTTTGGGGATAGAGTGGACTACTGCAGTCTTACAATGGGATGGATATTGTGCATTGTTTATGGCGTTGTTAAACAAAGTAGTGTATATGTTCACTGCTTCGCGAGCCAAGTGCCTTAGAACCACATTTGGAATGCTATCTATTCCAGATGATTTCCTATTTTTTATTGATCTAAGTATGTTTTCAAGTTCATCCTTGCGCACAAACATATTTTTTATTTTCATTTCTGACGGCAGAATCCCCCCTATTATTTTCGCCGAATATGATGAAACTACGGTTTTCGGACGCCAGTTGTGAAGTTGATTGCGCAGCGAGCAATGTCTTTGACGGGCACTGCTTTCAATTTCAGTGTTAGCATGAGCTGATTCGTTAACTAACGCAGTAGATAGTTTTGATTTCATTGCTATTTGGGTCACTGAACTGCCTATAGCACAATTTCAGTTTTGAGAGCAGTGTGGTCGTTCGTCTATACAAAGCATCGGTAGTTGGATTTCTGTATCGGTGTGTATAGCCATCCATATGAGCTACCTTGAGGATGGAACGATTCATTGCGTTAGTAACAATATCGTTAATAGATATGAGGCAATGATCGATTTCATGATTACGAAGGTTTCTATTAGTCGGTGGGTCTATGCCAATTGTTGTCACAGTGTGGTAAACAAAATTGCGGCACCTCGCCTAAAAATGGTTCATTTATTATACAATGTGTAATACAGTCAAAAAGGCAAAGAAAAAACGAATATCGAGCGCCGTTCCACGTTACTGCTATCTCTGCTGTCAGATGTACCTGTGCGTTCGTTCTCCTATTGCTCGCAACGCTCGGTCCGGTGCTGCAGTCGCATAGCTCGCGCAACTTAGGGCCATTCCACAACACTCCCCCTCGATTGTAGCGTCGGGTCGATCCCCTGGGGAAACCCCGAGCCCGATCAGAGCAAGGCACCTCTGATGTTCGTCTTTCGTCAGTCCCTTCGTGAGGAAGTCTGCAGGCATCTCATCCGAGGGAAGGTGTTTGATGTCCAGTCGACCGTTGCGCAAAAGGTCCCTGACGAAATGATGTCTGATGTCGATGAGTTTCGACCTCACGTGAAACGTGTGGTTCCGGGCCACCAGCTGTGCCCCTCGGTTGTCGTTCATCACCGGAACTCTCTCGCACTCGCACAGCTTGAGCTCCGACAGGAATCCCCGTATGTATATGGCCTCTCTCGCGCCCTCAGTTAGCGCCATGTACTCTGCCTCAGTGGACGAGAGCGCGACGGTGCGCTGTTTCCTCGACTCCCAGCTGATGGCGGCCCCGCTCAGGGTGAAGACGTCTCCGATGTACGACCTCCGACCTACCGGGCACCCGGCCCAATCGGCGTCAACAAACCCTCCCCAGGTTCTCGTGCTCTTCGTGTACGTGATTCCGAGGTCCGCGGTCCCCTTCAGGGATCTCAGGGCGCGTTCCGCCGCCTTCCAGTGCGCCTCGCCGTGACAAGTGTTGAATTGACTGAGGGAACTGACAATATGGGAAATGTCCGGTCTTGTGGCGATCGCCAAGTAATTCAGAGCTCCGACAAGCTCGCAATAGGGCCGACTATCTCCTGGTGGTCCTTCTTCTTCGACGTCCTTCTCGAGCCTCGAACCCGATTCAACGGGAGTACTGACGGTGTTACAGTCCTCCATCCGAAATCGAGAGAGTAGTTCCCGAACGTAATTCAGTTGGGAAACGGTAATCTGATTACCGCTTCTGGCGATTTCGACCCCCAGACAATAGCGAGCTGTCCCCATATCTCTTGCCTCGAATTCCTGCAACAAGCCTCGTCGGACGAAGTCGGGGTCCTCCCGATTCCGATAAAATATCAAAATGTCGTCGACGTGGACCAGTAATATCAGCGGTTCTCCCCCTCGCCTGAGGCGATAAACGCACGGGTCCGCGCTCGTTGGCGTCATGTTCAGTTCTTCGAGCTTTCCGCTGAGTTTCTTGTGCCATTGTCGACCGGCCTATTTGAGGCCGTACAAGGCCTTCCTCAAACGGCAAACCTTCTCGCCACCCTGAAGTTGTTTCAGCATTTCCTTGGCGCGGCTCCCGACACCAGATTTCCCTTGCGCCGACCACGCTTCGGTTCTTGGGTCGACTCACGATCAGCCATGTGTCGTTCTTGATTAGGCATTTGACTTCCTCGACGATGGCATCCACCCATTCTTCTTTGTCCGGTCCACTCAATGCTTGCCGGTATGGGACCTCCGAGTGAAGGCTGGCCAGATTTGCCTTCAAGGCGTCCGGGGTGTTCGACTCCTCGTAGTCGACGATCCGGTCGGACGAGTCCCTGCTCGATCGGCGAGGGTCCTCGTCCTGCAGCGTGATCTGATACTGTTTTCGCGGGCGACCGGGTCGTCCCTTGAGAATCCTTCTGGGCCTGCCCGGAACTCTTCTGGTCGCTTCGGTGGGCTCGTCTCCTTCCCCCGTCAGGTCGTCGTGTTCCTGCGACTCGTTTCTCAATTCCTCGTCGTGGTCCCCACCTGGGTGAGGTTCAAAGAAATTTGGCAGTGATGTTCTCTCGGGATTGTGATTCAAATCTCGATCTGGATTTGGTGGAGGCGACGGCGATTTGTCGTGCATTCCCGTTCTTACATCGATGTCGATGAATCTGATGTCTCGTGCCGTGGCTACCTTCTGTCTGGTTGGTACCCATACTCGGTAGCCTTGAGCCGACTCGTCGTATCCGAGAAAGAAACATTTCATGCCTCGTGGCTCCAGCTTCCCCCTCCCGGGAGTTTTGTCCAACATGCACGAGGTCTCTCCGAGGGTTCGCATGCTCATCACGTTCGGGAGTCTTCCATGCCACAGGTCGTAGGGGGTCTCGTCCCCAAGCGTCCTCGTAATGCATCGGTTCCTCACGAATTTCGCCGTGGCGATCGCTTCCGCCCAAAACGAAGTTGGGAGCCCCGACTGCGCCAACACGCAACGTGCCATTTCCATGAGCGTGGGATTTTTCCTCTCCGCTACTCCATTTAGCTGGGGGATGTACGGCGTCGTGAGCTTTCGCGCAATCCCCTTTCGCTTCAAAACCTTGTCGAATTCCTCATTACAGAACTCTCGCCCGTTGTCGGATTGCACGTATTTAATCTTTTGTCCTGATTGATTTTCGACGAGAGCCTTGAATTCCTTGAAGAACTTCAGCGCGTCGCTTTTCCTTTGTAGGAAGCTTACTTCTGTCCAACGAGAATAGTCGTCAGTTAGCGTACGGAAGTATCTGGCTTTGCCCCTTGATTCGTCTCTCATCGGCCCGCATACGTGGACGTGGACGATATCCAGTAAATTTTCGCTTCGGTGCGGCTTCTTTCCGAAGGGCAGCGCTGTCATTTTCGCTTCCGAACATATCTCGCACGCATTCCTGATTCCGTCGTCTTCAAGGTTGAGTCCGGACACTATGCCCTTTTTGCTCATTTCCAAGAGATCGCGCCAGTTCAGGTGGCCGAATCTCTCGTGCCAAACGGTTAGTGGGGATTTACGTGTCCCCGTCGACAGGGCGCAGACCGATTCCTTTCCGGGCTCGCGGAGGAAGTTGAGATCTCCTTTTCGATCCGCTACCGCGATCGCAGATTCGTGGCTGTTTTTGATTTTGGCTCCTTCTCGCGTGAACGTCACGCTGTTTCAGGCGTCCGTGATCTTTGCGACCGAGATGAGGTTGTTTCGCAGGTCGGGTACATGCATTTTCCAAACGTATGAGTCGAGTCGTTTCTCCGTCAGATGCCGCGATTTTAACGGTTCCATTTGCCTTAACGTCGGTGGAGCCGTGATTTGCCAGATTACTTCTCAGGTTTCCAGCACTTGCTGTTTGCTCGAATGTGTCCTTGCCGTGGCACAGATGTGAAGTGTCGTTTTTCTGAGCGTTCCCTGCGAAGTGAGAGTCGGCATTTGTGTGGGAGATCATAAAGGAGATGTCTTCGCCGATGGCGGCTTTTTCTTTGTTAACGGGATGTTTCACACCTCGTTCGGCCTTCTCCGGGCAATTTATGGCCTTGTGGCCGATTTGGCGACATCTGTGGCATTTGTACCTGAATGTTCCACCGGTACGTTGGTCGTCCGATTTTTCGACCGGCTTGTTCGACGCTTTGTTTGTGGTTCTTTTCCTGTATGGCGCCCCTTTTCTCGGGAACATTGCTTGGTCATCGGCTTGGCTGCGTTGTCTTCTTGTCGCACTTTCGTCGAGGATTTTGATTTTCAGATTTTCTGGTGAGGGTAATTTGTCTCTCGACTCGATGGCGCATCTAAAATTTTCGAAGGTCTCCGGCAGGCTGTGTAGAAGCATGATGGATTGTAGTTCGGTGCTGACCTGCACGGATAGTTCGGACATTTTGTCGACCATGTCGGAGCATTCGTCCACGTGCCGTCGTACGTCTCCGCCTTTGTTGAGACGAAGACCCATCAGCCGTTTCCACAAAGATGTCTTCTTCGCCGGTCTTTTAGATTCGAAGATTACTTCCAACTTCAGCCAAATTTCTAGGACTGTTTCACAGTGTCTGATTTGCATGAGTTCGGCGTCCCCAACGGCGAGATATAGGTCGGCTTTCGCCTTTGCGTCCTCGTGTTTCCACGGTGGTAATTCCTCAGCAGCTTCTGATTTTGGTCTTTCGCCGCTTGGGTGAGCCCACGTTTTGTTCTTGGGCCTGCATTCTGAGTTTCCAGGTGTCGTAGTTCTCCCTCGTTAGCATTTGTATGCGCATTGCACTTGAACTTTGGCCGTCCATTTTGTCTGCAGTTGGGTTACGTTTTCTTGTGTGGTTTCCAGTGTGTTTTCCCCGTTATCTTGTCCTGAGCCCATAACCTGTTGTCACAGTGTGGTAAACAAAATTGCGGCTCCTCGCCTAAAAATGGTTTATTTATTATACAATGTGTAGTACAGTCAAAAAGGCAAAGGAAAAACTAATATCGAACGCCGTTCCACGTTGCTGCTATCTCTGCTGTCAGATGTACTTGTGCGTTCGTTCTCCTATTGCTCGCAAAGCTCGGTCCGGCGCTGCAGTCGTATAGCTTGCGCAACTTAGGGCCATTCCACAACACCAATGCTGTGTATTTCTCTTTTTGCTATGCGATCGAAACGCGACCAATGTACTTTTCGAAAATTGAAAGACTGTATCTGGTTTTACTATTCGAGTAGATCGTGCTCGTTTGGCACGTGTATTATGGCTCCAAGTCCGAAATGATCGCTATTGTACTCAATTGTGCGAAGACAATCTCGGTATCTGGTAACTGAATTCGATCATCTGTCATAAGTAAATCCAGGAAGAAGTTACATCTTGGATAAGACGGTGTACTTATAGCCTACAATTCAAGTTTATGCTCTATAGCATCTGTTTGCTACCAGTCAAACAAGGCATTGCCTCTTGTGTTCGAGGTCAGATTGCTCCAGGCACTGAGCTTACCGTTAAATTCAGCCGTCATTAAGAAGTAATTGTTTTTCGAATCTAACATGAGACTTCGAAAAACCGTATCGATTTCACTGATAAATTGGGTACACTGAACAGATTCAGGAGTGTAAGCAGCGACTATGAATATATGCCTTTGACTTTTTAGAGGACTGTCTATAATGCATGCCTCTAGCACCTGGAATTTATGTACTTTCGTGCTGTAAACGACCTTATGGTGAAGACCTTTTTTTTCACTAAGATAGCGACCCCACCCACTCGAGTAGAGTGTGGTCGATCTCGTCTAATTATGTTATAATTTTTGTAGCCCATTTTGTGCCTTTGGTTTAGCTTAGTTTCGCTAACCAAATGCACATCTGGGCGTTCAGCTTCCAGCAGATTACTGAGACTATTCCTTCTTTCCATGCGGATTAGTGAATTAACATACACAGCAATATTTTTTAGGGCTAATTCAGCCGCGGTGAACGTTATGATTAAAGTATGGGTTCGTCTGGGAATAGGGTCAAATAGATAATGCCCGTTCGAGCCACTTGTTCCGTCAGTTTTTTTTCGATCATTTCGAATTCTTTATCAAACGCAGCAACCTGTCCTTGTATGGACAGTAATATTGCTGTTATATCAGTTTGTGCCTCTGGAGCAGGCGTTTTAATGATATTGCGTGATTGTGCTAAGACTGGTGCATTTTTTTATTCCACCTGCCATTTGGGCGTATGACACACTTGGTGCCACGTAGTTGTTGTAGTAGCGAGTTATCATCCGTTTATCTTCTTCAACCTGCTTCTTTCTGGCTTTCAACTTTGATTTTAGTTGTTGGTACTTAGGGCAACCTCTAAAGTTAGCAGGGTGACCTGTGTTGTTACAAATGACGCTGAATAGTTTATTTCTATGCGGAAGCTGTTCTTTGTCCAATGGGCATTCTCCAATGATATGGTTGTTTAGGCATTTGACGCATCTGAAATGCATATTGCAACTGGCTGCCACACGGCCAAAGCTTTGACAGCGCATGCACTGCAATACGCAGTCGGATTTCTTTATTCACTCCCAACTTATTGTTTGGTGTTTAATGTATTTAATATATCTAAGTCCATCAATTTTACTATTGGGGCTTAGCGACACAATGGAGAAAGGCAACTTACGGTAGCGATTTCTAGAATTTGCTGTACAAAATGGTTTCCTATTTGTAAATTTCAAAGTATCGTTTTCGAAGTTCTTCGAACACCTCTTCGGGAGTAGAGGAAGGATCAACTCCTTTGAGGAGCATGGAAACAGCTTTCACCGATTTAGGGGTGTGGGGGTTCTCTATACTACATGGAGAACCAACCCAGAATTTCAACCAGAATTCAATATTTCATTTCGGCCGCTTTCAGCGCGTCATTTCTACCCATTTCCCTTATATGCTATTCCCCTGTAAAACATGTCAAAAGGACGTATAGCTAAACTCATTATCCTATGCAGATAATGCATAATCGAGTTTAGCCACATTCTTGTCATACGGCAACCCCAGTTCGCTAACCTATGAGATTTCCCCAGGAAATCGTATCATGCCAGTTAGCAACGGCATAGTCTGATCAAACGGCGGTTGCTTAATCTTGCGACCGCTGGGGAAATTATTAAAGTATTTAAATTAGTTCCCATGATCAGATTTCCCTAGCCAAGTCAGCGTTTTTTCCATTTTCTCCAGACACTTAATTCGCTGGGGATTAATGCTCTCTTCTCGCAGGTGACTAGCATCAGCTTAATTTTCCCCTCCTTCACAGTTCCGTCTTCGTACAGATCAATGTAGTCTGAGCTCACCATATTACCGAATTAGGGCAATGGGTTTCGTTCAGAACTACATTGATTCATGCACATACAACCAAATCCACCCCAAGATAATCATACAGCGAGTTTCCGTTCTCTGATTCTCCCGCTTTCCTCGATTACCAATTTACCGATGTAATCCACCACACACCGATGAGCGTGGCAATGAGAGAGCAGAAGTATGTTCTCTTTCGGTTGTCAATGGCAAAAATTAATTTATCGAATTTCATCCCTTTTCGAATCAGTCTCTACTCAAACATCATCGTGGATGGTTACACCGCCACAAAACGTTTTTCCACCTCCGCCGTGTCCGCACACGAGTGCGTCCGTGTGCTTTAATTGTATATTTTTTTAATCTGTAAACGCTTCTAGTAAGAGATTTTATTCACTAAGTTATGATTGGACGCAGAAAAGGGGCGTTAAAATAAAGGACATAAAAAAACAACAAAGTAAAAGTTTTTTCCATTTCTTTCGGGCGAACAATCATTTCTACAGAATTCGATGGGGATACGAATGAACAGCGTGCCATACGTTGGCACAACACTCGTACCCCACAGGTGTACGTATAATACTCACTTTTCGATTTCCCCAGTGCCGATTTAATTTTGCGATAACCTTCTAGGTCCTCGCACGTTAAACTCTTCTTAAAATTATTTTACATGTCAACTCACCCAACTTTATGAGATCCCCTATCTCCATGTAGCTAGTGTAAATAGGAGGTACTTTCTCGTGTAGTATTCGCTTTTCGATTTCCCCGATGCCAATTTGATTTTGCTATAGCCTTCTAAATCATCGCGTGTTAAACTTTTCTTCAAATTATTTATTCGTTTTGTTTTAAAAGTTTTGCATGTCAACTCACCCAATTTTATGACATCCTTTGTCTCCATGTAACTGATGTGGATAGGAGGTACTTTCTCCTTCTTTTGACTGAGACCTGCTGAGATGGTTCCTGCTGTTGATGTGGTTCTTGCTGTTGTTGTTGATGTGCTTCCTGCTGTTGTTGTTGATGTGATTCCTGCTGTTGAGTTTCCTTATCTTGTCGTGTTTTCTTTGTCTTCGTAGGTTTCTGTTCTCTTTGTTCTTGCTGTTGTTGTTGTGCCATTTTCGTTTTCCGTTCATTCTGGCTCAGATTGTTTTTTAGTTTAACAACTTCCTCCATTTGTTTATCTAGTTGTTGTTGTTTAAGACTAATCTCATGGATGAGTCTGTTAAGCACCTCGATCTGATTGCTATCGTCTGCATTTGTTTCGCTGACAGCTAGTTCTTGGATTGGTTTCCAATTATATTGTGCACATACACAAACAGGAACACTTCGTACGTCGCTTATCGGCACTAATTGTCCTTTATAAAGTCATTTGTGGCAGGATGTATGGAAGGCGACAGCGCGGCACACCTTGTCTGTGATGGAGGGATAGCGTAGACCAGGATACCCAGCCCCCGCGAGTGGGAAACTGGATGACATCGGCTTGAAATTGGGACAGTGGAGCTTTCTAAATAAAGCCAAGACTAGATCCCGGTTGTAGTGCTGATGATGATGATGAATCGTGATCCCACGGTGATGATAACACCTATAATAATCATGGTAAATCTGACATTTCAATTTCTATCGATGCGAACAATGTCAATATTCTCCCACCACCAGTGTGCGTTGATACTGAGTATTATCAATCCATTGTCAACATGAGCTAGAGTAAGTACCATACGTCCAATCAAAAGATTATTTAACAATGTTAACAAACGCTAATAATGCCATAAACGGAATTCAATAGATTGGATCGTGTACCAAAGATTCAAGCAGTCGTGCATTGCTTCCAAATTACGAAACTTTAATTTTAATCTCAAAGGTGAACATCGCTCTAGAAAGCCTAGTGACATTGTTTCGCCAGTTGGGAACCGCAACTCCAACTGTTGCAGATGGTTCGCAAACTGGGAAAAGCTAATAATGTGCTCTGCACCGAGCAGAACAGCAAATTTGCGAATGCCGCATTGGGCACATATCGTACAACAAACAAAAAAACGCGTTGAATTATACACAATTTTAACTTTATATTCACTAATTTAAAAATGACGTTCTAAAAGCACGGGCTCACAGCACACCGCATAAAAACATTTTAAATTTTACAACGTTACAAAAACACACTGTAAAAAGAACACAAAAGCAACTCCAAAGAAAGATAAAAGTCTTCTTTGATGAAGACCACGGAAGAGTAGATGATCAAAACTGTTTTTAACCAACATCTGCATTAATCTGCTCGGTGCAGAACACATTATTGGCTTTTCCCAGTTGGCGAACCATCTGCAACAGTTGGAGTTGCGATTTCCAACTGGCGAAACATTTGGTCCTTCGAGCCGGACGTCCAACACCCGTGCAAGAAGTCGGCGCCACAAAATTGGATTACGTACATTGGATTACGTGCGCCAACATCCTCAACAAGGAAACATCAACAACCTGTGGTCGTCGTGAGCAGCGCTCCAGTAACCAAGGTAGGTGGCAATTGAATTTATAATTTGACATATAACTTAATTTAGCGATCCGAATGGATCTTAACTACAAAGTGTTGTGTGGTGTGTTCATCAAAGTGTTCAATCTCATCGACATTCTACCACCGGGTAGCAATTGTCGTTCTTTAATTCACATAAATAATATTGGAGTGATATTTGTTCGGGACTGTTATAATTTATAATTGACCTGAGTGCAGACATTGATTTGGAATCAATAACGGTAATTACTAACAAGGCCGTGGAGTTGGATATATTCGAAGTGCCAATTAATGTTTGTCGAGCGCAATCAGCAATTCCTTGAAACAGCCGAACAGATGAAGAATGAAAGCAACCGCCTGATGAAGGAATGCAAATATGAAGAAGTGGTGCTACGGGCCATTATTTTCGATCCGAAAAATCCAACATTATACTGTAATCGAGCTGCAGCATATATCCGTGTGACAGAAAACGATAGTGCGATTAAAGACTGCAACTCTGCGTTGTTCGACAATCCAAATTACAACATAGCATATGACCAATGGGAGATGTATATGCAGGAAAGTACGATGAAGCCATAGACGCTTATACGAAGCTAATCAATTGGAACCTGATAACAACAATTAATGAACAGTGCTGTGCAGTGATTCGCAGCAATATTGTGGATACAATTGTGCATGCTCCTGACATAATCGGACCCATATTTGGAAGATACAGAAGTGCCGAAACGGTTAAGAATAATTATCGGAGATTTGCGAAGTGGTATCTTCTTGCGTTCACGTCAGGTGTTCGCGATTTCACTCAAGGATTTCGACCGAACTCGTAAGCACGGAGCTTTGTCACAGCGAGTCTTAACACATTTTCAATATAGCTAAAATGTTGTGCTTCATCTATTCTTAGAAGTTAATTAAACGACACATGGTTGCAATATCGAAGATGTTATATTTCCAATAACGTCCTTCACAGAATCTGACCAAGACCCCTGGGAAAGCGACCACAGGAATGTATTCAGTCAATTTCAACATTTGACATTTTTGCAGATTTTAATTGTCCAGGTCCTGTAGCACAAATATCTCAACATCCGGTAGAACACAGAAAGGAATTCTACCAAAAACAGGGCAGGTTCGTACATCACCAAACGCGGATGAGTTTCGATTGGACTGGACATATTTGAGCCTACTGGTTGAGTAGTTCACTACTCTTGCAAATATAACTAACTTCTATTTTTATTCAATAATTTTCTTTTGTAATCGGCGGAAAATCAAATAAAATATATATATACATTTCCTGTTGTTTCCCATATTCCAACCTCCAATACAAGCAACTTACATTTTAATATTAACGCACAAGTCAAACAACAAATTAAAGAATAATCAAGTAACAATCTAAATGACGGTCCACTTCTTAAGATCCATAGTTCTTTCATTTATTTAATTCTGCAGAATCCACCGCAGGTAAATAAAGAAGTTTTCTTATCGGTTCCAGTACCAGATTCAGGACATCATTCGGATCCTTTTTTAACAATGTTGCAGGTACTTTTCGCAATCCACGCTACAGGAGTTAGATACGCCCGCGTACACTGAACGAACCTCAAGAAGAGGACGATGCCCATCGGTCAGAACAGTCGAGAAGACAGTTCAATAAATCTAAGCGTCTTGAAATCAGATTCAACGACAGAGATAGAAGCTCTCACGGAAAGGCAAGCGTCACCTGCAACAACATCAGGGAGACAGAAAAGTTTTGGAAACTTCCTTCCTGAATAAGAATATCATCTGACGAGTCAATGTTTCCAATGCAAGCGGTCAGTACAAAGAAAGATTTTGTCAACAAAGCCACATCCGGTCCTATACCTGCAATATCAATCCAACTTCGAATTGCAGACGACTAAATCCAAGAACCCCGGAAATTGCGATCTTCATCGCTTCATTTACATCCGTTCCTGGGCACCGCTTTTCGTCACCTGGACGCATCGCTGTCACGCGTCCAGGATTTGTCGCTTCTCTCCACCCAGGCACACCCCTGTCACGTGTCTGGGGCTCATCACTTCTCGCCGCCTGGACGCAACGCTCTGGGGGCAACCTCTTATCACCGCCCAGGCACCGCGAATCACGTGTCTGGGGACACCACTCTCACGGAGTCGGTGTCTATGTTGGACTTTCGGTATCAAGAGTAGAGGATATAGAAGATGATGAACAGGAATGATACCGGCACCAATAAAAATCATATCATCGGAAAGCTGTCACAGTGGGGATTACACCGCTTCTCGTCATCTGGACTCATCGCTGTCACGCATCAGGATTTGTCGCTTCTCGCCACCTCGGCACGTCGCTGTCACGTGTCTGGGGTTCTTCATTTCTCGCCGCCTGGATACAAACCTCTGGGGGCACCCTCTTATCACCGCCCAGGCACCGCGAATCACGTGTCTGGGGGCACCACTTCACCAAAGTCGGTGTCTAAGCTGGGCTTTCGGTAACAGGATCAGGGGATATAGAAGATGAGGAACAAGGAAAGATGCCGGCACCCTTCGAGAAATCATATCAACGGAGAGCGAATAATGAACACAGGGTGCAGCCACCAGATAAGAAGAAAGATACCTTGGGGACTATTTCATCCTGCGACACAATTGAACGAAGGCGTCTATTGAACAACAAAGTTATTCTTCTTAATAGCAACCCGGATGCGCAACGTCTCTGGCTCACTCAAGTGCCAGTCTAATTTAATAAATTATGGCGCTAGGATTCGACCACAACATGACAAAAGAAAAAGACACCATGTCCAGCACCATCATCCTGTCAGTGGATCAAACACTCCACCAGGTAACGCTGCCGACAGAGAGTTCAGTTCCCATCAATAAATTCGCCCAACGCCGAGCATTGGTTAGCGGCGTAGATGGGACATATCCCCAACTGTAACAGCATCAGCCAGAGCAATCAACTTGGATTCAAGATGCAGATGATCCTAGGCAGTTGGCGGTAACTCTAACATTTCTGGTAGCGGCACAGGCTGGACATACTGAGAAGGTGGTGGACTTACAAACCATCACCTTCAACATATTGACGTCTAAGATACACTTACATTCTACTAATGGATTTACGATTCAATGGGGACTACGTCCAAACTATTTATATTCTACTAATGGATTTACAATCCAATGGGGACTACGTCCAAACTATTTATATTCTACTAATGGATTTACAATCCAATGGAGAGTATGTCCAACCTATTTTGACGCTACGTACGGAGTGACGTTACAACCCACCCAGCCACACCGCTGTCACGTGTCTGGGTTTCATCACTTCTCGCCGCCTGGGCGCAACGCGCTGGATGGACCCTCTTAACACCGCCCAGGCACCGCGAACCACGTGTCTGGGGGCACCACTTCAACAAAGTCGTTGTCTAAGTTGGACTTTCGGTAACAAGAGTAGAGGACATAGAAGATGATGAACAGGAAGGATGCCGACACCCTTCGAGAAATCATTTCAACGACAAACGAGATGATTGACGACCTTTCGACATTTACCATTACTCAAATTCGAATAGAAATCTCTACAACAAAGGAGATGATTGACTAGTCCTCAAGCTTATATTACTCCCAACAAAGGAGAGCAACAACCTCCGAGACGATTTAGAACTGCTCAACATGGTACAAGTTTTCGACACCAGAGCAGACTACTCAACAATACAGAGAAGACGATTGGCGACTGCTCAACAATATTCTAATCAAGTCAACTGGAATATTGAATAAGGTAAGGGCTTATTCAAATTGTTGGCGCGGCTGATGCGGCAAATATCTCCTCTCAGGCAACCCCCCCACAACATGTCGGGGAAAATCAACAACAAACAACGATGGCATACCTCGAACTGCAGAGTATGCCAATTTTGTCAACGATAGCTACAACGCTAATACTCAAAGGCCAATGGGGCCTTCTGTCACACACTAACCCTGATAATTGACTACGATTTGAACAATAACTAACTATATTTGATAATAAATTAACCCAATTAATAGTTAGATCTAATCGATATAATTATTTATTGCCACCCTACCTCTGCACTATACCGGTACATGAGCAACATGAGCACGAAAGCCTCTGTGCTCAACTACAACAATCAATCGCGACTTCCCACGTCGCGGACATGTCTCAGCGAGCACCAACTAGTGGGGTTGGTCTTGCTGGGCCCAGTGGGCAAACATTCGAGCACCAACTAGTGGAGTTGGTCTAGCTGTGCCCAGTGGGCGACTATTTATCAAACCAACTAGTGGAGTTGGTCTTGCTGTTGGCTGTCTCATCAAACCAACTAGTGGAGCTGGTTTTGCTGTTGGCTGTCTTATTCAAACCAACTAGTGGAGTTGGTCTTGCTGTTGGCTGTCTTTCAAACCAACTAGTGGAGTTGGTCTTGCTGTTCCCAGTGGGTGCTGACATGCCCCTTCATTGACAGCACCAAAGGGAAGAAGAAATACTGGTGCATCGTCGTCGGCCCGGCAAGATGTTGCTGCACACGCAACAAACATTGAATTCAAGGCAGCCTCTGGTGAATCGGAACTGTCATACACGTTCTTCACAGCATCAGGCCCCTAGATGTATGCCGCAGAAAATCCAACCTGCGGTTGCATCAAACAATATTGGCATTGAACGCTGCCAACTGATTCAGCGGACTGATAGCGGGCCCCGCTGTTTAATGCTGAATGGAGAAAGTGAACCGGTGACAGTTCACGAACAGTTGTGCTTGTTTTTACTGTTTTTTACACAGTTTGTTTTTGCTACTTGATGTAATTCCAATCGTTTTTATATGAAGAACAGTTTGTGATTATCGCTTACTTTCAACGTGGTTGTAAATCGTTCTATTATAAATCAAATTAAAAGGAATCTTTGTACGAGTTAATGTTTCGTTTCTGGTTGTTACGGTCGCAGTGTGAATACCTTAACGCCGACAATTGGGAGGATTTCATTTGCTTGGTTCCTACAGGTTTCTACAGCGTGGAAAAGGAAGCCTTTTCGACGCTGAACAGACATTAACGATATTTTATGAGGTTTGATTGAAACAGCTCTCGAATTCCGGGAAAAGAGATTATGTCAGAACTTAACGTTGACAGATAAACTGCATTAGGATACGCAATGAAGATCATCTCTATGCAAGAACTTTTCCACTCATCCAATATCTTTGCTTTCATAATGCCGCGTGTGAATTTAGATATCTATTATATATATAAATGTATTATATAGGCATATATATCGGAATCAGTTCAAGATTTCGGTATAAAATCTTCACCAGGTGTTCTTTTATAAATATCTAAAAGACTCATTTAAAGAGAAAAAAAATCAGTTTTCCGAGAGTGTTAACTGATGGAGTTAGTACCGTAAAAACACCCGGAAGGTTTAAAAGGCCTTCCCTATGACTTAGTATCTTATACTGCCATGTGAAATGCAATATTCCGGCAAAAGGTTATATGTTTTAGTTCTTTTTTTAACTAATTACTTTATTAACTAATTTTCTTTATCGTGTTTATTAATTTTCCGTCTCCAAATTTTGTCTAGAATATGGTAGACCAAGTTAGTAGTGAAACAAATGCGACAGAGCTTTATTGCAGATTTACAATCCTCCAACAACCAATCCGTTGTATGGAAGTGATAGGATAACTTTTTTCGAGAACCTATAATAGAGATCAAACAATCCTCCAATTACTGCATCACCTATCTGGCTTATCACATAGTCTGAGTTGAATTTTACCAGTTATCTGATTAGGCTACTATACACATCATTGCCTCGATAATAATTGGGAAGATCGAGGGAGAATGTTTTTGCTTTTATACTTGCTGTCGCGGAAGTCACGTTCATATACACTGATCCATTTACAGTTGAGGAAACAGCTTCCATGACAATTGTCATATCTGATTCCGCTACAATGCAGAAGTTGATATAAATATTAATGCAATTAAATACTTCTGTTGTCTTACTTATGGCTGAACTTCCCCTTCCAGATCCGTTTATTGGCAAATCAAATATGTCTCCCACCAACGTGGCAACCGGAAAATAGACGTTGAGTACATGTTGCCCTTCCGGATTCTCCCCGAAACCCCTAAAACTAGTTAGAATCTTATCTTTTTGAAAGGATTACAAAGATCTTTTCACAAACTCTACACTGCGGGCTCTCATTATAGTGTAGTTGTATAGAACACCGTTTGTGAACGAAATATTAAAATTGACAGGACTTGATTTAGTCTGAATCCATTGCATGGGTCCGGTATACATGGGGTCTATTGAGTCTATGCCAAGTTCTGGATAACCTTTAAAGAAAGAACGGGATCAAATACTAGTGAAGAACGGTAACTTTGGGGAACACCAAACCTTCGGGACGCGAGCTTACGATAACATCAATCAGATTGATTATACAGGATTCATTTCCCACATTGCATTATCCTAACATTTTGTGTTTTTTGAACATACTTAAATCTGCCCGAACTGCAGAACTGAATAACGCGAGAAATAAGATAGAAAAGATGGGTGCTCTCTGCATGATGTACGTTGGCACTTTATCGGATGACTGATGTGGTTCGACTTCCTCCACTATGTGTATTTATACGTCAATATTTTGGAATACATTTTCACTTTAGACAATAGCTCATTAACAAAATGCACAAACATTCGACAAAACATGTATTATATTTCGATCCGATTAAAGTGTTACATGTTGGTGTTTACCAATACACAATGAAATACTTTTGTTGGTTAATTATTGGCATCTTGTTAAAACATTAAACAACCGTCGTTCAAAGTTCTGGATGATGAATAAACAAGACACTGCCTTTAAATTTCTAATTACCCGCATATGTCTCCAAGTCAACAATAACAAACCTAAAATTTCTTACCACGCATTACTTTGTAATATTATTTTTGTATCTGTACACAGTTGTATTTGAATGTTCTTTTTTCCAGCTTTTAAATACTGTTATACTTTTTGCCAAATTGTAGACGCGTGCCTAACGACTGATTGTAATTAGTTGATTGAGGTATTGTCTATTATCTACTTTTTTTTGTTTTCTCTAAGGAATTATTCAATTCAATTCCATTTTTATTTGTTAGATAATATGATACATTTATATTTTACAACTAGTATTTAAGAGATTTAGAACAGCAATTCCTTTACAACTATAATCTTAAATCTATATAATGACAATTTTAATGAATAACCAATAATAAATTAAGGGAAAACTACAATAAAAAGCTCTTATTTGAACCCTAAGACTTATATTGCACGGGTTTCCGGTTATTTTATATAGTAATGACCTCGATATAATTTTCATAGACAGAGTACATATGTAGTGATTTAGGATAACGCAAGACGGGAAACGAGAACATTGTCAGAAAAAGAACAATTGACGAAGAAGTTTCGATTGGTTTTGTCAATAAGGAATTCTACCAGTTTAACGTTAGCGTTTTTATGTAGTGTAGTATTCCAGAATACTACTGTCCTTATAATTATTGAATCTCATTATTTATCTAACACATCCTTAAAACATTCTCTTAACATATCTAACATTCTCATTTAATATATATCATAAATAAACATCAACTATATTCTATATCAAACATGCCTCTTTGATTTTCGTTCAAAGTTTGTTCAAAATTAAAAGTCACAATAGATTTAATAATAATTTGATAAATTTGATTTTGTTCAAGTAATAATAATTTATAGTAAATTAGAAGTTATATACGAAGAGGAAAAAATTCATTGTAAAGTAAGTTGAGAAAAAGATACAGTTCAGAGAAGTTATAAAGTGGAGAAGAAGTTGAGAAGAAGTTGAGGAGAAGTTGAGAAATACAGTTGAGAAGAAGTTGAGAAATACAGTTGAGAAGAAGTTGAGAAAAGTGAGTTAAGAAAAGTTAGTTGAGAAAAGTCAGTTGAGAAATACAGTCGAAAGAGTGGAGATACAGAAGAGTTGAGAAGAAGTCGAGTGAGAGTCGAGAAGAAATAGAGATAGAGTTGAGATTAGAGAGACAGTCGAGTGAGATTGGAGATTAAAGGTTTGTAAATAGAAAAAGAACGAAATAAAAAAGAATAGAAATAACAAGAAGAAATCAGCAATTTTATTAATGTTCGCGAAAGAAGACGGACAGAAAGACTGAGAATGGAAATTTAGATAAAAGGTCCACGCTCGTCCCCCTGACGAGGAATCACGGCGTCTCGGACGTAGAACAGTACTTCATGTGTCGGATAATGCCATGGCAAAGTCAGCAACATTTTCAATATTTTATTTTGACACCTTTGCAATTTTATTTTGTGTGTGCGAGCAGAATTATACTATACAGGAGCGCCGTACAAGAGTACAGCTTGAAAAATGGTTTTAAAAATTGTAATTTTATTTTCGAGGCTAAGCTTTGACTTTCTACTCACATGGATACATAACTCTTACGACTTTGTTTATTTTGTCAATTGTGGTAGTGATGTGTTTTTGGAAGATAAGTTTTTTATCTAGAATAATACCTAGATATCTACAGTCATCGGACCAATCGATATCAACTGCACACATACTGAGTTTAGTGCCATTTGGTAGGTAGCAGAGTTTCCTACATCTCGAAAACCAGACAGCTTGTGTTTTATTACCATTTATTTTTATTTTCCATTTCCTGTAATATATTGCTAGTTTGTCAAGAGCTGCTTGCAAAGAGTTGTAGACGTTAGTGAATAAGGCACCCGAAGAGAAAATAGCAGTATCATCGGCAAACATAGCTACCTGAATGTTTTCACCTAGACATGGTAAATCTGCGACAAACAATGGGAATAGTATAGGACTGTAGGGTTTTTCGGGGTCCGAAGAATCTCACATCATGTTTAACCCCCTAAAAATCCTATAAACCCCATATCTATCCTTAAGTCTAATCCCTGGCAAGATCACACAACCTTGCCATAGCATTCACCACTGTCCTAAAATAGCTGAAAACAATTCGGTTGTCCGCTTGGATAACCGTCATAAATATCCCAACATAGCCGAGGAGCTTTTTCTCTACACAAGGCAATGACATACTTACCTTTTACCTGCAGACCCATCGACCAGATGGGATGTTACAGTCTCAGCAGAGAAAAGGGTATGCAAACACCGTCTCCATGCCCATTAGCGTCCAAAAATACATGCCGGGCTATTTGCCGGCTTGCACATCTGCAGGCCAGATTTCTAATAGCCATGGAATAGGACATAATGAGGGGGCTAATAAAAAGACCAATATCCCAAAGACCAATAAACCTTTTTTCTAGTTGCTATGGCGAGCGATCTTCTGTGAATTTTACATCACAGAAGAGCCAATCGCCGACGCCAGCATTGTTCCTTTATGCTACCCGAAACACTTCTGTCTATCCAATGTAGACAAAAGAAAACATTTTCGTCCAGGCGGCAATTTTCTTTACAAATAATGTAGTCGAAAAGATACGTGCTCTCAGGCAGCCTTGGCTTTCTGTTGATATTATATCAACATCATGGGAAAACCCTTCCCATGATTGATGACTACATTTTCTGCCAGTCTCTATTCACCAGATGTGTATTGGAATTTCCCTGGTACACCAGAGGTATCCGATACTACAAGAAATGTTGACAACAATTTCTAGAGGAGTCTCATAGTAATCTTTACAGTGCACGCACCTTCCTTTCGGAGTCGTATTTTAAATCAGTTGTGGGTTTAATTCAAGAACCTATCAATCCCGATTCAATATTATACAGTCGTGCATCTAAATTCAAGAGCTTGTCAATGTTTACCGAAGTTATATTTTAAATTCATTGTGCGTTTAATTTAAAAACCTTCCTATCAAATTCGATTTTATACAGTTGTGCATCTAAATTCAAGAGTTTGTCAATGTTTACCAAAGTTATATAATAAATGCATTGTGCGTTTAATTTAAGAACCTTTCTAACTAATTCAATTTTATCCAGTCGTATATCTAAACTCAAGAACTTGTCAATGTTACGCAAAATCATATTGTAACTTCGTTGTGTATTTAACCTAAGAATCTTCGTATCTGAATTCAAGTTATACAGTTGTGTGTCTAATTCAAGAATCCACCTAATACCATTGACTGTTTTTGTAATCATCATCACTAGAGAGCAACATTAATGATAGACATTAAAAGGGTAAAAAAATATCAACCAACAAGATCCACAAGGTGTTTTATTTCTTCGATAACCATCGGTGAGGAAACCGTGTTTTGCATTTTACTTGTTCCTCGCTCGACGTTAGCCTGTTCCCGCTTTTAATCTCCACTCGCCGACGACCAGTTTTCTCCAGCGAACCGTATCGTGTACTGGAGGTAGAACCAGCGTCCATGTCGACGCAACAACCCCAGAAGGACTACCACAAAAACACCAGCTACACCTGTTACGTGATGGCCTCTCACACTACCAGTGCCCCATCGAGAAGGAAGATAAATTGGGGATAAATATTTAATATCACACGTTGAAGATGAGTTAATAATTAGAGGATAAATATTTTAACACCACACATTAAAGATGAATAAATCAAGTTAATTGTATTGTGAATGAACACGTGCCACATCATTGATTAGTTGCGAGCAGGTGCACAGACATGTGTCGTTGAGTTGTGGTATTGTTGAAAGTTTCTTGTCGGGAGGATGGTGTGATCATGGGAGAGAGAGAGAGAGAGTGTGTGTGTCTTTCAGTCAGATTGATAGAAGCTAAAAGAGTCTGAAGTTAACCTCCACCCGTGACGGATGTCTTTGTTTTTTAGTTAATGAATTATTTTTTTGAGTTAGTTCCAAGAAGTATAATATGTTCAATTTGTCAGTATTAATAAGCAGTCCACGAAGGACTTCCATTTTGTATTTAAAATTAAATTAAAGTCTCAGTCTGTGAAATCTATATACGTGTGTTTTTATGTGGAAGGAGAGATGGCGCGTGTCTGGTGACCGCAGCTTAGAAAGTCAGAAATTGGAAGAGAGATGGTGCGTGTTTGGTGACCACAATAAGAAGTCTTTAAAGCAGAAATTGGAGGTAAGGTTGTTATAAGAAATCCAATAGATTGCAGCCACGACGGAGGTGTCGCAACGGGTCCGGTGCAGTACCGGGTTTCAAGTCCATCACTGTACTGGGTAGTTAACGGACGGCGCCTACCGCAACTCTACGGAGAAGCGGTTTATTCTATGGTGTGGAGTGGCCCCGTTACTTGTGATCATGCGTCACCACTAGAGCGATCTAAACCAAGCTTGCCACAAGAAAATTGAATTGGAATTTCGGTTGCCATTGCGATGATGAATCAAATTCTTTCTACATGGAAGTTCTACAGACCTATGCTGAAAAAGTATCGTTACTGTATTTATGCATCACTCAGGCGCACTAGCTCTTTGAAGGCCACAACTTTATTTAAGTACATTTTTGTGTGTAACGTTATATTTATGTCATACCGACCTGGCTTTTGATGTCTCCGATTATCAAGATTACACCGGAACTGCAAGTCCATAATATCAATATATAGGGTCCCATCTATATTACACTGGCGTCCTGAACTGGGACCCAGCAACGCCCCCTTGTTTACCATACTACAACTGGCACCCATCTATATAGATGCTATACAACAACTTTTATATAACAGAAATATATTACAACTTATACATTATACAACAATTATACAACAATATATAAATATATACAACACTTAAATATTTATTCAACAACTGGTGCTGCGGACACGATCCGTACAACAATATTTATACAATACCTAATATCTATTTAACAACTGGCGCTGCGGACAGGATTCGAGGAAGCCCGAGGTTGAAAACTTGTAAGCGCTCGAAAAGCCCGAATCCTAAAAGAACCTGTGAAACATCAAAATCTGGCCTACTAAATACCAATGAAAAAAGTTTCAAAATTATGCAGTACACTGTTGGTAACTGGCCTAGGAGCGGTAATCAGATGGCGTGATAAGGTTGCACTGGCGCTGCGGATGATTCTTTGCGGTAGCGTTTAGCGATTTCCATCGTTTACAACTATGAATTATGGTACAGTAGCTGCAAAGCAAACATTATTTAAACGAAAATTTTCAATTTCAAAACCTCAATTATAAAATCTTAAAATTAAAATTTATTGCATATTAGATTTCAATTTCAAAACCTTGAACTTAAAACTTTTAAACATACCATATTTCAATTATGAAATCTTAAACTTAGAATTATATACATAATATATTACCATCACCAGACCGAAATTTTGTGAGATCCCGAATGCGATTGTGCATTCCATTTTGTCGGGAATTTTTTTTTTTGTATTGTTGTGGAACTTTATATTTTCAATTTTGAGTTTGCCTAAATACTCCGTTTTGTTACATTGAATGATACTCGATGTAATACTCTTATTCCTGTTTTCAAATTTTGTATACCCTACTGATGGTGATTTTGTTTGAAGTTTTGATGCGGTCCATTTATATGTTATTTTGAATTCCAGTTGCATTATTAGCAACAATTTTGTACAGATGCTCTCTCTTTTTCTTTCTTTTCTGATACATTACCATTCTTAATCGTCGGGGATCGCGTTTTGTTGTTTTTTTTTGACCCCATGGTATATATGGTTTCGTTTCTTTTTTGCTCCCTTATCTTTCTTGTCCTCCGTCCGGGCATTGGTTCCCTTGGCATTGTTCGCCGTTTTTGCCGTTCTGAAGATTGGGCCAGGGTAACTGGTGAACGCCCGTTGTGTGCGGTTTGTTTGTTTCCTTTTTGTATCGTGTTTTGAAAGCCACATAATGGAGTTTGTACGTGTTTAATACGTGATCTCAATAGAATAGTTTTTCCAATTCCATCTCTTTACTAAAGTTTGTTTTGTGTCGGTCTGACAGGGTGAAATGTGTGGTCTGGGTTCTTGGAGTCTTGTTGGCGACGAGTTTGTTTTTATTTTCTCCTTTGGTTGGGCCTAAGGTGAGGTTGAATTGGCGGCTTGCCGATGCTGACGAGGCAGCGGCAGAGGGAAAACAAAGAGGGCGCGCCCCCTCGGCCACAGCCTGGAATGCTGCACGAGCAGCCGAAAACCGAGGTGGACAAGGATGTTTTTCACGATTCGCGTGGTGATCCCATGGACGCTCAACGATATCCACTCACGATCGCAAGTACGATGTCGAGAGTGTGGAGGACGCGCCGAGTACATCGCCCGTGAGCAGGGGGCGGGGATTGGGTCTCAGGGTTATTTTGGGCGCGGACAGGGTATATGACTTGTCTCGAGGAACGCATAGCTTCCTCCGGTGGCTGCCCACTAGACTATGCGGTGAGGCCTACCGAATGTTTGAGGAACGGCCTCCCGCGACCTTTGGTGAAGCAGAGGAGCATCTGAGATAGGTTCTTGGGCCCGGGGTATCATATGAGGAGTTATGCGCGGAACTATCCACGATGCGGCAGCTTCCCGGCGAGGACGCCACGAGTTTCGCTTCCCGGGTGAAGCGGGCGATTGTGCGGTGTGAAGAGGCCGCTGAGCGCTGCTACGGCCGGCGTGGTAGGGCCGTTTTTGCCAACCAGTTGGAGAGGATGGCGAAGCCAGTGTTGATTAAGGGCGTGAGAGAGGACGATCTCAGCCACTTCCTTCCGACGTTGAGTGAGGCTACGTTTTATGGGCTGGTGGCCCACCTCGTTCGCTTTGAACGTTAGAGGAAAGAAATGCTCCAGCGGGAGGATCCATCTATTGTGGGAGTCCAGGCCGAGAACGACGAACGGTCGGCCAAACCTTCATCATTTGGCCCCGGTCACTCCTCAATATTCGAGGGGCGTCACTCGGCGTCGGCGCCGGATTTGTCAGGATTGGGCCCCCGGGTTGTATCGTTTGTTGACCCTGCCCAAGGGGGATCCCATGGATGCCAGGCTGAGAATGGTGTTTTCGATCGGGCTCGGTTGCTTGATACGCCGGATGCTCACCGGCCGGGTTCGCCAACTGTTGCTGATGTTTACATCCCGGCCTCTTCCGGTGTGGGGGCATGAAGAGATACCACTTCCCACTCGGACCGGAATGGGGTGCCACGGGAGGCGGCTCGGGGCCCATATATGGATCAGAGCCAATCGAGTCGGGTTGCTGGCGGGGCATTCGGTATGTCCTGCGACCACACCCAGACCCAATAGGGTCGGCCGCGATATGCCTCGGGGGAGCCCGCGTCGCGGGCGCCCAGCAGCCCCCCCCCACCCCCCCCCCCCACGGGCTCAGCCAAAGGGGGTTCCTGTTTCCCGAGATCGGGTGCACGGGTCCCAGGTAATCGATCGGTGCACCCCTTGGAAGCACAGATAATCTGCAGTTTCTGCAGAAAGAAGGGCCACCCTTATGAGGAATGATCGAAGAGACGAAATACTCCTTTTTGCGGAGAGTGCTGGCAATATGGCCACGACATTGTGTAGTGTCGCGCTCATCGAGCGCGAGATCACAATTCCGGACCTACAGTTCGAGATGGGCGACCGCAGAGCGCACCGATGCGAGAGGGCCGCCCAATCGGCGGCGGGAATTTCATAGAAGAGCGCTTCCGGAGCCTCAGCCACCCTCTGCAACCTCAAACGCTGGGATTTTTAGTGTCCAGCGTTGTTGCGTGTTCTGTGGCCGCCACTGTCACAGCTGGCACAGGTGCAGTTATAGAGTGAGGTGGGAACAATATCGGAGCTCTCAAACGAAGCCACCACGAAACACACTAGAGGGAAACTCAAAGCCAGTACGGTCTGTGCGGAATGTCAGGTGCGCCAGTCAGAAGCTCGGGGGAACAATAAAAAGAGGCGCAACGGGCGACGAAACCGTGGGCCCGGTGGAGGCAATATAGTGGATTCGAGCCCGGCGGACGCGATCAGCGGGGGCGAGCGGGGATCGCCCGTGTCGGGCGGTGGCGAGGAGCCCGCGAAGACGGATGCGAGGCATGAGGCCACATCGGGGAATACTGGGAACCGGAAAAAGCGACCCCGGCACCGTGGGCCCAAATTGGGCCAAAGCCGTTCCAGTCCTGCTAGTTCGGAAACTGGCGAGACTCCCAGGCGAACCTATCCTGAACGGAGGAGCAGGATGCGGTGCGGCTCTTGCAGTCGACACACTCTTACGGCGACAGTGCGTCAACAGAAGGCAACGGTTAGAAGGACGGGTCGGGAAACCGTAACCCGACCGCACTAGAAGCGCAAATCGGCCAAAACTGTCTTCAGCCTTTGCCAGTCAAAGTCCCCATGGTCCAACTCCCTTTGGACATTGGCCGTAGAAACACTACGAGCCCCATAGTGGACACTGGCGCTGAGGTCATTCTTTTGAACCTGAGTGCCCATCGCCGAAATCAGGTGGTGGACGTTCAGAAATCCACAACACTGCAAACCCTATTTGGCAAAGGCAAGTCGGGTGGAAGCTGCCATGGGATTCTCTAGTTGCACCACGGGATTCCATGCAGCTTTCAAGTTGTAGACTCCCTGCCAGGGTTAAAAGCAGGCGGATTGTTGGGCAGTAAGTTCCTGTTGTTTGGAATTTCCCCGAACGACCATAAACCCTGGATTCTTCTCCGCAAATTTTGTAAACTGTGGCACGGAAGGGCCGAAGCATAAGGTAGCCAAATGGGGAGTTAGTACGCGGGGACCTGTCAAGGTCGATACCACGGGCGACACTCTCCCGCGGACCCTACCCACACGGGGAAAGGCTACGAAAAAATGCTCGACCAGGTCACTCAAACGAAAAGAGACATCGTGGATTGACGAACATAAACCCTCAACGATTGAAATAGCCTTGAGCAAGCCGGTGTTAGTGCCCGCACGCTCCCAAATGGAGGTGGCTATCCCCATTGACATCCGGGAAGAAGCCATTCTGGTGCCGCAGGACGCGCGAGGAAACATTTTGTTCTCGCAATGCGTATCTACTAGGGCAAAGAGTGCCAGGTTAACGGCACACAATACCCAGGATAGGCCTCAATCGATCGATCTCATTACGGCGAGGGTACACCCAACCAGGGGATATACCATCATCCCCTTGGTAAAGCGTAAAGTTACGTCGCCGGGACCTGGCTCTGACGACGAGTCAAGCAGGCCCGCGGCCGAGAACCATTCTTCGGAGGGACAACCCCTCCACTTCATACGACAACTCTTCTCGGATGATCAGTCGCCTGACGAACCCGATTTAGATTCCAGGTTGGCACAACTCTATGGGGAACTTCGTTTAGGGGATAACCTTAACACCCCCGAGTGACAATCGATAACGGAGATATGTCGAGAGTTCAACGACATCTTCCATTTACAGGGCGACTATCTGACGTACACCAGTGCAATCTCGCACGAAATACCTTTGGTACGGGATCAGGCACCTATAAACCAAAGGATGTACCGATTATGCGAATGCAAAAGGCAGGTTATAAATGAGCAAATTCGGGAAATGCTGGATAACGACATTATCCAACCCAACAAAAGCCCGTGGAACTCCCCCCTTCTAGTGGCTCCCAAGAAAGCGGGCCCCGACGGAGAAGCCCGATAGAGAGTTGTGGTAGATTTTAGGAAACTAAATGAAAAAACCATCGGGGACGCGTATCCTATTCCTCGTATAGCGGACATTCTAGACCAGCTCGGTCGGTCGCGTTACTTCTCCACGCTCGATTTAGCCAGTGGCTATCACCAAGTCTTGGTGGATCTGAACGATCAGAGCAAAACCGCCTTTAGCACCAACTACGGGCATTACGAGTTTCGACGTATTCCGTTCGGGTTAAAAGGAGGCCCGGCTAGGTTTCAGAGACTAATGAACCATGTCCTTACCGGTTTTCAAGGAGTCGACGGTTTCGTTTATCTGGATGACATCGTCATAAATGGTAAGAACCTGGTTGACCATAATGACAAGCTCCGGAGGGTGTTCGACCGGTTGAGATACCACAACCTCAAACTGCAGCCGGAAAAGTGTAGATTCCTGAAAAGGGAAGTGGTCTACCTGGGACATGTTTGTTCAGAAAAAGGGGCTTTGCCAAATCCTGACACGACAGCTAGCGTCAAAGATTTCCCCATTCCCAAGACGGTACGTCACGTCCAATCATTCATAGGGCTAGCGAACTATTACCGGAAACAACTTGTTAAGGAAGGACGTGAAGTTCACGTGGTCACCCAAATGTCAACAGGCATTTGAGGAAATAAAGCGGAAGTTAATTTCGCCACCATTACTGGTTTACCTAGACTTCACTCAACCCCTTAACCTGACCACGGATGCGAGCAATGAAGCACTGTGAGCAGTGCTATCCCAAGGTGAGATAGGCAAAGATCAGCCTAACGCCTATGCCAGTCGCACCCTGAATGGGGCAGAGAGAAATTACAGCACGATAGAAAAGGAGTTGCTGGCCATTGCATGGGCGGCAACAAACTTTCGCTGTTATTTGCAATGACGACGCTTCATCGTATACACGGACCACAAGCCGCTGAAGGGAGTGTTCGGCGTGAAAGAACCCACCTCACGCCTAACCAGATTTCGTCATAAGCTATCGGAGTTTGATTACTCAATCGAGTACAAACCCGGTAAATATAACACCAATGCGGATGCGCTAAGCCGTATTCCCCAATCTGTGGACGAAACCCCTTCACCACCACGATGCAATGTAGTGACTTGCGCCCAGACTAAAAACCAACGGGCAAGCGAGGGATCCCGGAGACGTCTTAGCAACGAAGATTCACCATCAGAAGAGGATCCCATTCCCTCCTGCACGGAAAAGGGAATGGAGATAACTGATCCCGAGGAGATCCAACACTTGTTACGGGATTACCATGATCACCTTTTAGGTGGGCACCAAGCGGTGATCAAAACGTATTAGAAGATACGCAGGCACTACTGGTGGAAGAATATGATGCGCGACATCAAGCATTACATTAAGGTATGCAAGATCTGTCAGCGCATGAAGTCTTCCCCAAACCTATGTATGCCGATGGTAATCACCGACATTGCTAAGATGCCCTTCGAAAAGGTCTATCTAGACATCGTGGGCCCTCTGGACCGTACCCCGGAAAGCAATCAATATATACTTACGTTCCCGGAGAATTTGTCCAAGTATATAGATTGCTATGCCCTGCTGAATGCAGAGGCAGAGACGGTGGCTTCGGTATTTTTCGACCAAACAGTTGCAAGGTATGGTGTACCGACGCAACTGGTCACCGATCAGGTAAGCAATTTTCTGAGCAGCCTGTTTAAAAGCGTGTGCAGGCTGCTCCGCATCAAAAAACTGCAAAACTTAGCGTACCATCCACAATCGAATGCTGCTTTGGAACGAGCCCATCGACCGCTGGTAGAATACCTACGCAGCATTGTGGATACGAATCCACAAACCTAGGATCAGTACCTGAGGGCGGCCACTTTCGTGTACAACACCAGGGTACCCGATTGACGCCGATGGACTGTCCCTTTGGTTTTACTCCGGAGGTTCCCTCGAACATCAAACTACCTCCGGAACCGGTTTACAACCACGAGAGCTTCCATAAGCTATTGAAGTACAAGCTTCAGAAAACGTATGAAATAGCTGGGCGCAATCTTTTGATCTCGAAACAGAGGTCCAAAGGGTATCATGACCGCCAGTTACGCCCGTTCGCGTTCCATGTAGGCGATAAGGTCTTGATGCGAGACGAAAATAAGAAAGGGAAATTAGCGCCCCTATGGAGAGGTCCATATGACGTGGTGGAGGTGAAAAACGCTGTCAACAGTGCGAGAGAGGTAGGAAAGAGGACGGTGGTTGTACACAACAACCGCCCGAAACCCTACTACGAGTGAGCGAGTCTAAACATAAGAAAGGAGAGAACATATAGGAGCGAGACGATTTCGCCCGCCGGGCGAGACATTAGTTATTTGATGAGAGGGGATCACTTCGCCTTGGCGAGGGGTTCCTAACCGGATCGTGTGGGTGATCGAACTCTCGACTGCGGTTCTGCGAGGGATCACTGTTGTGTGACGAAAGCCCATATATGGGGCCGGTCTCCGTTTGGATGGCGATTTGGATCCTGGGGTCGTGTTGGAGGAAAACTGTATGGTGGAGCAATGTTTGGTCTTGCTGTGTTTTTTGTTTTCGGGGGATGCTTGTCTGTGTTCCCCCCTTTATTTATCAATAAATATACAATTAATTTATTTTTTACTAACACTAGTATATAAGTAGTCCATGATATGTAGTAAATTCATACTAACCTAGACACATAAGTGTACAATTGATTTATATTTTTTTTTCATAGTAACATTTGTGGGTTGTAGCAGGGACACCGCAGTCATGGTGTGTACTGTCCTGGTGGTATGAGTGTGGATCCCTGCTACTCACGTGGTTTTGTTGTGCTCTCTGTGCTTTAGTCTCCCAGGAATGACACGCGAAGTTTGTCGTCGTTCATACATCATCTTTTATTTTCATTTTTCTAACAATATTACACATTTACACTAACGTTTAGTAATAATTCTTGGTTAAATTAAACAATAAAGTTTATCATGTTTCTAACAATATAATATACATAAATACTAATATTTATTGTTAATTCTTAAATATCATTTTTCTAACAATATAATATACATAAATACTAACATTTATTGATAATTCTTAATTTGCATTTTTCTAACAAAATAATATACATATACACTAACATTTATTACCAATTCTTAATTACCAGTTTTTTTTTTAACAACACAATACACTTATATAAATTTGTTCTGAAATAGAGAATATATATATATATATAGGTTCGCCTCTCCCGAGAGAAGTCTAATAAAAAAAAAAAAAAAAAAAAAAAAAAAGAGAGACCCAAGAAAAAAAACAACAATCTGCGTTTTATTTTTTACTCTCCGCCTTCGTTACGTCGGAAACCACCCACCCATAAATATACACCTCTTTGGAGCCAGCCTCCACCAATTAATTGCGGTACACGCAAAATCATCCACTAAAAGCATGAAGCAATCCCTAAGCCCTAGCATTGCCGCATACACTAAACGGGCCAATACCAAAATTGATACCAAACAAATTGAACTAAACGTATTGAATACAATAAAAATCCAAAACGTGATATAAGAACCAGATGTTCAGCACGCAAATTCCCTTGGTTCCATATCTGCGGACCAGATGACCAACTCTCAAGTAAAGTTGGTAAAAAGCATAAAATGCACGACGACACCGTCCCCTTAAATCCTATTCAAGGGAACATTTTCTATACGGAACAACGGACGGTGATCATAAAAACACTCGCTGAACAACAATACCCATAAAATACAAAAATCTTTGGCTCCAATGGTCAGTAGAAAGTAAATTGCCAAGCCTGGACACTGTTAGGAATCCCAGGTAATACTTAACGGATTCCAGACGGTTGCCGATCTAAGATAAAATACCTAGGGATCAGACAAAGGATGTGCGGACTCACAAACGAGATCCTAATACAAAGGACAAAGGAAAAGGTTTTCCTGCTATCAAACGATCGGAAAAGGAGAGAAGTTGGTTGTGAGTTGTTTACGAAACGGTCGTCCGCGAGGAGTGGTATAGAAACGATCGATCGATCAGGAAAGTGGCTGGTGGTGAGACCGTTAGGGAAAAAATAACACAAGGTTAATGTAAATTATAATTACACAAGTACAAAATTAAACTAGTACAAAGTCACACTTAAATTAGAAGTCCAGAAGGACAAAATTACATAAGTACAAAGTGACAATTAAATTATAAAGGACAAAATTAAAGAACGTTAAAATAACAAATATGCCATAGGCACAATTTCAGTGTTTTATTACTAAGAGACAATTACGATCAGTGGGTGACATCGGTAAAACCAGGACGAAGGACAAATCGATCCGGAAGGACCAGCAAGACCCAGGTTAAACTAAGCTGGTGTGTGGGGTATGTGTACTAGCCCCCGGTGGAGACAGGAAAGAGACGAGATCCAACCCGTCTCTAGAACAGACCGTAAGTCATTTTTACTTATATTTATTAATACCACAAAGATCGCCGGCCCACGGCGGAGGTTATATATATATATGTATATATATATATATATATATATATATTATAAGATACAACAAATACCGTCGGCCCACGAAGGGGAATATATATATATATATATATATATATATATATATATAATATATGTATATATATATAATATAAAAATACAACAAATATGGCGCAGCCGGTAGGATTTACGTAAAGCCCTAGAACGGACAGTTAAAACAAAAAGTTAAGTATCTATAATATAAATTAAAAATATATATATATATATATAATAATAACTATTCACGGTCGAACTGGGCAAGACACCTTTACCCTGCGTCCGGGGCTGTTTCTGGCTTCGGAGGTACGATACGATAAATTGGAAATCAGCTTTTCCACAAATACATAACATTTTGAGACAAAGCAGTATCTACATCAGAAGGAGCTCACGGGGAACAACCATAACCTACATTCCAGCATCAACAAGTAGTGCATGTTAATATTTAAACATTTCTTTTGTGTTAATTTTGGTAAAACTCTATATTTATTACAATAATATCTCTATTAAATAAAGCACAATGATTACTATAGCATAAGAACTTTTTTTTTTCAAATATTTATACTAACGATATTTAATGGTATAGGTTCACATGTCATGTACTTTATAATTTTTTTCGTAACCCAATTAATACAGCTGGTACTCTTCTGGTTTCTCTGCTCTTAGCTATTGAATTTTTCGCTTGTCAGTTCCTGAAATCTCTCTTTGGATTTTAAACCACTGTTCCCCCGTGCTCTGGTTTCCATTTATCCTGGTATATATAAATATTTTTTTTTCTTTCACTGTTCTGTTTAACTCCACTTTGGTTTTGTTTGTTTTAGGTCCCATCCTCGGGCTATTCCTTACGCTTCCTCTTGTTAATTAGTTTGTTGCGGATTCACCATTAAATGCTCGGGGAGAATATAGTACATCGTCTTGTTTCGGATTCATAGTTATATTCCCGGCGAGAATCTAGTACATCGTCTAGTACTCTCCCCGACAAATATTCACCACACCTGCCGACAACTCGATGACACTGCACAAACAACTGTCAATACATTGTTTACTGCTTTAGGTGCTGATTCAACTATACTAACGCGCTTGTTGACTGTTTTTTGGTGCATGATCGTGGAGATATTCTCGGCAACTGTTAATACATGAATACTGTTTTGGTGCTCAATTTAATTATGTACATTTTATAAGACTTTTTAATTGATGTGTCGCACGCCACCATGTGGCCTTTTAGTGTTTAACAAATAACGTTGTCTCCATCGAGAGCTCAGTCGAACTTTATCTATATTCGTTTTGGCATTCGCCAGTCGCATCGGCTTTACTTCAGATTTATTTAATGAAGCTTTAATTTTCCTACTTAAACACAAATTCCAACACATTATCGAGCCGTTCAGCGCGGGAACTTCAATCAGGTTGCATCGAAGAACCTGGACCGGATTTTGACCACATAGTTATTGTTGTTCCTTTTTTAATTCAAACCTTGTTTCAGGCAACGTTGGTTCGGACGCCATTGCGTCAACCCATCAGCAATTTCGTTCGCTATTCCCGAACGACATTCCTCGTTCGACGGAACACCATCAGCAACGATCTCGGCCGACGACATTCCTCGTGCGGCATCGAGATACATCGCACAATTCACTGGACACATTTCACGTCACTGACTCATTTGGTTGTAATCTTTTCGCGTTCACATTCGTTTGTCATTGACCACGCAATTTCACCGCGTGCTTCCCTCCTCCAAAACGAGGAAGCAAGTGAGAGAGAGAGAGAGTAAAGTAGTCTCACCCACGGCAACTACCTCGACCCCATCAAACCCTAGCGATCCTCCCGTTTCACCACTAAACTCCCCAAAGCGACCCCGAAGCAGAATTGAACGGTTAGAAGGGTTAAGTAAAAGGCAACAACAGTTTAGTGATCCGGACCTAACCCTTATCCCAAATAGATGGGAACAAGAATCTTCGGCCCAAATACCGGTCACCAGGAAAGAAGAAAACGAACTTCCTTCTAAATCCGAAAAGGCCACAAACACAATGTTGGGAGCTGAGAAAATATTTGACTTCGTCTCATAGACGGTTCCTGTGTTCTCTGGGAAAGAAAGGTCCAAATGCAGCTATCAAACTTCAAACGTTCATAGATGGTTGCAAGAGGGCTCTTAGCAGTTTAGAGAAGAAGGAGGAATCCACGTTCCTTAGGTGGTTACCCATGAGGCTAGATGGGGAAGCACACCACCTGATAAGTGAGGCGAAATCCGACACGCTCCTACAAGTTGAACAGCACCTAAAGAACGTTTTCTGACCGCAAGAGTCGTACGAAGAGTTGTGTTCACAACAGTGGCGATCCTAAATCGCCACCCCCATCCAAATCCCCAACACACCCAAATAATCGCATCCACATCCCCAATACCTCCCATAACCAACATCCAAATTTCTTATTGAATCATATGAGCGATAAATTAAACCAAAAGTTAATTTGTCCCACGTTGACTCAATTTCACATGAACTCATACCCCAATCCAATTGAATCATATGCACGATAAATTTGAACCAAAATTCATTTATCTTGCAGTGGTCCAATTCCCTATAACCCTGGCGTCATGAAATGCTTAACCCAAATGCATTTCATGATTTCCCTTCCAGGAATTTATTCAAATAAATTCTTAACCATTTCCTAGAACATAATTCCAATTGAAGCACACAAAATCTTGTGTGTGCGCTTCTTGGAATTTTCACATTAAAAAGTTGACAATTCTCAACGTAAAATAGAATAAAAGGGCGACAAATTTCAATTTCGAGATCAGTCAATTTCCAAAGGACAGAGCGCCGGTCGAACGACCAAATAGCCTTACATTTTATATCCAACCCTCCAATTTGAAAAATAACAAATAAACTCAGAATTAATAAAAAGCAAAGAACGGCGGTTTTCACTCAATTTGGCAGGCCGTAAACTTCTACTTGATTGGATTAATGAAAAGCAAGAGAGACGGTCCCATCCGATTTGTGAGGCGATAACCTTCTACTTGAATGATAAGTAACATATGAGCGGGACAAGAGGATCAGGGGGAACAATTCAAGGGCCACCCCCTACAGCAAGAAACCCTTAACAGCATTGTGTCCCGACCAGAGGCCCTCACGCCCACCGAAGGGATCCACAAGGACGCATTCCCTGCGCCGCCCACTCAAGCGGTAAACGCACCTCCTACCCAAAAACATCCAAGGAGGCCAGACGACGTCCATCCCAGTAGGTAAGCCATTTCTTTCGACTGTTATACCGATGGTACCGCAACAAAAATGGCACCACCGGTAGGGTTTAGGTATAGCCATAGAACGGACGGTTCTAATAAGACCCAATAAATCCTAAATCTTACGAATCTACCAAATCATTGGATGATCACAAGTAAACAAAAACAAACAACAGAAACGACCATCGTCAAAGACATCAATCCAAGGATTAAATGTGAGGATAATAAACCTGTTGAAAATGTACATTTACATTGCCTACTGTATGGCGCATGAGCGCGCTCTTATGAATGCATGTATGAACGCAGAGAGAGAGAGAGAGAGACAGAGAAAGCGGCATGTGTGAAACGAAACAGGCGAGGAGCACTGACAGCAGAGTAACATAAGACGCCGAGATGAACACACGTGTCATAAGCGGTGCGAAGTTATAGATTAATAAATGTATTGTATATTGTAAATAGAAAATCTCCGTTATCATTATTTATCTCAACCGACTCAACATGGTAGCGAAGCGTAGTTGTTCGGGAAAGAGTCAAGTGATATAAATAACATTTTCGTGTATGTTAGAAAGCACAAAAATGGCTGAAGAAAAAATAATAATACCGGTGTTCGACGGAGCGAACTATAGTGTCTGGAAAAAAAAACTCGTCTTATATCTGAAATTGAAAAAATGTGAAAAAGTAATAGAAAGCGCATAAGCAAGCGATGATAAAGACGACTGGGAAAACAATAACTTGAAAGCGATGAACTACATCTACAGTGCTATATCCGACAAGCAATTAGAATTCGTTTGTGATGAAACAGCGGCGTGCGGAATAATCAGAAAATTTAATAATATTTATGTAAAAGAATCAACGGCGCTGCAAATTGTGTGTCGAAATAAATTAGATAGACTCAAGCTTAAAAAATGGTTGTCTGGGCGCAAGGCGCTCGGACATTATATTCGTGACAACGTATCCTAAATATGTAACATTGAATATACAAGTTATTAAATCCAAATTAGAGTGTTTTTTTTTCCGAATGCCTCCAAGTGTAGGCATTAATTTTGGTTTGCTTAACGATATTTTACAAGTATTGCAAACTACTGTGTATTCGTCAGGACACTGTTGTCGATTTTCTTTTGTGTGCCAGTCCGAAATTACGTTCACCTGTTGCACTGTGATCGGTTTTAAATCGTGTTCAAACCAAAGTCTATCGCAAACAGAGCAAGCATACCCAAACTCATTGTCAAGAAACATCAATTTAAATCTTGATATCGATTTGTTCCATTTCATGTCCCATACCTCTTGCGCCAATATAACTGGTTGTATTGTAAAATACACGGGTTCTGCTGCTGAAGGCTGTTGTAGGTTTACAACCTGTAGTTCTTGAACGTTGTTTGAACTTGCCGCTGCGAAACCACTATGAACAGACAATTTTCTCTTAGCTATATCCAATTTATTTAATGCTGCAGGGGGCTGCCTGCATTCGCGTTGTCTCTGTGTATTTTTTGTCTTTACACTTTCAACCTGTACAGCTGTTCTCGACAGTGCAAGGCGCTGTCTGTATTCCCGTTGTCTCTCTGCATTTGACTTAGGAGCAATTAAGAGAGTCGCGCTCTCGCCCACTTCGGCTCGTGCGTTATCGGTTATCGTTATCGTAACGCTACAAACGTTTTTCCGAATGCCTCCAAGTGTAGGCATTAATTTTGGTTTGCTTAACGAAATTTACAAGCATTGCAAAGTACTGTGTATTCGTAAGGACACAGTTGTCGATTTTCTTTTGTGTGCCAGTGCGAAATTACGTTCATCTGTTGCACTGTGATCGGTTTTAAATCGTGTTCAAACCAAAGTCTATCGCAAACAGAGCAAGCATACCCAAAATCATTGTCAAGAAACATCAATTTAAATCTTGATATTGATTTGTTACATTTCATGTCCCATACCTCTTGCGCCAATATAACTGGTTGTATTGTAAAATACACGGGTTCTGCTGCTGAAGCCTGTTGTAGGTTTACAACCTGTAGTTCTTGAACGTTGTTTGAACTTGCCGCTGCGAAACCACTATGAACAGACAATTTTCTCTTAGCTGTATCCGATTTATTTAATGCTGCAGGGCGCTCTCTGTATTCGCGTTGTCTATGTGTATTTTTTGTCTTTACACTTTCAACCTGTACAGCTGTTCTCGACAGTGCAAGGCGATGTCTGTATTCCCGTTGTCTCTCTGCATTTGACTTAGGAGCAATTAAGAGAGTCGCGCTCTCGCTCACTGCGGCTCGTGCGTTATCGATTATCGTTATCGTAACACTACAAACTTTTTTCCGAATGCCTCTCAAGATATACCGATTTATAAGACGTTGTCATGTCAAAACTATAGTGATTCGGCGACATTCTTTTATGACTTTGAAAACTATGTAAATGAGCTAAAGAACGCGGGTGCTAAAATAACTGAAAAGGGAAAACTGAATTATTTATTCAACACGTTCCCGAAAAGACCAGACAGTCGATTGTGTGAAAAATTAAATTCAAATAAATGAAGTAAAAATTCAAAAGGACAGTAATGATAAGAGAAATTCAAGTGCGTTCATGGCGGACAAAAATCAACGCACATGCTTTAAGTGTGGAAAAATTGGGCACATGCAAAAAAATGCCGATGTGGCTCACTTTTTGGTTAGAAAAATGGCGTGGCGTTGCCAGATGCGAATTCTCACCAGCAAAAAATGTTAGTATGTATACCAGTTCGTTGGGCGTCGGTTTGTGTGTATAGCAGTTTGGTATTTTGAAATGGGTGGGTATTTTTGTTGATTTATTGGTTTGGTGGATGTTTGAATGTGTTATTATTAGTCATTGAGTAGAGTAATATATGGGAATTTGGTCATGGTGTTGCCAGATGCGGTTGATGTTCCAGTTTGTGTGCATGGCAGTTGATATTTGTGAAGTGGGTGGATGTCAGACCTTTGGGGTGTTGTTATCAGTTGTAGTAATCTTCCGGGTGGGTGTTTTTGCTGAGGCTTTTTTTTTTAACTGGGGATGTGAAATGGGTATATGTTTTTGCTGATTCTAAGACCAGTTCGTTTGTCAATGAAAAAAAAATGGATGGGGTTTTTGCTGGAACTTAAACCTGACTTCAACTAACACGCAGACCTAAGCCAGTACCCAGCAGCTGCGATAACAGGGCGCGGCTTTTTGCTCTATGCTGAAATGGTTTGTGCTTTTGGCTTTTGTCTCGGTTGTTGAGGACTTTTTTATGAATATACTACTTGGGAGTAAATCTAACCTGACTCTTAATATATGGGTATTTTTTTGGTGATTCTATCTGTTTTTAGACGATCGGACTTTTTGCTATATATATATTGAATATGGGCTATTTTTAGCGCTACAATTTTGAGTTTTTTATATGGATATATTGTTAATTGCATACTTTAGGGCTACGCATTATCCACATGATATATTAAATTCTTTGTGCTTTTGGCTTTTGTCTCGGTTGCTGAGGGATATTTTTTCTTGTTTTGTGAATATACCACTTGGCAGTAAATCTATGCTGAAATAGTTTAATGCTTTTGAAGGCTTTTTTATGAATATATCACTTGGCAGTAAATCTATGCTCAAATATATATAGAAATACGGGCTTTAAATTTGAAAAAAGAAGAAAAAATCCTCATCAAATCCGATATTCGACGTGGGATTAGCTCGGAAATAAAAAAAATCATCATCATCAACTGGTGAGTTACCTTATATATATTAATTGTTATTCCTTTTTTTTTTTTGACGCGGTGCTAGTATTTATTTTTGTGTATTGTATCGTGAGTCTAGCAATAATAATAATAATAATAATAATCCCGATGTTTTTGCGATTGCTGCATAATGTATGGAAATGATTCATCATCATCGCCGTCGTTTTCAGTTGTGTATGTGAATATGTGACAGGTGATTCAAGGTCGTTTGACCTGTTGTGCTGTTATCATTTGTAGTAAGATAGAGATGTTGTTATCAGTAGTTATTCGTGGATTTGTATGGAATAGTAAAATAGAGGTGTGTTATCAGCAGTTGTTCGTGGATTTGTATGGAATAGTTAAATAGCGGTGTGTTATCAGTAGTTGTTCGTGGATTTTGTATGGAAATGATTCGTCATCGTTTGAAGGCGTGTTTTTTTTTTTTTTTTTGGGATTCTTTCTTCATGATCGTGTGGCTTGTTGTACTGTTTTCATTTGTAGTAAAAAATAGAAGCGTCGTTGTTATCAGTAGTTGTTCGTGGATTTATATGGAAGTGGTTCATTGGCGTTTGGGATTCTTTCTTGTCTCAGTATGGGAATTAAGTCTTAGGTTTGGATGATCAGCGTACAAAGTTAAAGTTTGGAGTAGGTTAATTGTATGACATAGTTGGTCGTCGATTTGTATGGAAGTGATTCATCGTCGTTTGGAATTCTTTCTTATCTCAGCATGGGAATTAAGTCTTAGGATTGGGTGATCAGCGTTATTTCTAAGATGCAATTATTGGTATATTGCTCGAATGTTTTTTTTATTTTCTAGTGTGGTTATATTAGATTGTTGTTGTATTTTAGATTATTGTTTTATTGTTCAAAGTTTCGAGGTCTATTGAAAGTTCGTTGTTTGTGGGGATATCATCGGGGAGGGGGAATTGGGATAATTGGGTCAGCAATTGTTGTGAATTATTTTTTTGTTAGAATCGTTGTCTGGGTTGCTGAGGGCGCTTTTTTTATGAATATATATATCATTTGGCAGTAAATCTATGCTAAAATATAGAATCAAGTATTAGTATTTTTGAAATGGATATGTGAAAAAGCACATTACTAGCGAATATATTAATATTAGTCATTTAGCTGAGTAATATATAGGAATTTTTGTTGTTCGAAGGGTTTGTATGGAAGTGATGATATAAGACTTAGATTTGGATGATCACAGCGTTCAAGGTTCAGCAATTGTTGTGAATCATTTTTTGTTTGAGCGTTGATTGGGGGATATCATCGGGGGGGGGGGAATGGGGTAAGTTGTGAAATTTTTATCGGATGGGAATTAAGTCTTAGGTTTAGATAGACTATCGGACTTTTTGCTGGGCTTTTTTAGCAAGTTGAGATGCCATTACTCATATCTTTTGTTCAAATGTTATGTGTTATACTCGGGGGATTTTACATATGATCGGGACAGATGTTTTTTCTTTTCTGAAAGCGTAACAAAACGATAGAATTAACAGCAAATTTTTTCATTACCGTTTTTAGAAAAATATGTCTGCTAACGAGGCCAACACCAGCAACATCTACAATAATAACAATAACAACAATAATAATATTAGGAAAAGAACGGGGCAACAACAACAACCACCAACAATGTCAGGAGAACAACCTGCAAAGAATTTCAAACAGCAGACCTATAAAAGATGCTTGATTTGTGATGTGTGTGTCGAGGAACAGCGTTGGTTCCAACATCAAAGAAAAAAACCCAAAAAAGCAAACGCCCAACAAGCTCTTAATGAAAACGTCTCCTTAATAGCAAGTGCCTTCCAAAATCGTATCAAAACATTTGCCATTACCATCAAAGATGAAGGTATGATAAATGTCAAAACTCTATTCGATAAGAATATTCCATTGATTAACGAGTTACTACAAAATGAATCCTGGATAGTATAGTGGTTAGTATACCCGCCTGTCACACGGGAGACCGAGGTTCGATTCCCCGTCGGGGAGCCCCTGGCGCAAGACTAATGGCCTTGCCCAGACAAATAAATCATTATGGAAAATTTAACAAGCCTCAGGACTTGCTAAATAAGGCCAAGAGCGGTTCCCGGTTGTAGTGCCGATGATGATGATGACAAAATGAATTGGAAGTTTTGAAAGCTTTTACATTTAGTATGGAGCTTTTTGCTAAGTTTGCAAAATATTCAAAAGAATGTGACGTGGCAATGCGAATAGATATAAAAAGCACGCAAACTAAAATGTACACGATTGAGAAAAAGGAAGACATAAGTGAAAATTTGAGCACGGCAATTGCCAATATCAAGGCAAAATTGGAAGAGTTCCAAGAAAAAGATAGCGGGTGGGTGTTGTTATCATTTCAAAGCATCGAAATTAACATCAACAAATACGACCAGCTTCGAGCACGATAGATAAGGCACGGTATAATAAATCTTTTAAAGAACTTGTAGCTGCATCAAGCAAGAATAAATAAAATATATTTAAGCATTAAAATTAATTGATGTTTTTCCTTTGTCTAATTTTGGGAGAAGATTCTTCGAATATAGGTCATTCATTTTTTCCATGAGTCTTAGAGTATCAAATAGTCCACCATAACATCATACGATAAGACCTGCTTACTGCCTTGATTCGACGCGGTATCAGATGTGAACTATTTTTTTGTGTTTGAGAGCCGATTTGGTGGTATCATCGGAGAGGGGGGGGGGGGGGGGGGAATTGGGTAAGTTGTGAAATTTTTATCCGGTTGATGAGGGCTTTTTAAATGAATATACCACTTGGCCGTAAATCTAAGCTGATTCTTAATATATGAGCATTTTTTTGGTGATTCTATCTGCTTTTGACGTTTGTCTCGGTTGTTGGGTACTTTTATATGAATATACCAATAGCTGAAATGGTTTGTGCTTTTGCTGGTGGTTTGTGCCTTTGATCTCTAGACTTTCGGGGCTTTTTTGGTAATGGGTTGTGTTTTTGATCTCTAGACTTTCGGGTGGTTTGTGCTTTTGGCTTTTGTCTGGGAAAAATTGTTGCTATCAAAAAAAGTGTGTTGTTGTCCGATCACATGACCTTGGATGCTATATTAAATTCTTGAGATCTAAGTGTTTTTTAATGAGTCTCACGACCAAATGCTGATTTCTATATAGTAAGTTGTTTGGTGTTTTTTCCCTTGGCTATTCAGTCTATGTACTATATGACTAACAATGGTTAATTTTAGGCATTCTCATTAGATCCTGGATACGGAGGATTTTTTCTAAGAAAAAAAAAATATATTTAAACAATAAAATTAATTGATGTTTTTTCCTTTGTCTAATTTTGAGAGAAGATTCTTCGAATATTGGTCATTCACATTTTCCATGAGTCTTAGAGTATCAAATATAGGGCAAATAACAGGCGGTTTTATTCAAATAGGCGGTTTTATTCAAACAAGCGGTTTCTTCAAACAGGGCGGTTCTTTCAAACAGGCGGTTTTATTCAAACAGGGCGGTTTATACTACAGCCGGTTATAAGAGGTGTTGAGAAAGGTCGACATAAAACAATCTAATGATAATACATAAAATTAACCATTATTAGTCATATAGTACATATACTGAATAGCCAAAGGAAAAAACACCAAACAACTTACTATATAGAAATCAGCTTTTGGTCATGGGACTCATTAAAAAACACTTAGAAATCAAGAATTTAATATAGCATCCAAGGTCATGGGATCGGACAAGAACACACTTTTTTGATAGCAACACATTTTTCCGAGACAAAAGCCAAAAGCACAAACGGACCGAAAGTCTAGAGATCAAAAGCACAGACCATTACCAAAAGCACAAACCATTTCAACTATTGGGATATTCATAAAAAAAGTCCTCAACAACCGAGACAAAAGTCAAAAGCAGATAGAATCACCAAAAAAATTCCCATATATTAAGAAGCAGCTTAGATTTACGGCCAAGTGGTATATTCATTAAAAAAAGCCCTCATCAACCCCGATAAAAATTTCACAACTTACCCAATCCCCCCCCCCCCCTCTCCGATGATACCACCCAATCGGCTCTCAAACACAAAAAAATAGTTCACATCTGATACCGCGTCGAATCAAGGCAGTAAGCAGGTCTTATCGTATGATGTTATGGTGGACTATTTGATACTCTAAGACTCATGGAAAAAATGAATGACCTATATTCGAAGAATCTTCTCCCAAAATTAGACAAAGGAAAAACATCAATTAATTTTAATGCTTAAATATATTTTATTTATTCTTGCTTGATGCAGCTACAAGTTCTTTAAAAGATTTATTATACCGTGCCTTATGTATCGTGCTCGAAGCTGATCTTATTTGTTGATGTTAATTTCGATGCTTTGAAATGATAACAACGCCCACCCGCTATCTTTTTCTTGGAACTCTTCCAATTTTGCCTTGATATTGGCAATTGCCGTGCTCAAATTTTCACTTATGTCTTCCTTTTTCTCAATCGTGTACATTTTAGTTTGCGTGCTTTTTATATCTATTCGCATTACCTCATCACATTCTTTTGAATATTTTGCAAACTTAGCAAAAAGCTCCATACTAAATGTAAAAGCTTTCAAAACTTCCAATTCATTTTGTCATCATCATCATCGGCACTACAACCGGGAACCGCTCTTGGCCTTATTTAGCAAGTCCTGAGGCTTGTTAAATTTTCCATAATGATTTATTTTGTCTGGGCAAGGCCATTAGTCTTGCGCCAGGGGCTCCCCGACGGGGAATCGAACCCCGGTCTCCGGGTGACAGGCGGGTGTACTAACCACTATACTATCCAGGATTCATTTTGTAGTAACTCGTTAATCAATGGAATATTCTTATCGAATAGAGTTTTGACATTTATCATACCTTCATCTTTGATGGTAATGGCAAATGTTTTGATACGATTTTGGAAGGCACTTGCTATTAAGGAGACGTTTTCATTAAGAGCTTGTTGGGCGTTTGCTTTTTTGGGGTTTTTTTCTTTGATGTTGGAACCAACGCTGTTCCTCGACACACACATCACAAATCAAGCATCTTTTATAGGTCTGCTGTTTGAAATTCTTTGCAGGTTGTTCTCCTGACATTGTTGGTGGTTGTTGTTGTTGCCCCGTTCTTTTCCTAATATTATTATTGTTGTTATTGTTATTATTGTAGATGTTGCTGGTGTTGGCCTCGTTAGCAGACATATTTTTCTAAAAACGGTAATGAAAAAATTTGCTGTTAATTCTATCGTTTTGTTACGCTTTCAGAAAAGAAAAAACATCTGTCCCGATCATATGTAAAATCCCCCGAGTATAACACATAACATTTGAACAAAAGATATGAGTAATGGCATCTCAACTTGCTAAAGTAGCCCAGCAAAAAGTCCGATAGTCTATCTAAACCTAAGACTTAATTCCCATCCGATGAAAATTTCACAACTTACCCCATTCCCCCCCCCCCCCCCCCCCCCCCCCGATGATATCCCCCAATCAACGCTCAAACAAAAAATGATTCACAACAATTGCTGAACCTTGAACGCTGTGATCATCCAAATCTAAGTCTTATATCATCACTTCCATACAAACCCCTCGAACAACAAAAATTCCTATATATTACTCAGCTAAATGACTAATATTAATATATTCGCTAGTAATGTGCTTTTTCACATATCCATTTCAAAAATACTAATACTTGATTCTATATTTTAGCATAGATTTACTGCCAAATGATATATATATTCATAAAAAAGCGCCATCAGCAACCCAGACAACGATTCTAACAAAAAAATAATTCACAACAATTGCTGACCCAATTATCCCAATTCCCCCTCGCCGATGATATCCCCACAAACAACGAACTTTCAATAGACCTCGAAACTTTGAACAATAAAACAATAATCTAAAATACAACAACAATCTAATATAACCACACTAGAAAATAAAAAAAACATTCGAGCAATATACCAATAATTGCATCTTAGAAATAACGCTGATCACCCAATCCTAAGACTTAATTCCATGCTGAGATAAGAAAGAATTCCAAACGACGACGAATCACTTCCATACAAATCGACGACCACTATGTCATACAATTAACCTACTCCAAACTTTAACTTTGTACGCTGATCATCCAAACCTAAGACTTAATTCACATACTGAGACAAGAAAGAATCCCAAACGCCAATGCATCACTTCCATATAAATCCACGAACAACTACTGATAACAACGACGCTTCTATTTTTTACTACAAATGAAAACAGTACAACAAGCCACACGATCACGAAGAAAGAATCCCAAAAAAAAAAAAAAAAAAAAACACGCCTTCAAACGATGACGAATCATTTCTATACAAAATCTACCAACAACTACTGATAACACAACGCTATTTAACTATTCCATACAAATCCACGAACAACTACTGATAACACACCTCTATTTTACTATTCCATACAAATCCATGAATAACTACTGATAACAGCATGTCTATCTTACTACAAATGATAACAGCACAACAGGTCAAACGACCTTGAATCACCTGTCACATATTCACATACACAACTGAAAACGACGGCGATGATGATGAATCATTTCCATACATTATGCAGCAATCGCAAAAACATCGGGATTATTATTATTATTATTATTATTGCTAGACTCACGATACAATACACAAAAATAAATACTAGCACCGCGTCAAAAAAAAAAAAGGAATAACAATTAATATATATAAGGTAACTCACCAGTTGATGATGATGATTTTTTTTATTTCCGAGCTAATCCCACGTCGAATATTGGATTTGATGAGGATTTTTTCTTCTTTTTTCTAATTTAAAGCCCGTATTTCTATATATATTTGAGCATAGATTTACTGCCAAGTGATATATTCATAAAAAAGCCTTCAAAAGCATTAAACTATTTCAGCATAGATTTACTGCCAAGTGGTATATTCACAAAACAAGAAAAAATATCCCTCAGCAACCGAGACAAAAGCCAAAAGCACAAAGAATTTAATATATCATGTGGATAATGCGTAGCCCTAAAGTATGCAAATTAACAATATATCCATATAAAAAAACTCAAAATTGTAGCGCTAAAAATAGCCCATATTCAATATATATATAGCAAAAAGTCCGATCGTCTAAAAACAGATAGAATCACCAAAAAAATACCCATATATTAAGAGTCAGGTTAGATTTACTCCCAAGTAGTATATTCATAAAAAGTCCTCAACAACCGAGACAAAAGCCAAAAGCACAAACCATTTCAGCATAGAGCAAAAGCCGCGCCCTGTTATCGCAGCTGCTGGGTACTGGCTTAGGTCTGCGTGTTAGTTGAAGTCAGGTTTAAGTTCCAGCAAAAACCCCATCCATTTTTTTTTCATTGACAAACGAACTGGTCTTAGAATCAGCAAAAACATATACCCATTTCACATCCCCAGTTAAAAAAAAAAGCCTCAGCAAAAACACCCACCCAGAAGATTACTACAACTGATAACAACACCCCAAAGGTCTGACATCCACCCACTTCACAAATATCAACTGCCATGCACACAAACTGGAACATCAACCGCATCTGGCAACATCATGACCAAATTCCCATATATTACTCTACTCAATGACCCAAACATCCACCCACTTCACAAACATCAACTGTCATACACACACAAACTGGAACATCAACTGCATCTGGCAACATCTTGACAAAATTCCCATATATTACTCTGCTCAATGACTAATAATAACATATTCAAACATCCAGCAAACCAAAGAATCAACAAAAATACCCAGCCATTTCAAAATACCAAACTGGTATATACACAGACCGACCCCCAACCAACTGTTATACGCACTAACATTTTTTTTTTGCTGGTGAGAATTCGCATCTGGCAATGGCATGCCATTTTTCATACCAAAAAGTGAGCCAGAACCATCCGAACCCCACTACTGGTGGCCAAGCGGCAAGAAGCAATCAAGCATCGAGTAATGGCGGATACTCTCAACAATCAGCACGAAACCGACAAGAAGCCGGACGAGGAAATTACGGCGGAGGGCATAGCAACTCCCGAAATTGGCGTAGAGCAAGCCAACAGCAGTCAACGCAACAAGGACGGAACAACAATGAGGGGAAAGCGTGGGTAACGCGAGCCAACTATGCGGTAAATAACAATAACAATGATAGTAATGATGAAGAAATAAATTGGTTTTTGGATAGCGGTTGTACCGATCATTTAATAAACGATGACAGATATTTCGAAAATTTGATATCCTTAAAAAACCCTGTTGATGTATATATGGGAAATAATAGCTGTATAAAAGCTGGAAATGTAGTTAGTTATTTTAATGCTTTCGGTAAAACTAACAAAATAAATATAAATAATGTATTTTATGCTAAAGATATGTATGCAAATCTGCTAAGCTATGCCAAGATCGCGGGAAATAATACGATTATCTCTAAAGGTAAATTGACTAAGATTATTGATTGCGATGGTGATATTTCGTCGATATCTTGGAAAGAAAAGGATTTATATCCAATGAAAAGTACACTAAAATGCACTCGTGCGTATACTACAAGTAATAATGAGTTTCCCCGTGTAAATATTGCAAACAAAAATACAGATAATTTGAGTAAAAAGGAAAAATGGCATCGTGTGTTAGGCCATATATCACATGGTTCATGTGATATATGTTGCAGTTCCGCAACATATATCACATGATACCATTCCGAAAAAAACATACCACACGGAACGCCACCTATTGCTGAATAGACAAAAGCAAAATTGTCTATTCGTGTGACGTTTCCATGTTACTATTTACAGTGCTTGTTTTACTACTGTACGGTGCTCACACTGTTTTTTTGACCTTTTTGTATACGGTGCTTTCAGCACCTGTTGTTTTGATAACGTTTGGAGATGACGGTTGGTGCTAGACAGTTTGTTTTTGCTACTTGATGTAATTCCAATCGTTTTTAAATGAGGAACAGTTTGTGATGGATGTATCGTTTACTTTCAACGTGGTTTTAAATCGTTTTATTATAAATCAAATTAAAAGGAATTTTTGTATGAATTATTGTTTCGTTTCTTGTTGTTGCGGTCGCAGTGTGAATACTTTTAACGCCAACAATTGGGAGGATTTCATTTGCTTAGTTCTTACAGCTTTCTACAGCGTGGAAAAGGAAGCATCGAGTGTATCAAATTGCACTATCAACCAGGAAGATCAACAGATGATATAGTTCCAGTTGCGATGAGAACTGGATTACCTGAAGAGGACGATTTTTGTTGTCACGTCGAGAAAGCCTCCTCGACGCTGAACATGTTGGTCCTTCTGAAGTGTGCAGTATTCCGGATTCTGACATCCATCAAGCCATCGAAGACTTTTCAACATAACATATATTGAACAAATTGGATTACATCCGCAAGGAGGCGCCAACCTATGGACAATGGTAAAGGAAGACGAAACCAACAAGGAAATATCGCCGAAATCAGGTAAGTGGCAATAATTTAATAATAATATATACAAATTGATTAGCGATCCGAATGGAACCTAACTCAAGGAGTGTTGTGCTGTGTCGTGCTTTGTGATTAAATTTACGTGTTGACGTCACACTATTTTCATCATCAAAACTAAATAAAGTATTATTAAATCAACAAAAGGACGGAAACTAAGGTTAAGCTAACCGCTTTCAATAATTGTTGCTGAATTTCCAATGAATGGAAATACGCAGAACAAACAAAAGCAAATGAATTCAATAAGAATTTTAAATAAAGAAATCGTGAAACGGGAATCAATCACCTTCGTCTATCAAGAACAGGATCGTGCAGTGATTCGGGATTATTCTAGTTTCTAACATGAACTGAGTGTCGACATTTATTTGGAATCAAGAACGGCAATTACAAAACAAGGCCGCAAAGTTAGATTTATTCGAAGTGCCAATCAATGTCTATCGAACGCAATCATCAATTCCTTGATACAGCCGAACAGATTAATAATGAAGGCAACCGCCTGATGAAGGAATGCAAATATCAAGAAGCAGTAGTCCAAGACAACCGGGCAATTAGTTTCGATCCGGAAAACCCAATATTCTACTGTAATCGAGCTGCAGTTTATATCCGTGTAACAGAAAATGATCGTGCGATCAAAGACTGCAACTCTGCATTATTCTACAATCCAAATTACAGCAAAACATATGGCCGATTCAAAACAGGAAAGTACGATGAAGCCATAGACGCCGATACGAAAGCTATTCAATTAGAACCTGATAACAACAATGGTAATCGGATGCAAGTATTACATCACCAAGCGCTGATAATAAACAAAGTGATGGAGCACTTCATAAGATTGGAACCCTGACAGATGTGCTTCTGAAAAACGAAGACACCGTGGTCAAGTGGAATATGCTTACCACCGATATATTTCTTGAGTTCAATCGGACTGGACATATCCGAGCCCGTACTGATTAGGTGGTTCATCACTCTTGTGAAAATAAACTAATTTCTGCCTTATTTCAATAATTTTTCTATTGCAATCGACGGTAAATAGAATGAATTAATACATATTTCCCACTTTTACCAACATTATAAACTTCCAATATAAATAAAACAACATTTTTTTCGTTTCATTCGAGTGGAACGCGTATGACTACGTTCAAAGGTTCATCGATGACATAGAGGGATTCACGATCCAAAATACGACTACGTCCAAGAAGTCATTGATGATATAGATGGATTTACGATCCAACTTATATTTTAACTTTAACATACAAGTCGAACAAGTCATCATCACTAAACGAAAAGCTAGTAATTCTTCCAAATACAAATTACAGTCCACAAATTACTATTATTTAGCAATTTAAATAACACAGTTAACCAACAATTTAATTAATGCTCAATTAATCAAATACAAAGTACAGTCCACTGTTCGACATCCAAGGTTGTTTCATTTGGCTTAATTTTACAGAATTCACTGCAGGTACCTCAAGAAATATTCGATCAATTCCAGGGTTTGGATTGAGGACATCATTCGGCTACTCTTTTTAATGAAGTTGCAGGTACTTGGAACGACCCACGCTACCACTTAGATACGCTCCGCGTACATTAAAGGAACCTCAAGAAAAGGACGATGTCCCATCGGACAAAAGAGACAAGAGGACAATTCAGTCAAATCTAAGGGGTCAGTACAAAGAAAAGTTTTGTCAACAAGGGCACATCCGGTCCTATACTTGCAATGTCAACCCAAAAATCGAATTGGAGATGAATAATTCCAAGAACTCTGAGAATTGCGATTTCACCGCATCATCCACACCCGTTCCTGGGCACCGCTTCTCGAAACCTGGCCGCATCGTTTACACATCCAGGATCTGTCGCTTCTCGTCACCCGGGCACATCGTTGTTAAGTGTCTGCGGTTCTTCGGTCTCGCCGCCTGGAGGAAATGCTCTGGGGGCACCCTCTTAATACCGCCCATTGCACGTAGCTGCCACGGGGGCACCACTCCAACGGAGTCGGTGTCTAAGATAAGGTTTCGGTTATAAGACTAACGGACAAGAAAACGAGGAACAAGGAAAGATGCCGGCACCCCTTCGGAAAAGCATGTCATCAGAAAGCTGTCGCGGATTTGGAGTTCACCGCTTCTCGTTACCTGGATTCATCGTTCGAGCATCCTGATTTTGCCGCTCTCGCCACTCAGGCACATCGCTGTCACGTGTCTGGGGTTCTTCACCTTTCACCGCCTGGACGAAATGCTCTGGGGGCACCCTCTTAACACCGCCCATTGCACATAGTTGCCACGGGGGCACCACTCCAACGGAGTCGGTGTCTAAGATAGGCTTTCGGTGCCAAGATTAGAGAATAAAGAAGGAGAAGAATAGGAAAGATGCCGGCACCCTTCGGGAGATCCAATCAACGGAACGCGAATAGTGAACACGTGGTCCAGCCACCAGTCAAAGAAGAAAGTACCTGACTTCAGCACTATTCCATCTTGTGGCTCAATTGAACATAAGTCTAATAATGAGCAGATTAATCTTTCTAATAGCAGCTTGGATGCGCAACCTCTCTGGCTCAATCAAGTGCCAGTTCTAATTCAACAAAATAGGCCACAAGGACTCAACCACAACATTCCAAAAAGAAAGCCACCATGTCCAGCACCCTCATTCAACCAGTTCATCAAATACGACCAAAGGTAACGCTGCCGACAGAGGGTTCAGTTCCCATCAAGAAACTCGCCCAACGCCGAGCATTGGTTTAGCGGCGTAGATGGGACATATCCTCAACTGCAACAGCATCAGCCAGACCAATCAAATTGGATTGGAGTCGCAGATGATTCTTTGCGGTTGGCGGGATACCTAACATTTCTGGCAGCGGCACAGGCTGGACATACTGAGAAAATGGTGGAATTACAACCCATCACCTTCAACATATTGACGACCACAAATCACATCGTTTCCGCAGCTGATGCGGCAAGGGTCGCCTTTCAGGCACGTCTCCACAATATGTCGGAGACTATCAACTATGCTGTTCCAAAAAGAAATCATATGCGGTCACAGCACGCACAACAACAATTGCAGCAGCAGCATAGACCTTATGATGACAATTCGTATGAGGGTGATGGTGGTTCCTAGACAATGACTGCACATTATGACCGCCGTCCAGATTCAGCAAATAAGAGTTACGCTCAGCGACTTCAACGCCGGATATGTGAATCGGCTGACGGTAACTACAGTTCAAATGCCAGAGCATCCAACAATACCGGAAAATCAATTCCACGAATTACCATCAAGGGAACAATACAATCCCTTCTGATATGATGGTAGGTTCACCGAAGTCTGACAAATCAAGCAGTATATCGTCTTCTTCAAGTCCTCAAGGCCAACAAGATTATTTCTATGGTGGCCTTTATAACAATTACCGAAGCCATCATCATCAAACAATCACTCAACCAGTGGATCAAATACTCCGCCAGGTAATGTGGCTGTAGCGACCCAAAATCGCTGCTACCACCCAAATCCCCAATATTATCAAACCACAAATTTCCTAATTTCATATTGAATCATATGAGCAATACATTAACCCAAAGCTAATTTATCCTTCATTGATTCAATTCCACATAATAAACCCAAATCCCAAATTTTCCATTGCTTCATTTCAAATCCCATATTGAGTCACATGTACAACGAATTTCACCCAAAAGTTAATTCATCATACATTGACCCAATTCCTAAAAACCTTGACATCATGAAATGCTAAATTCAAAACGCATTTCATGATTTCCCTTCCTAGAACCCACCCAACTAAAGCCTCTAACAAATTCCCAGAACACAACTCAAATTGAAACGCAAACTCTTATGTGTGGTCGAACCGCTGACCAACATCATCAGTTGAAGTTCCGAGGCTGGACCCCTGGCCGCATACCATCCAGATCCTAAAATAAAATGTTCAAGCCAAAAGGAATTTAAATAAAAAAAATAATACAATCCCAAGTCAAAGCCGGACGTTTGATTTTTACAACCTATACGACGGGAAGCTTGCAATCGCCGGGCGTGATTTAATTATTCGGAAGATCCCGCTACGCAGCTGAATGTCAGGGGACTTTCTATAAAGAGGCAAAGCACGTCAACGACGCCGCCGCCTCAGGACCCAGCACCTGGCGCAGCCGGTAGGATTTAGGTAAGGCCATAGAACGGACGGTTCTAATAAGAGCCAATAAACCCTATATCCTACGAACCTATAGGATCATTGGATGCTCAACAACACAAAAAAGGCGAAAACCCAACCATCGTCAAAAGCACCGATCCAACAATCAAATGTAGGGTTAACAAACCACCGTAACTATTACACCGGACTGGACCTAGATTAACCTTGGAGTTAATAAAAATCGAGAAGGATTTATTGACAAAAGGACTAAGGAAGAGATTGCGAAACACAAAAAAAAATTTAGGAGTAACACTAGCAGAAGGAGTACAACGAGAAAACCCCAAAAATAAGTAAAATAAATACAAAAAACAATAACCTTTAACGAACGTACTGGGCAAGACACCCTTCCCCTCCCATCCGAGGCTGAGTCTGGCCCCGGAAGTAGGATTCATAAACCAACAAAAAGGAAACTCCCACACAAAAAAAAAACAGCAAACAACAACCGCTACGCAGCAGCTCCACCGAGTAGCAGTTCCAACAGCACCGGACCAAGACGAGCAGCAGTTATTAAACAGACAATAAACAACAATTCCAACAAGAATAGCAGTTCAAACAACACCAACAACAGCAGTTCCAACCAAGCAGCCAATGGACAACAGCGGCAGCAGAAGCAAAACAACAGTAAACATGTTTTGTTTTTTCCTTTAATAATTAGTTAGAACATTATTTAAGTGAATCCATTTTTCTTTTTAAACAAAAACAGTAAGCCTATATTTCCTTCTATTAATAATTACATAAAGATACCTTTTTATATATAATCTAATCTAAGCTCGTCCCAAAAATATTATTTTAAAACTCAAACAAACCAGTCCTTAAAACTCTGTCCTGTCTATATTTGTGCATATTGTGTGATCGTCAATCTTTGGGAAGTACTTCCACCTTAACATTTTTATTTTAAAACATCTTTGGAGTAGTGCTTGTCCTTGTCCCAAAACATTCCCTTGTTATTCCCGTATCCTTTTGCAACTATACTAACCTAATTTCTGCATCCGTAGACTGTTATTTCACTTTACACTTTAACCTAAATCAAGTCTGTTTATTCTAAAACATGGCCGTGAATTACACCAAGATCGCGAAGCTCTCAGCACAGCTAATACCCATCTTCTCCGGGGAATTAAATCCGCATATAGGTAGAGAGCTAGAAACATGTTTGGATTGTTGTAAGAGGGTCATTGACTGCCTCAGGACCGAAGAACACGGGGCTTTTCTACAAATATTCCCTACTAGACTGAGGGGAGAAGCTTCTGCCCCCCTTCTCGCGTCTACTCCGTTCGCAACGTTTCAGGAAGCCGAGGACTTGCTAAGAAAAGTTTATTTACCAACAGAAAACTATCAGGATCTGGTAAATAAGCGCTTAGCTATTCGACAAAAACAGGCAGAAGCACTCATCCTATTTCAGCTACGACTGAAGAAGTCACTAAGGGAATGTAGGAAAGTCGCTGAGTTAAAATACGGTCCCATACTGTCCGAGGCAGTAAAAACACAACTAGATGACTTCGCTAAAAGCATCTACATGAAAGGATTGATAAATCCGTACCATCGACAATTTTTAATATTAATGGGCGACGCACCGATGGAAACCTTAATGGATACAACATTGGAGTTGGAACAAATCCAACAACCTCAGCTGCCGTTAACCTCCTCCCAAATTCCACTTAATTCTCCTTCACCGTATTCACCAATAGCACCTCCAACTCCCTATAAACCGATTCTAGATACCCAAATAAATCAGTCTATGGCACAAATAATGCCCAATACCCCAGATGTGGAAATAATACCGCACATACAACCTATTGCACAGGGAATTCCTCACCTAGAGGCGCAAATACCGCCAGCTGACCAACCATACAGGGAAATCAAAGAATTAATGGAAGTCGACCCCCTCAGCATACCCCTGTCCTATGCAGACTCTCTCAGCAGGATAACCTGCAGTTACTGCAACAAAAGGGGGCATGCCTATGAGGATTGTGTGAAAAGGAAGAACACACCCTTTTGCACACACTGCCAGCAATTAAATCACGATATCCGTGATTGCCGGCAATTAAGGGAAGTAAAAAGAGTTCTGCACGTAAGACAGACTTGCGACTTCTGTGGCCAACAAGGTCACAATCTGGGATCCTGTCAGCAAAAGCTGAAATGGGAGTGGTAAGCTCAATGTCAACCTGCAGAGAAATCCTCTACTTCCAAACAAAGAAGGTCAAAACCCTCGGTGGCAAAAAGGAGCTACCACATCAGGACCCCACGCGCGCCGTTAACCAGCGCCCCAACTGTCCAACTACCTATAGATGTAGGTGTTAACAACAACACAACGCTAGTAGTGGACACCGGCGCTGAAATCAGCCTGATCAACCAACACTGCCTTAGCAAAACAAACTGCAACATAAATCGGCAAGAAGCCTGCACCCTAGAGACGCCATTTGGAAGCATTAGGACCTTGAGAACCTGCAAGGTCAACTTCCAATTAAAAGGTAGGCCCAAACTCCCATGCACATTCCAAGTAGTGAGCAATATGCCCGATCTTCCAGAAAACGGTCTACTGGGAAATGACTTCCTGTCAAGGAATTGCAATATGGAGGGCCCGAAACAACGCGTCACTTTTCCTCGCACGAAAAGAAACCCTACCGTATTTAGCGTGCCAATAAAATGCTCACACCTCGAGATAAAGGCGCCTGAAAACAAATACGCCAAAGGAAAACAGGAGCAAGCCCAAGGTAAGCGCAAAATCCTCAGGTTAAAAAGAAACCCCAAGGTGCTAAGTGATAATGCCACGGCTATTAACCAATTAACAAATACTTCATCAACAAATTTAACAAACCCGCGCCCTGGCCCCTCTCAGAATATAAACCTACTGCAAATGCAGTACCAAGACCAATTAGTTCTGATCCTTCACCCTAGTTCCAAATTCCCTTTCCACTACTAACCGTAGACGTATGCTATCCCCAAGGTGTATCACAGTCCATCACTTAAAAACATTCCTAAATACACAATATGGACAGAAATAAGAGACGACATAAAAATTGTCAAAAAATATAAAAACTAATAAATATTATACAAAAGAATATTAAAACAAATGTAACATATAAACAAAACAAAAGACATATTAACCCTCAATGAGGAAGACAATTTATAAATAACAAACAAAATTGTAATTATTTCAAATATATATGTAAACCCTAATTAAAACCTAACTTAAAAATACGAAAAGTATGAATATTAAGAAAAAACCAAAGAACAAACAAAACAAACATTAACCCTCAATGAGGAAAACAGTTTATAAACTAAATTGTAAAAAGAAGAAAGTAGCTGAACAAAATTATTGGCAAATCCAAAACAATTTAGCTCATTATTGTTACCAACTTTTATATTAACACTAATTATTAATGTTAACTATTTAACATTAACACACCTTACAATTATATGAACCTACTTTTAAACTCACAAAAAAAAATAATAAAACACAAAAGGTACATATCAGATAAATAATATCCTTTATCATTATAAAATATGCTCTATATCCACCACTAGAATAAGACCTTATTAAAAATGAATACACATTTACCTATTAAGTTATTAATCTAGCGTTACGCCCAATTCAAAAAATTATAAATATCAACATCTTATACCCTTAAGCCTATGTTAGAAAAACAACATTGTAAAACACAAATTAAACCAAAACATTTACTAATTTAAAATCCATCTACTTACCTTTATAACACATATGCCCATTCTTAAAATATACCTAAACCATGTTGATAAATACAACCAAGTAACGCAAGAAATGTTAAACTAAATTAAAACAAATGTAAACTATCGCGAAATTGAAATGCCACCACCCTTTGCTTTTCATCCATTCTAGAAAATTAATCTCTTCTACATCAATTTTCTTTTCTAAAGGGGGGAGGGCTGTAGCGATCCGAAATCGCTTCTACCACCCAAATCCCCAATATTATCAAATCATAAATTTCCTAATTTCATATTGAATCATATGAGCAATAAATTAACCCAAAGCTAATTTATCGTTCATTGATTCAATTCCACATAATAAACCCAAATCCCAAATTTTCCATTGCTTCAATTCAAATCCCATATTGAGTCACATGTATAACGAATTTAACCCAAAAGTTAATTCATCATACATTGACTCAATTCCTAAAAACCTTGACATCATGAAATGCTAAATTCAAAACGCATTTTATGATTTCCCTTCCTAGAACCCATCCAACTAAAGCCTCTAACAAATTCCCAGAACACAACTCAAATTTAAACGCAAACTCTTCTGTGTGTTTCTGGGAATTTTGACCATAAAATAGTTGACAATTCTCAACTAAAAAATCTATAAAAGGGGAGTGAATTACAATTTCGTGATCAGTCGAAGTTCCGAGGTCGAACCGCTGACCAACATCATCAGTTGAAGTTCCGAGGCCGAACCCCTGGCCGCATACCATTCAGATCCTAAAATAAAATGTTCAAGTCAAAAGGAATTTAAATAAAGAAAATAATACAATCCCAAGTCAAAGCCAGACGTTTGATTTTCACAACCTATACGACGGGAAGCTTGCGCTCGCCGGGCGTGATTTAATTATTCGGAAGATCCCGCTACGCAGCTGAATGTCAGGGGACTTTCTATAAAGAGGCAAAGCACGTCAACGACGCCGCCGCCTCAGGACCCAACATGGCCAACGACAATCTCAGCTCCCATCAAGAAATTCGCCCAATACCGAGCATTGGTTTAGCGGCGTAGATGGGACAAATCCCTAACTGCAACAGCATCAGGCACAGCAATCACCTTGGATTCAAGACGCAGATGATCATATGCAGTTGGCGGCAACTCTAATACTTCTAATATCGGCACAGGCTGGCCATATTCAGAAGATGATAGAAAACCAACAGGGCCCTTGGCAGTTGGATTTCTTCGGCAGTTGCGTTGACTTCGTACAAGGAACTTTCATCAATAGTTACATCCGATACATCGAATGTTCCGCCATCCAAGTCGAAAATGAGGACATTCCTTTCCTTTTTAGGGTTTTATCCCGCGTCGTCGTTAATCGCACTAATCTCTGGGATCGAGTCCTCCTTCTTGGATCGTTTTTCCTTCGAGGATTGAGTCATCCTTCGTGGATTGGTCTTCCTTCGAGGATTAAGTCGTCCTTCGGGGATTAAGTCGTCCTTCGGGGATTGGTCTTCCTTCGGGGATTGAGTCTTCCTTCGAGGATTGGTCTTCCTTCGGGGATTGAGTCTCCTTCGGGGATTGGTCTTCCTTTGGGGAGTCCACCAGTCTTCGTGGATCCTCTGTCGTCCTTCGGGGGTTCCACCAGTCTTCGTGAATCCCACCGCTGCCACCAGAGTTACGTCTCCAGCGCCGTGCTTCCTCTTTCTAGGGAAGAGCGTGGGGGTTATAAGATCTTTTCTTATTTGAAATAATTATCGTTTCTATTTATTAAAACAGTTATAGCTTTTATTTATTTTTATATTTTATTTGAACTCAGCTATCTCAAGCTGAGCTCTCTTCTGAACTCCTTTTACAATATAAATGTTCCTGTTTTTATATGGTCCCCACTAACTGTGTCGTATAAATTGAACAAAAGAATCCAGAAATCTCTGTTTATAATTTTGAATAAACTTTGAACGAAAATCAAAGTGGCTATGTTTTAAAATGAAAAATGTGCTTGTTATGAAAAGAGGCATGTTTTTAAATGTGCTGTAAGTGACTGGATATAGAATATTGTGTCTGTTTATTTATGAATTGTATTAAATGAGAATGTAAGATATGTGCGGATGTAGTTTTAAAGGTTGTGCTAGAAAGGACACGAGATTAGTGTTAAAGCGAATAAGGGTAGTATTTTGGAATACAACAATGGTATTCCGTCGGAACTCGAAGATGAGTTTATAAAATGTAAAACGTGTATTGAAAATAAAATGCATAATATTCCGTTTAAAAATAATAGAGGGAAAGCTAAAGAAATTTTGGAAATTGTGCATACGGATGTTTGTGGACCTTTTCCAACTACCGGCCTTAATGGCGAAAAGTATTTTATTTCATTTATTGATGATTATAGTAAAAGCGCGCGTGTATACACAATGGAAACTAAATCGTAAGTTTTCGATTGCCTTATGGAATATATAAATGTTGTAATAGAGGCGGCCGATAAAACTTGCAGCGAGACAGAACCACAAGAAAACCGAAACTGAACTTAATTTGACTTTTATTAATTAATGTATGTTGATCGGACGAGAACCGATGGTGTTCACTCGGTGAAGGTTGAATGCAGACTGACTCGTTGGGTATAACTGCCAATTCAAAAAGGGACGCCATGATGTCATTGATGGTGACAATCGGCCAGCTGGTGCCAGCTGCTGCGTAACTGGTATACACAGCGAATGTAGTCGATTTTTCCAGAACATTCCAGCACATTTAATTGCCAATCCGCAACAATAAATTAAGTTGAAAATCTTACGGATAAAACAGTAAAAGTTTTACGACGTGATAACGGAAAGGAATATTTAAATGGTAATATTTTCACTTTTTGTAAAGGGAAAGGAATCAAAATTTATAACTGTCCTCCTTATGTACACGAATTGAATGGAACCGCGGAACGATTTAATCGAGCAATAATGGATATGTTGCGATGTTTATTAGATGAAGCACAAGTTCATAGGAGATATTGGCCGGAAATTGTTTGCGCGGCTACTTACTTAAGAAATACACGCTTGAAAGAAAGACTCTTTATGAGATATTCTTTGGTAAAATACCGAACGTGTCTAATTTACGATTATGTGGAAGTAAAGTTTTTGTTAGAAAAACGGAACAGAAAAGTTCGTCTAAATGGGACAAAAAAGCTGATATGGGAATTTTGATCAGTTATAATGACGTTGGTTACCGTGTTTTATTAAATAATCGAATCATGCCTGCAAGACATGTTGAATTTATCAAAGAAAGTGTAAAATGTATTGGCTTAAATACGAATGATATCAAATCTGAAATTGATGAAATTCATGATTTAAATAATGGAAACACTGAAAGTAATGTTTCAAGTGATAAAAATTCTGCCAACAGCTCTTTGAATCAAACTTTTAAAAGTACTAATATAAATATAAGAAGTGATGATGATAAACATGAATCTGAAAATGAGACGGTTGAAAACAAACCTCGAAGAGATAGAAAACCTAAAAAAAAATTAGATGACTGTCAGGTGTATAACAGTAGAATTATTGAAAAATTTTGTACAACCCAACTGAACCTCTGCAAAAAAGTCATGTACAAACCGGATGGTCTCTCTCCCAAAGTCAAATCACTTATCTACAAACAAATAATCAGACCCACTCTCACATATGCATGTCCGATATGGTACCATATCACACCCGCCCAAATGGAGAAGCTACGCATTTTCGAAAGGAAATGCTTCAGACTTATCACTGGCCTCAACCGACATCCTAACTCCCACAAATATTACAACAGTAGTTCGCTCTACTATGCCGCTAATATTGAACGTATAGATCGACGCTTCCTCGAGCTGTCCATCAAATTTATCGAAAATCTTCCCAATAATCCCAATCCGATAATAAATGCGCTCACATCGACTCCGTCAGACAACCGAACTGCCTACCCGAACTGTCTCCACACCAGAACCCTCTTCATCTCTGGCAGGTTGGTCAACAACTCCAATGAGATCGTATACCACAATACTGAACTCTCACCTCACCAGTTTAAATATTGTAATATACAACCCTTCTCTAATATCTTGCGTTTCAACGACCAATCGGAAAGTGTTCCCCCAACCCATATCCCCGACTCATAGTACCCACCCTAACCCAAATTCCACCCATCAACCACTATACCTCCCGCCCCACCCTACTCTAACTTATTGCAATAATAATAGATTTAATAATTAGATAAGCTAGGCTAAGCTAAGTTAAGTTAAGTTAAGCAAATTAGTTATAGGTTAAGTAAATAATTATATCCTGGTTTTCTGACCTTTTCCAGGAAGCCCCACCTACTCCTATCTTGTCCACCCATGAAATAAGTAACTTTATAATAATGTTTGAAAAATGTACTAACAAGTATATGTAAACGATTAAAGCTAATCTATTTATTAATATACGTCGACGATTTATTGATTTGTGGTAAAAATATCGGAAAAATTTAAAATGAAAAATCTTGGAAAAATTAAAAATTATCTTGGTATTACCATTAACTGTGATTACTCTCGTCACATAATGCATCTAAATCAAAGTAAATATAGTTTATCGTTAAGTAAGAAATATAACGTAGAAAATAGTAAATTGTGTACTACGCCAATGGAAGTTAATTTGAAAATTAAAAAATCAGACGATAGTGAAAATGATATAAAATACAGAAATTTAATTGGTGAACTATTATATTTAAGCTCAGCTACAATACCCGATATAAGTTATAGTGTAAACTATTAAAGTAGATATCAAAATTGTTATGATAAAACACATTTTAAATATGCTTTGAGAATTTTGAAGTATTTATATTTAACAAAAGATTTAAATTTGATTTATAAAAAAAATGAAAATGCTGAAATACTGGTTTGTTCTATGGACGCAGATTGGGCAGGAGACCCTGTAAATAGAAAATCCACAACTGGCTATGTAATTCGATTATTTGGTAATGTAATTTATTGGTAATCAAGAAAACAAAAATCTGTAACAAAAGCTTCGACATTTGTGGAGTATGTAGCATTGTCAGAAGCTGTAAGCGAAGTAAAGTTTATAAGAGAATTATTGAACACATTTAATGTTGCATTGGCAAAGCCGATAAATATGTACGAGGATAACTCAGGTGCGAATAATATAGCGAAATATGGAAATCTTACTAAAAATTCAAAGCATATCGAAGTACATTATCACTATGTGAATGAAAGTGCAAATGAAAATTTGATAAATGTAATTAAGATTGATTCGAATGAAAATGTTGCTGATGTATTTACAAAATCTCTGTGTAGAGACAAATTTGAAAAGTTTAGAAGTATGCTGAATTTAATTTAAAAATATATAAATAAATTGAACTTATATAAATTAAAATTATTATCTTAAAATTGTATACAACATAAATGTAAGGAGGCGTGTTGAGAATGTACATTTACATTGCCTACTGTATGGCGTATGAGCGCGCTCTTATGAATGCATGTATGAACGCAGAGAGAGAGAGAGAGAGAGAGAGAGAGAAAGCGGCATGTGTGAAACGAGACGGGCGAGGAGCACTGACAGCAGAGTATCATAAGACGCCGAGATGGGCACACGTGTTATAAGCGCCGCGAAGTAATAGATTATGAAATGTATTGTATATTGTAAATAGAAAATCTCCGTTATCATTATTTATCTCAACCGACTCAACAAAACCGTCAATAAAATTACACGGGATTGGACTTAGATTAACTTTGGAGTTAATAAAAATCGAAGAGGAGTTATTGACAGGAGAAGTTCTATATCACAATACGATCCAGAAAACTGAAGAAGAGATTGCGGAGATAAGCAGAAAAATCGAGAAGAAACACAAGCAGAAGGAGTACAACAAGAAAACCCAAAAAATAAGTGAAGAGAAGAAGAAAAAGGAATTGAGTGCCAAGTCAAAGGGACAAAAACCAGATGAGAAGTACGACCAAGCAGCCAATGGACAACAGCGGCAGCAGAAGCAGAACAACAGAGGAGAGCTGAAATAAGTGAGCATTTTTTTCTCCTTATTAATTATTAGTTGACATTATTTGATTGAATTCCTTTTAAACAAAAAACATAAGCTATAACCATACTCTGCTCCCTCAACTCTGTTGGACCTATATCTGTCTATATTGTGCGTACCTAACCTAGGGAAAAAGTTCTACCCTTAAACAAATAAGTAAAACACAAAAAAACACAATAATAACATTAACACTCGCCTTTGGGACAGCAAAAACACCAAAAACATACATACATGTACCTCGTCTTCCCCGTTTATATTGCCACTACTATTTTATTTTATATTTTGATCTATTGAAACAAGGAACCACCTCAAACCCTAGTACGCCCCACGACCTTGTGCCTCCTTCACCCAAGAATGTCCGTAGTGGAACCGTCATCAAAATGAACCCCCGATTAAAACTTGCGACCCCAGCCCAGCCTTAATAGAAATTTCGGCTCCTCAGCGCCAAACGGACCTCGCAACCTCTGAAACAATGGCTATTGATTACACAAAAGTTGCGAAGCTGTCAGCATAGCTAATCCCCATCTTCTCCGGGGAATTAAATCCGCACATAGGTGCGGAGCTGGAAACATGTTTGGATTGTTGCAAGAGGGTCTTAAACTGCCCCAGGACCGAAGAACATGAGGCTTTCTTACAGATATTCCCCACTAGACTGAGGGGAGAAGCACCTGTCCCATTCGCGTCCACTACGTTCGCAACTTTTCCGGAAGCCGAGGACGTGTTGAGAAAAGTTTATTTGCCGGTAGAAAATTACCAAGACCGGGTAAATAAGCTTTTTTTTCCAATTACGACTGAAGAAATCGTTAGTGGAATGCAAGAAAGCCGCGGAGCTAAAATATGGTCCCACACTGTCCGAGGCGGTAAAGGCACAATTAGATGACTTTGCAAAAAGCATCTCCAAAAGGGGCTAATACACCCTCACCATCGGCAATTCCTACTATATGTGGGAGATGTAACGATAGACTCGCTGCTGGAGAAAACACTTGAACTGGAACAGGTACAGCAAACTTAGTCACCAACAACATTCTCCGTGCAACCCAAGAGCACCATGGCCCAACAACCTCATCCGTTTGTCTCAACCCTAAACCCACAGGCTCCTAGCTTTAACAAAACGTTCAAAGCTATCTCAACACAAGAAACTAAAATGGTACCGTTCACCCAACCAACTTTACAAGAACCCCCCTATAACCGAGAGATAACGAGATATCCGCAATAGGCAATGTATGGAGCAACAACAGCACTACCCCCAAGTCCCCCGGCCAGATGGACAAAACAGGATACCTGCCAACAGGCAAACCACGACATCCGTGACTGCCGGCGGCTAAAAAGCCAAAACGAAACAACGAACAGGTATACAAACAAAAACAGACGGCACCGCACGGAACCCACACATGGACCCAGAGTACCACATATAAGCCAGGCCTGCGAATTTTGTGGCCAACCGGGCCACAGTCTGAATGAATGCCAACAAAAAAGGAAATGGCAGTCTCGGAATCAAGCGCACTATTCGGGAAACGGCCCGCGGTCGGGCCAAAATCCCCAGACCCGATCGAATCAATAAAAAAACCAAGGGTGCCACCTCAGACGGCGACATTAGCCTGCCGAGTTGTCCACTTCCCCCTGGACATAAGCAAAGACGGTAAGGTACGCCTAGTAGTGGACACAGGCCCACACAAGCCCAGCCACAAACCAAAACGGACACAGAGCCAATAGAAGTAAAACCCGTTAAAAAGACCTATATTCCTACACGGACTACAAAAATCATACGTATACCCGTAACAATAGAAGAACCCATGATCAGTTCAAAACGGGAAATAAAGAAAGGAATATTTTTGGCTGAAACTATTTTGCCGACAGGAAACAATGTGGCCATAGGCATATTAAACACGGGGACCCAGCCAGTCAAAATCACCTCCTGCAAGCTATCCTTAACTCTGCTGGAAAATTACACAATAATGCCTCTAAGACAGGCACTTAATAAAGATCTGGATGTTGATAAACCTCCAAACACACCCTCTCCCAAAAAAGGAGTAATATACACCATTTAAGGCAACCACCCCTAGAGGAAGAACTCTCAAAATATCGTAAACAACAGCTGGAGAACGAGCTCAGACTAAACGACACCCTGACCCAGGAGGAGCATGACTGTATTTTAAAATTATGCCAAGATCACACAGATATATTTTACTTATAGGAAGATAAACTGCCATATGTCCAAGCAATATCGCACAAAATACCGCTCATTAGGGACCAACCCCCAATAAATCAAAAAATGTATAGGTTACCACAAACACAACAAGAAGTAATAAATGATCAACTGGAGGAAATGCTGGCAAACTAAATAATTCAAACCAACAAAAGCCCATGGAATTCACCGCGCCTGGTGGTACCAAGAAAACCAGGACCGGAAAGTGGAAAAAATGGCGAGTCGTAGTAGACTTCCGAAAGCTGACTGGAAAAACTATAGGAGATGCATTCCCAGTACCTAGGATCGAAGACATCCTAGACCAATTGGGCCACTCCCGATATTTCTCTACTCTTGGAGACGGAGCAGCACACGACGGCCGACTAGCAGAACACGACTGCCGACTGGCAGACTGAGCATCGCACATTTTATACTCTGGCTCCTTGTTCCTGTGACAACATGCGAACGAGGGAAAGGAGACAAAAAAGCGAATATAAGCAGCGGCAGTTGTGGAGTTGGCGGCACACACATTGTATCTGCATCTGTACCTGAGCACAGTTGGTCCTATCATCTGTATCTAAGCACGGTTGTGAAAGTGTAATTCAAAGTGAAAATTCAAAGTAAATTCAAAGTGTTAATCGAAATATAATTCGAAATATAATTCAAAGTGCCGTATATGCTGTGCAGTAATGCACCAGCCCAAGACTATTTAATAAAGCGAAAAAGAAAGGCTATCGACTTTCTTCGCAACCCCCCTAAAAGAAAATCGACCGTCCCAATTTACTTGAGCCCTATCCCCGAAAATATGGCGTCAATTTCACCCGATCAAAGACTGCAGCAGGCCCAGGAGAAGATCATCAACGACCTAACCAGAAAGATCGCCGAACTGGAAAACAACTTAAACCTTCCTGATTTATCAGATGAGTGTGACATGGAAGACCAACCTGCTCAGCTACCAGCACCAGCTGCCAAGGCAACACCAACAATATCAAGTTTCAAAACAACCCATGAGCCGAAACCTCATACGAATGAAGGCACTTTCAAAGGAGGAGCTCCGAAGAACGAGAAGCCCCCGCCAATCAACATAAAAAAGGTCAACAACATCAAAAAAGTTATCCAGCTTCTGGAGAACGCTTTGGGGCACCGGAATTTTACCACCAGATCTAGGGGTGACAACGTTTCCGTATCACTATCTTCTCTAAAAGACCACGCTCTTGCCGAAAAAGTGCTTATTCTGAATAAGCTGGACTTCTTCACCTTCCTAAGGTCAGATCTCAAGCCGAAAACATTCATAATTCGCCACATCGACCCTGCTTGGACTAACGAAGAATTAAGCGCGGAATTGTCCAGATTAAGTCCCAACCTGAAAACGTTCAAAGTCGACTATTATCAAACCCCACACATGAGATCCAACAACATTTTCAACCTACGGATCATCCAACTGGCACCAGACGAAGACATTAATAACCTGAAAAAAAATTAAATACCTCTTCACTCATAAAATTGGCATAGAGGTACCTCACAAGCAGGAGCTTCTCCACTACAAGCGCTGTCAGCAGTCAGGTCATCTTTCATCTTCGTGTCATCTACCACGACGATGCGTAAAATGTGCGCAGGAGCATGAACCGAACCAATGCAAAGTCAAGCCACCGGGTGAGGAACCAGAACGTATACACACGGAAAATCCGGATGGCTCCATTTCTGTAAAGGAATTGTCAGTTGAATGCTGCAATTGTGGTGGACCGCATCCTGCAAACTTCACAAAATGCCCGCACAAGCTCCGCTTACTGAAGCAGAGAGTGCCTCCAACCAAAAACAACACTGGCCAACTTAAGCAACCAACAGCAGCAGTTACTACAACAACGAGATCGAAATCCTATGCGGAAATCACCAGAGGAAACAACGCATCCTCATCACAACCAGGAACAAACCTAGGACTCGACATCATGGGATACATCCGAGAGTTGCAAGCTGTCTTACCGACGCTAAATGGATTAAGTAACTTCGAAAAAAAAGGTCAGATACTTTCTCTTATAACCTCACATATATTATCCCAAAATGTCTAAGTTAAGTGTAGTTGCCCTCAATGTAGATTCCATTTCGTCAAACATACGGAGGCATCACCTCCGACTGCTAGTGGAGGAGTTTTCTCCAGACGTCCTCCTTCTTTGTGAAACCTGGCTCAAACCCAACTCTCGCATTTCTATTCCAAATTACCAACTTGTTTCAACTCCTCGAATTGACGGTGCAAAAGGAGGTACCGGTATCCTTATTCATAAAAGATTCCAATTCAGTGAAGTGAAATTTAGAAACATCTCCTGTGTCGAATACACTGCTGTCAAACTGCTTTGTGACAACAATAAAGTCTTGGTTCTAGTAGCCATATATTTACAACCCAAGAGGTATCCTAACTTCCCATCTTCAGACTTCGATGAAATATTCCGTCAATCCCACCCCCACTCATTCATCATCGGAGGCGACTGGAATGCCCGTCATACCGCCTTCAACGACACCGCTTGCAATAAATTTGGCAAACAATTGCTTGCTTTCCTACCTCTCCACCCCTACGTCTATATCGACTCCCCTACGGAACCTACTCATTGCTCCAGCTCTACTCAATCAACTATAGACTTCTTCTTAAAATCTGCGATCCTACGCTCTGTATCTCCCCCTACTGTGTCGCACTTCTTCCCCTCTGACCATGCCTCCATCCACTCGGTAATTGACCTTGGCCCCTTAAATCCGCTTCAATCTCTCAATCCAGTCCATAATTTCTCCAGAACTAACTGGAGAAAGGTCAACAAATCCGTTGGCGATATGTTTCAAACGCTTCCCATCACAGATACGAATAACTTGGATCCTAACGAAATTGAAGAAGCAGCTTGTAAGATGGAAGGGATCTTACAGCAAGCCCTGTATTCTAATACCCCTTCAAGGATGCCACACTCCCTCGTAGGTAAACCACTTCCATATCTCACCCTCAAACTCATCTCATTAAAAAAAAAGCTCCGCCGAAAACTATTTCGAAGATTTTGTCCCCTCCTGAAAGTACAGGTTCAATTATTGTCTACCCTCATTAACCAGCAGTTAAATGCTTTCGTAGAGCAGAACTACATCTCCACTTTAAATAGTATCAGACCCGACCGTAATCTTTACAAAAACATCAATCGCCTTACAGGACGAAAAATACACACCTCAATAGACAGAGTAATTGGTCCCAGAAATAATATTCTGTACTCTGATTCTGAAATAGCAAACTATTTAGCGGAACACTTCTCCCAAGTGCATAGGCAAAATGATAGCCTAGCCAACTCCGAGTTTGAGGAAGTGGTCAACCGTTATACATCCCATGAACTAATCTCCTCATTCACTCCATTCATAACTGAATTTAATAATGACAATAGAGCATCTCAACCCACCGATACAAACTTCTTTTTACAACCACAGGAATTTAGCCAAATGATATCTTCTCGTAGCAATAAAAACTCTACCGGCTTGGACAAAATTCCATAAGTGCTTTTCAAAAACCTCAAGCCTTCAAATCGACTATACATCATGACCCTGCTAAACCACATAATAAATGCTGGTCACATACCGGAGTCTTGGAAAACTGCCATAGTCATCCCCATTAAAAAATCAGGCGCATCCCTGATGGCGGCCAATTTTCGACCCATCTCACTACTTAATAATTTAAGCAAATTACTTGAATTAAAAATTCACCATTACCTACTCTCCTTCGCGGAAACTAACTCATTACTCCCTGATTTCCAATTCGGTTTTCGTGCACAACACTCAACATGTCACGCTCTCCTCAAGTTTACTCACGACATCACTATGGCTCTTAACGAAAACCGCGTAAATGAATTCCTCCAAATTCTTTCCTCCTTTTTCCTTAAATGGAAGATCCGCTTAAACCCAAACAAAACTCAGATGATTGTATTTAAAGGTAGAAACGTTCACTGTACCAATAACACGGTACGTAACCATTCAAAAATCCAACTGAACCTCTGCAACACCCTCATAAAACCATCTAAATCACTAAAATACTTGGGCATTACTTTCGAAAATAATCTCTCTTTCACGACTCACATAAACATTGTCATCCGCAAAGCGGGGATACAGCTGAACCTTTGTCGGAAAGTAATGTGGAAGGCAGATGGTCTCTCTCAACAAGTCAAACTTCTACTTTATAAACAAATCATCAGGCCCACACTTACTTACGCTTGTCCCATCTGGTTCCATATCTCTCCCTCTCAAATGGAAAAACTTCGTATCTTCGAAAGGAAGTGTTTCAGACTAACCACAGGGCTACGTCGACAGCGCGACTCCCACAAATATATCAGAAGCCTTATGCTATACCACTCCGTCGGTCTGGAGAGATTGGATAGAAGGTTCCTGGAATTGTCGATAAGATTCATTGAAAACCTGTCAGCCAATCCAAACCCTCTCATCAATTCCCTTAGCCTCCCCAGCCACAATGCATCAAATCCCTATCTTCATGCACTCCATTTAAAGGCTCTCTTCTACGCAGGAAGATTAGTAAATGATGCGAACGAAATCATCTACCATAACAGGGTAACCGATCTTAACCACTTCAAATACTCAAACATTCAACCCTTTTCTCGGGTTCTTTCCTTTAACGAGCAGTCGGTGGAGAGACCTCCCTCTGCCGCTCCCTTCCCTCCTTAGGGTATGTAAAGTATGAAATCTCAACTTAAGCTTAAGACTAGGCTAATTTGTTCTAAATGACTATATGTGAGTTTATTTAACTACCTTAGATATAAGCTAGATTTAAGTAGAGATAAGTAGTTTTAAGAATATTTATTGTAAACATTGACAATCCATCCTGGTTTTCATGACCTTTCCAGGAGTCCTACTAATAAATTGTATCTGGAATAGATCTCCTTAGACGTAAGACCTCAAATTAAATATTACTTGGAAAAATGTTCTAGACATTGTAAGTAAAATTGTCACAACTTAGTTAAGTTAGCTGTAAACTTATGTAACTAAACTTTTAATGGTCAATAAAGACAGCGTTTTATAAAAAAAAAAAAGTACAAGTCAAGCGGTCAAACGCTGCACATCAACATTGAGAAAGAGATTAACGGATAGACTGGTTATATTTAATTAAATTGGAATTAGTAAATCGTGTTTACAAATTGGTCCTTCGACCCGGAGCAAGTCATCGAGGGAAACACAGCAGCTGCCGACTGGACAACACAAGTTGTGGAACGTGGGATCCCAGCGTTTCAACTACAACGCATTGAAGCACACCCGCTGCGACCAAGCAGACAGACGGTCGTGCAGCCTAACCAGCCAGAAGCAAACAGCAGCGCCCTCAGTTGCGTAAGCTACAGCCGATCCACAAGAATCGGATTCAATTAGCTAGTGACAATTTCAATCCACAGCATCGAAAGGAAGGCAGCTAAACCACAATGGCTACCAGTGATTCGCCAAGCAAGGCAATGTCGCATGCAGACTAAGCAAGCTGGAAGACGCGTTTAAATCCTTTGAGCGCCTGCAGGGAAGTATCGAGGAGTACACCCCGGACCCGGGCATCGACAGCGAGAACGAGGAGCGAGCAGCCTTCAAGGGGCGATACTTTTCGCTGCGAGGCAGCCTCACCCAGCGTTTGAACGTGTCAACAAACGGGCGCCACCGCATTTGGATACTTCGGGAGACACCCTGGGAACGGCACCTACTACAACGTCAACAGCGGAGCAACCAGGAATGGAGAGGCTGCTTGACACCATGAATGCCAGCCAGAGGCTCATAAACAGCTTGGTGGAACAATTGGGTACGCGATCCACGGAACCAACAGCAACGGATTCTACGAGTGGAGCGACCACCCGAGCGTTCAAATTGAAGCATATCGACGTGCCTACCTTCGATGGGGACTACCAGTAGTAGGTAACGTTCCGAGACCTGTACCAACCACTCATCCACGACAACCCCCAGTTATCAGCAGTCGAGAAATTCTCCGGACTTCGTTAAGAGCGGACGCCTTATCAGTGGTTCGCAATGTTCCGGTCACGACGGCAAACTATCTGGAGGCCTGGGCTGCACTGGTCTCGCGCTAGAAGCTCATCGTGGAGGCACATCTACGAGCACTAATGACGATTCCAGCTATGCAATCACCAGGTGCTACGGAGTTCCGCAGATTCATCAACGGCCTCTTCGAGCAGGTTCGGGCTTTGCGAGCCTTGGAGCTACCAGTGGAGCACTGGAGTTGTTGGCTAGTTTTCACCACAGTCGAGAAGCTCGATAGTGAGACTAGGCAGTTATGGGCTCAAGAAACCAACAGGAACGAAATGCCGACATTCGAGGAGCTGACTGAATTCCCGGAAGCCCGCCTCACTGAGCTAGAGAGCCTCCCAACAGCGAATAACTATTCAAAGGGTCACTTTGTTCGGACGGAGGTATACCAGCCGGCCCACCCAGGAAGGTGTACTCGGAAATCACATCACCAGGGACGACTAAGTGCCCCAGATGCGCGCAGCCTCATCCATTGTTCCGACGCGGTGCATTCAGGAATCTCTCAGCGCTACAGGGAGATCACTTTGTCCACCGCCAAGGGCTATGCAGAAATATGCCTCAGTCCAGAACACAGCATTAACCAATGTGAGAGAGGGAACTGCCGAGAGTGTAACGGGCGGCACAACACCCTGCTGCATCAATCGGTCGACGTTCCGACGTTATCACCAAAGGTTGGACTATCAGAGGAATCTTGCGCGACAGTACAAACCCAGGATTCACTACTACCTACAGCAATAGTAACGGTGATGGACGACAGAAAGTTGGTTCCTTGCCGGGTCCTGCTGGACTCAGGCTCGACCACATCCTTAGTCCGCGAATCATTCATTCAGCAGTTGGGCCTGCGACGCACGCAGGCGAAGGTGAAGATAAGTGGCATAGGGGAAGCGAATCCACAACTCAGCCGAGGAAAGGTCGAGATGCTGCTGAAAGGCCGAACAGAGGAATCAGGTATTCGGATAACGGCATTGGTGATGGGACAATTGACTTCGAATCTGCCGTCAAGGTCACTGGAACATGACTGGAGACGCTTTTCATCGCTGGCGTTGGCCGACCCGCTATTCCACAAATCAAGACCCATTGACTTGTTGCTGGGTTCGGACACTATCTTCCAGATCCTGCGCGATGGACGACTGATGGATCCCGATAGTAAAATGATGGCGCAGAACACCATATTCGGCTGGGTAATCGAAGGGAGTGAACCAGCTCTGCTCGATCAGGAACAACATTGCTGCGCTGTCACCCAACAAGTCGACCCATTAGAGGGTACATTGCCAATAAATATGCCTACATATAACGATGTCGGCAACGGTAAAGCTGCGAATACGAATTATCAGCAAGCTCCTTATGTTCCGGCATCGGTGTATCAAGGTGAAAATGAACTCGGTGTTTCTCCATCATCTTCCACACAGCCACAGCAACAAAAATTCCAAAATTATAATTCACCATCTGCTTCTAATATAACTCAGCAACCCTATTCCTCTGGTGCCACAAACACAATGACGGGCACTACGTACATAACCTCTCAAGTAACAAATGAACCACAGAGGGTTTATCAGGTATCCTCACAACCTTATTCAAATTCAGGGACTCCGCCGATTGGGCAAATGCAAATTCAACAACAGCCACCACCACTGCTACAGCATCAAATTTTGCAACAGCCACAATCGTTGCAACCACAAATTATTCAACAACAGTCTGTACGACAACAGTCGGTGCCACAACAGTCTGTACCACGGCAGTCTGTGCCACAGCAGTCTGTACCACAGCAATCAATGGCACAGCAGTCTGTACCACAGCAATCTATGCCACAACAATCTATGGCACAGCGGCATGTCTCTCAACAAACCTTACCACAGGAAAGCATGCAGCAGCAATCTGTTCCGCAACAGTCTTTGGCCCCACAACGTATGGGGCAGCAATCTATACCACACCAATCTAAAGGCCATCCAAATTATGTACCGAGTGCGTCAAATCCAGCGGATTACTTATCAACGGGCCTTAAAGCAAAGGAGCTCACCGGAGTAGAGCTGTGGTGGCGAGGACCCGCTTTTCTGCGAGACAAGGTGCTGAAGTTGCCTCGGACGCCCACTTACCAAGTCCGAAAGGCGGACACTGGAACGCCGGTAGATCTCGAGGATCGAAGGGAATCGTGCTTCGTAATCCAGTAAGAGGAGCTGTCCATAACAAGGAGATTCTCCAGCTTCAGTCGAACGGTACGAACAGTGGGGTGGCTAAAGCGGTTCATCGACAACAGTAGCTGCAAGGCGGACGGCAGGTCAGCACGGCGGTCGAGCGCTCTCGATGCTGACGAAGTGAGGGTGGCCACACGCATCATATTGAGAGCGGCTCAGACCGAATCGTTCGAGATCGGCCATTAGAGCCGGGAAACAATTATCAAGACGAAGCGAACTGGTTGCGCTCGACCCATTCATCGATGACCAAGGTACCCTCGGGGTGGGCGGAAGACTAGAGGCAGCAAGGATGGAATACGAACGCCGACATCCACCAATCTTACACCGGCAGCATCACCTTGCAAAAATCATAGTGAGGGATTTGCACCTGAGACTGATGCACGCTGGAAACCGGTTACTGCTCGCCGCGGTGAACTCCCGGTACTGGATCATAGGGAGTCAAGGACTTGTCTGGAGGGTCATCGCTGAATGCACGGTTTGCGTTCGTCACAATGGTCGGGTGCTATCTCAACAAATGGCCGCATTGCCAGCCAGTAGGATTAATCCCGCACGGCCATTTAGTAACACCGGCGTCCATTATGGAGGTCCTATCACTCTTCGGACATGGAAAGGACGTGGCGCGACGCGAGTCATAGGCTACATCTGTCTCTTCGCGTGCTTGGCAACCCAGGCAATACATCTCGAGGCGGTTAGCGAGCTGTCCAACGAGGCTTTCCTGGCAGCGTTAAGGAGATTTCTCGCACGTAGGGGGTTTTGTCACACTTTATGGAGTGATAATGGTACCAATTTCGTTGGGGCATGCCGAGAACTGCGAGAAGTTTATGAGCACATAAACCGGAAGGCTACCCAGGACCGGATCATGACGGGGTTGGCCACCAACGGCATCACTTGGAGATTCATTCCCCCGGCAGCTCCCCACTTTGGTGGCTTGTGTGAGGCAGGAATCAAGTCCATGAAGCATCAGCTGAAGCGAGCTATTGGAAATGCGTTTCTGACGTTCGAGGAGCTCACTGCCGCGTTGGCCCAGATCGAGGCTTGTCTGAATTCCCGACCCCTGGTCGTCCTGCCAACGGAGCCTGGCGACCCTGAGGTGTTGACCCCCAGTCATTTCTTGTTTGGAGAACCGGCTATGGGCGTCCCGGAAGTAGATCCGGGATAGACAACCATCACTTGGCGGTCCAGATGGAAGTACTTGCAGGCGTTGCATGGAGCATTTTGGTACCGGTGGAAGAACGAATACCTCCACGCGTTGCAGACTCGCAACAAATGGTATCATCCTGAACCAAACCTAGGAAATGCGGTCGTGGTGCTTCTGAGGGACGAGCAACTATCTCTGGCCTTGGTCCTACTCCCGGTTGCGGAAGATAAGACGGTTGAACCGACAGTTCAAGGTGGGCGGAATGCTGGAGACGGAGCAGCACACGACTGCCGACTGGCAGACTGAGCATCGCACATTTTATACTCTGGCTCCTTGTTCCTGTGACAAGATGCGAACGAGGGAAAGGAGACAAAAAAGCGAATATAAGCAGCGGCAGTTGTGGAGTTGGTGGCAGTACAAGTCAAGCAGTCAAACGCTGCACATCAACACTGATAAAGAGATTAACGGATAGATTGGTTATATTTAAATAAATTTGAATTAGTAAATCGAGTTTACATCTACTCTGGATTTGGCCAGCGGATACCATCAAGTCCCAGTACCCCAAGGGACAGAGAAAAAACCACGTTCAGCACAAACTTTGGACACTACGAATTTAAGCGCATGCCGTTCGGGTTGAAAGGGGCACCGGCTACCTTACAACGATTAATGAACTATATGCTCACAGGTGTCCAGGGATTAGAATGCTTCGTATACCTGGACGACATAGTGATATATGGAAAAAACCTCGATGACCATAATAACAAATTAAAACGCGTCTTCGACAGGTTAAGACAATACAATGTCCGACTCCAACCGGAGAAATGTTGCTGTCTACGAAAGGAGGTGGTATATCTGGGCCACATATGCTCAGAGAAAGGAGCACTACCCAACCCGAATAGTATAGCTACCGTGTGCAATTTCCCCGCCCCAAAAACAGCCCGACAAGTGCAATCATTCTTGGGAATGGCAAATTATTATAGAAGATTCATTCCTCAATTTTCAAAGATTGTCCGACCGCTTACTAACTTAATCCGAAAAAATGTAAAATACACATGGAGAATTGCCAACGGGCATTTGAAGACATTAAGGATCCCTTGGTAACACCACTACTACGAGGGTCGCCTCTTATGTTTCGGGATTTGGCAACCCTAGTGCTGCAATCCGGCAATTGACAGCTCTGTCGTAAAGTTGGACATTTTTGAGGTTATCCGCACTCAAAATGCTTTGACATACGAGCGCTATTTGTGTTGTTTACAGTAACTTAAAAGATTCATCTCGGCCCAAAACTGGGACTAAATCGTCAACGTTTTCGTGCGATTATTTTTTACAACTTTCGGCGTGGATTAACTCAGCAACAGTGCATGGACGAACATAATTCAATTTTTGGCGATGAAGCTCCATCAAGGACCAGTGTTTATCGATGGTATGCTGAATTCAATCGTGGTCGTAGTTCACTCCAAGATGAATTTCGTGAAGGTCGTCCAAAATCAGTTGTTGTTCCGAAAACCATTGATGCTGTGCGCGAACTGATATTGGAAGGTCGTCATGTGACTTTCCGTGCGATTGAGACAACCTTAGGCGTTAGTGGGGCCAGCATACATTCAATATTGCATAAACATTTGACTGTCAAAAAAATTTGTTCGCGTTGGATCCCACACAATTTGTCAATCGCCCAAAAAAAGGCTCGTGTCAATTGGTCGAAAGAAATGCTCAAAAAATACGGTCGCGGTGCTTCGAAACACGTCTATGACATCGTGACAGGTGATGAATCGTGGATTTACGCGTATGAGCCCGAAAATAAACAGCAGTCGACTGTCTGGGTGTTTCAAGATGAGCCAAATCCAACAAAAGCTGTTCGCGCACGAAGCACTTCCAAGCAAATGGTCGCCTGTTTTTTCGGAAAAACTGGACATGCCGTAACCGTACCACTAGAACAACACAGAACAGTCAGTTCTGAGTGGTACACAACCATTTGTTTGCCAGCTGTCTTCCAAGAAATCAGGAAAACCAATCGCCGAAGACGGATCACTCTTCAACACGACAATGCGAGCTCTCACACATCGGCTGCGACAACTGCATTTTTGAGCACCCAAAACATCGATTTGATGGGTCATCCGCCGTATAGTCCTGACTTGGCACCGAATGACTTCTTTTTATTTCCGTACGTAAAAAGCAAACTGAGAGGTCAACGTTTTTCGACACCTGAAGTAGCGGTTGCTGCATTCAGAATACATGTGTTGGAGATACCTAAATCAGAGTGGCAAGAGTGCTTCGATAATTGGTTCAAACGCATGCAAAAGTGTATAGATCTTCATGGGGAATATTTTGAAAAACAATAAAGGGATTTTCGATGATCGATTTTTGTTTTTGGTCTCTAATCCCAAAATATAAGAGGCAACCCTCGTATTAATATACCCAGACTTCTCCAGGGATTTTAACTTAACCACTGACGCTAGTTCCGAAGCACTAGGAGCGGCCCTATCACAAGACCCGATGGCAAAAGACCAACCAATAGCATACGCCGGCCGCACGCTTAACAAAGCGTAACGAAATTATTTCACAATCGAAAGGAAACTGCTGGCCGTCGTATGGACGGTAATGAATATCAGATGTTACCTACAGAGCAGGAAATTTACAATATTTACAAGCCCCTGAAAGGATAATTCAACTTCAAGGACCCCACGAGTCGACTAACACGCTTCCGCCGTAAACTGACCGGATACGATTAGAAAATCGAATACAAACCCGGAAATTACAATACAAATGCAGACGCCCTCAGCTGTATATCACAGGAAAACACCTAACCACAAACAGACCTGAAACCATCTAAGGAACGTGTTGTATTCCAGACTACTACCCTTATTCGCTTTAACACTAATCTCATGTCCTTTCTAACACAACCTTTAAAACTACATCCTCACATATCTTACATTCTCATTTAATACAATTCATAAATAAACAGACACAATATTCTATATCCAGTCACTTACCGCACATTTAAAAACATGCCCCTTTTCATAACAAGCACATTTTTCATTTCAAAACATAGCACTTCGATTTTCGTTCAAAGTTTATTCAAAATTATAAACAGAGACTTCTGGATTGTTTTGTTCATTTTATACGACACAGTTAGTTGGAACAAAATGTTCTATTAAAACAGGTAAATACGTGTAGTACGACGCAAAGTGATCCGAAAGATGATTCGGACAATGACAAACTCCGGGCTAAGACCGAAATTAACCCCGAATTCATCACCAAGGCCGCGGAGTGCTTAACCATCTTGCGAGACTACCATGACTCCTCTTTTGGAGGACAGGGAGTTAAAAAAACATACAACCGCATTCGTAAAAAGTATCGGTGGCATTACATGCTATCAGGAGATATATCATGAAATGCAAAAAATGCCAGACAACGAAAACAACACCCCAACTTGGAATGCCAATGGTTATAACCGATGTAGCTCAAAAACGTTTTGATAAAGTATACTTGGACATCGTTGGACCATTAGAAAAATCTAACTCCGGAAACCAATATATACTGACTTTCCAAGACAACTTGACTAAAATGATGGACTGCTATGCCTTACCAAACGCAGAAGCACAAACAGTATTTGGCCAGATCATCTCACGATATGGCATCCCCAAACAAATAGTGACAGACCAGGGAACAAACTTCCCCAGCGACCTGTTCAAAAAACTGTGCAAATTCCTTTGAATAAAGAAACTACAAACAACAACTTACCACCCGTAGTCGAACGGAGCATTGGAAAGGGCCCACAGACCATTGGTGGAATACTTACGTATAGTAATTGACGAGAGCCCAAATACTTGGGATCAATACTTACGAACCGCCATCTTCGTGTATAACACCAGCACACATGATAGCACCAAGTTAACGCCAATGGATTGTCTATATGGTTTCTGCCCAGAGGTCCCCTCTAACTTAGAACGCGAACCCGAGCCAATTTACAACCACGAAAGCTATTACCAACTCCTTAGGTACAAATTGCAAAAAACCTATAGGATTGCTAAACGCAACCAATTAGAAAGAAAGCACAAACCAAACACCTACTACGACCACTAGACCAGATCACACACATTCCACGTGGGGGACCAAGTCTTGATAAAAAACGAAACCCGCAAGGGCAGGCTGGCACCTATTTGGAAGGGACCCTTCCTAGGTACTGTCATAAAAGGACCAGTCAATACGATAACCAAAACGGGCCGAAGAGCAGTGGTAATCCACAACAATAGATTAAAACCCTATTTCTAAACCACCCCCCCCCCCCCCCCTCATGATTTCCTTTCAGGAATTTATTCAAATATATTCTTAATCATTTCCTAGACCATAATTCCTATTGAAGCACACACAATCTTGTGTGCGCTTCTTGAAATTTTAACATTAAAAAAGTTGATAATTCTCAACGTAAAATAGAATAACAGGGCGACAAATTTCAATTTCGAGATCAGCCAAGTTCCAAAGGACAGAGCGCCGATCGAAATTTTCAGATAGAGGTAATGATCTCTGAATTTATGGATTTCGATGATGCCGTGGGGCAAATGTGAAACGTAATTGTGAATTTTAATTTTAATTCGGATTTTTGATTAAATTATGCCGTGGGGCAAATGTTAAGCGGTAAACGAATGTTTGATTCGTTTATTGCGAACTTTGGATCTTGTTTGGGTTTTTGTCGGTTCTGATAGGTTTTTAGGTTTTAGCGTATTACAGCTGGGATTTGGAAGTAGGAATGGGGGAAAAGGTGGTAGGGCCGTTTGGAGCACTACAACGACACTCCAGACGCTTTTTGGTAAAGGATGCTGTTACGGGGATTTCAGGCTGCACCGTGATATTCCTTGTAGTTTCCAAATAATGGACTCATTGCCAGGGGTATCGGAAGACGCGCCATTAGGTAACGACTTCCTGTCGAGAAATTGCAAGGTCAATGGACTGGGTGGTTGTTTGGAGTTTCCCCAAACAACCATAAACCTTGACATTTTTTCCGTTGACTTCGCAAATAACAAGACAGGAAGGGTTTGGCATATGGCAGCCGAACGGGGTACACTACCATGGGGACCTGGGAAGGTCCAGACCGCGGTCGATATTCAGCAGAAGACCCTACCCACACAGTAAAGGGCTGCAAAAAAATGCCGCTCCACGTTGCACCAGCAGAACCGTACTCCGAAAGCCGAAGAGCGCAATGAAGGAACAGCGTAGGTAGAACCAGCACCAACCCACCCCTCTGAGGTCGAAATCGTCCTGAGCAAACCAATAGTAATACCTGGGCGCTCAGGAACAATCATTGGGCTAACCATAAAAATCCGGGGGGAGGTTATTCTGGCACCTAAAGAAGCGCAAGAAGGGATACTACTCTCTAATTGTATTTTAAAAAGAGCAAAAGGTGCCAAATTAACGGCACTTAATATCCTGAATTGCCCCCAGACAATAGATCGAGTTAGGGTAAAGTTGCACCCAACCAGGGATTATTCGATCATGCCTTTGGTAAAGCGAGTTAACACGTCGATGGGACTTCACTCTGATGACGAATCGAGTAAGCCCGTGTCCAAAGACAAACGTACGGAGGAACAACACCTCCAGTATATTAGACATCTGTTCCCGAAGGGCCAGTCGCTGTAGAATCAACACAAGATTCAAGGTTGGCGCAACTATACGAGGAACTCCACTTCAAGAGCACCAATCAATAGTAGAAATATGTGAGGAATTTTCTACTTCGAAGGCGACTACTTGACTCACACTAGTGGGATATCACACGAAATACCGTTGGTGCAGGACCAAGCGCCCATTAACCAAAGGATGAACCGTCTGCCCGAGTGCAAAAAACAAGTGATTAATGAGCAAATTCGGGAAATGCTAGAGAACGATATCATTCAACCTAGCAAAAGTCCGCGGAACTCACCCATATTGGTAGTTCCAAGGAAAGCGGGCCCCGATGGAGAAGCCCGATGGGGAGTTGTGGTTGACTTCAGGAAACTGACCGAGAAAACCATCGGTGATGCGTACCCCGTCCCTCGTATTGAGGACATATTAAACAAACTAGGTCGCTCGCGCTACTTCTTCACGCCTGATTTAGCCAGTGGCTACCACCAAGTCTTGGTAGATCCGAAGCATCGAGATAAAACAGCATTTAGCACAAACTACGGACATTACGAATTCAAACGTATGCCATTCGGTCTAAAGGGAGCACCGGCTACGTTCCAGCGACTCATGAACTATGTCCTAACTGGGTTGCAAGGTATCGAATGCTTTGTTTATTTGGATGAAATTGTCATATATAGTAAAAACCTGGAAAACCATAACGACAAACTTCGCAGCGTATTGGAACAGTTCAGATATCACAACCTGAAAATGGAACGGGAGAAATGCAGGTTCCTACTGAAAGAAGTAGTCTACCTGGGACATGTCTGTTCCGAAAAAGGGGCAATGCCAAACACAGCTGCCAGTGTCCGAGATTTCCCCATTCCTAAGACAGTAAGAAATGTCCAGTCATTTCTAGGCCTGGCGAACTATTATCGGAAATTTGCTCCAAACTTTTCAAAGATAGTACGCCCCTTTACAAACTTGTTAAGAAAGGACGTAAAATTCACGTGGTCAGACAAATGCCAGCAGGCATTTGAGAAAATAAAGGAAATGTTGGTAAATCTATCCAGATTTTACCAAACCCTTTAATCTGACCACGGATGCGAGCAATGAAGCGCTAGGAGCCGTGCTATCACAGGATGAAATAGGTAAAGATCAGCCCATCGCTTATGCCAGTCGAACCTTGAATAAAGCGAAAAGAAATTACTCCACCATCAAGAAAGAGTTGTTGACCATTGTGTGGGCGACTAAGAATTTCCGTTGTTATTTGCAAGGGCGCAAGTTTGCCATATACACGCACCACAAGCCATTAAAGAGGGTATTTAACGTGAAAGATCCCGCCTCACGTTTAACTAAATTCCATCGCAAATTATTGGAATTTGATTATCAGATCGAGTATAAACCTGCCAAATATAACACCAATGCCTTACGCCGCATCCCACAAAATTGTGAAGAGCCTCCCACACTACAAAGGTGTAATGTAATAACACGCGCACAAGTTAAGAAACTAAGGGCAAACGACGAAACCCAGGGTAGTCAAATGGACGACGAGTCATCTCTTCACGAGGACCCCATTCCTCCATGCAACAAAGAAGGGATGGAGATAACAAACCCTGACGGCATCCAGCACATACTACGGGATTAGCATGACCACCTTTTAAGTGGGCACCAAGAGGTGAGCAAAACATATAAGAAAATGCGTAGGAACTATTGGTGGAAGAACATGATGCGCGACATAAAGCAATACATTAAAGTATGTAACATATGATATAACCATGAAATCTTCACCGAACCTACGAATGCCCGTGACAATTATCGACATTGCTAAGCGGCCCTTCGAGAAAGTATATCTGGATAGAGTAGGCCCGCTTGAGAGAACCCCAACAGGCAATCAGTATATACTTGTGGGGCGGCGATGTGGATGTACCAACCTATGCCACCGGTTCACTATCGCCCACGAGAAGATGTGCTGCGAAACTGTCATCCGCGAGAAGGAGGCACCAAGGTAAAGGATGAATGAAAGGCTCCGAATGATTTCCACGTTACTTTTTTTTATTTGTTCAATATTCTACACAGAATGATATATTGCGCCATTACCGCACTTTAGAAGTCAGTAGCACTTAGGCATATGGGGTACAATGAGTAACTTAATACACTAGCCTCCGCGTAGGAAGTCATCGATCTCCGCTAATTCCCGACTTTTCTCTACCCACTGAGTTGCGAGGCTGCGGCGACGTATTATATTGTTCATTATGTTTTCCGTGGCCGTGATAATTCACTTTATAACTCCCGCTCGCGTGTATGCTCCCGAGGTTGAATTCGTTATTTTTACTTCCTTTCCTTTGCTTAATACAGTGGCGCGGGCTCCCTACTCGACTCGGGGTGGTGGAAATGCGATGCGCCCTCGGCGGTGGTCGTGACTCGGCTTACTCTTGCACACGGAGGCGGCGTGCCCCGTGTGGCCGCGGGGGTTACAGGGTACCCCAACGCGCGCGTGGCGGTAGTTGAATGACGACTGACTGATGAAATCGAAAATCCATTGCGCTATGGCAGTGGCGTCGTAAACTCATTGCCACTTCCTAAGAATTTCGTGGAAGGGTTGCTATGCCTGCATAGGAATTTAGTTCCAGCGAATCCTTGCCGTGTAAGCTAAGTTGGATTCGTTGGTTGTGTATACCAGGAAACTGAAATTGTTTGGGTGCAAGCAAGGAATATCGTTTAGATAGAATTTTAACCGAAATCATTTCGGGGAAATGTATGCGGGTTGGTATACTTGTTAATGTTCCGTTGTGGATTTGAATATGCGTGTGTTACGGCATATGGATTTCGGGGAAATTAATATTGCTTGGTCGCAAAGAGGAAGTGTGGATTAAGTAGAGAATTGACCGAAGCAATTTTGGGAAAAAGTATATGTGGGGTGATGTAATTAAGGAAGATGATTACTATTCCGTTGTAAATTCGAATATGCATTTATTTCGGCTTGGGAAATGGGTTCCTGGTAAGGTTGCGCTGTATACAAATGCAGATTTTGCATGGGGAGTTGGATTAAGGTGCCGCGCTGTTTGCGGTCAAGATTGGTTGGCATTGTGGGTTGGTTCTCCATGTGGTTAGAGAACCCCCACATACTCACCTTTCAAGACAATTTGTCTAAGTATATAGACTGTTATGCTTTACCTGATGCGGAGGCAGAAACGGTGGCCACGATCTTCTTTGACCAAATAGTTGTAATATTATTTTGTATTACAATATATGTTTTGGGTGACCAGTACGTGAGCTTTAACCAAAAAAGTTGTCTACAATCTAACTTCCCTAAGTTTGCTGTTTTAAAGCGCAGCACGCTACAAGTTGATGGCGAAATGCGCCGCAGTTAAAATGAACCAGAAACGTATGGTTAATGATTGATTTATTTCCAGAAATGCTGGGGTATTTATACTCCCCATCAATCGCTCAATTATTTACAATTCTTATTGTATACTCATATAAATATTGCTTAATATGCTCTTCTGTTCTTAATAGTAACTTCACTCATACAAATTTTGTTTACTTAAGCTATTTCATTCCTTACAATCAATTAAGTGTGTAATGCAAGAACCACGATACAAATTGACCCATTATTGGTTGCTTACCAATGATAAATTTGTGAACGTTTCTTCGTAACCGGAGCTGTTCGTTCGTTTATGAAAATGAAATGAGTTGACCTTGAATTTATGGTCAACAACGAATGCTGGTTATTCGATATTCGGAAATTGTGACACGGGCAATTAGTGCATTAGATATTATTGTCTGTAGTCATGTCGTGCGTATGTTGTTACACTACATAGTTGCTCGATACAGTGCTCCGGGGCAAATGGTCACCGATGAGGGAAGCAACGTCCTAAGCAGCTTGCTTAAAAGTCTGTCCAAGCTGCTCCGTATCAAGAAACTTCAAAACTCAGCGTACCATCCCCAATCGAATGGAGCTCTGGAACGAGCCCATCGCCCACTCGTAGAATACATACGCAGTATTGTGGATGGGAATTCTCAGTCATGGGATAAATTCCTGAGGACGGCAACATTCGTGTACAATACCAATTTACATGAAGGTACCAAACTTACGCCAATGTATTTTTTCCTTGGTTTCACCCCAGAGGTACCATCTAGTATAAAACAACCTCCGGAACCGGTGTACAATCATGAGAGCTACCATAAGCTATTGAAGTACAAACTTCAACGTACGTATGAATTAGCAAGCCGTAACCTATTGATTTCTAAAAGAAAATCCGAAGAGTACTACGACCGTACGGTACACCCTTTCACATTTCATGTGGGCGACAAGGCTCTGATACGGAACGCGCAGAAACAAGGGAAATTAGCTCCCATTTGGAGAGGTCCTTATAATGTGATGGAAACCAAGCGCCCTGTTAACTCTGTAATTAAAATAGGAAAAAGGAACGTGGTGGTGCACAATAACCGATTAAAACCCTATTACCAATAGCAGGAACCATCTGAATAGGTGGTGATAGACTATGTAAAAATGCTAATAGAAAACAAAAGAAATAGACTAAGGGAAACCGGAAGAAGCTAGGGACAGGGGACCAGAAGATGTAATATCCCCCCAGGAAAGTTTAAATTACCTATGTCTATGAAAAAAAAAAAAAAAAAACGGACGAATCAATAGTATAACTTTAATAAAATAATAGAAATAAGAATGACTTGTAGAATTTTAATAAAAAGCCTTTAAATACCAAAACGAAAATGTAAACAATTGGTAAAATTCTAACTAATTATAAAACTCTAATAAAGTAATAATGGATACTATAATCATTAATTGTAAAACTAGAATAAAATAGTATTAAATATCAAAATGGAAATATCAATAAATTGTAAAATACAAATTAACTGTAAAACTATAGTAGAAATTTATTAAATATAAAAATGGAAATATGAATACATTTCTAAAATACGAATTAAATGTAAAACTTTAATAAAATATTTAAAATACAAATTGATTAAATTATAAGAACATAAGTATTAAATATAAAAAAAAAGAAAATATATGCATAATAAAAATACTTTTGATTGTAAAACTATCAGAAAATTATTAAGGATAAAAAAAAGAAAAACCATTGAATAAATACTATAATACTTAATTGAAAAGCTGTAATGAAATGAATATATATAAACCAAAAAAAAAAAAAAAAACCAAATTAAGCTAAACACATTCATTAAAAGCCTTTAAAACTATACCAACACATGTAACAAAAACCAATTTAGGGTAAAAAACAAAAAAAAAAAAACATTTGATTTGTTAAATAACTAAATTAGATCTCTAATTAAATAATAAGTTACGAATATTATAACAAAAAAAAAAAATTAATCTTAATACCTATATAAATTCAGAAATTAGAACAACAATTTAACTATAAGATAAATAGAGAAAAGTATATGCAGCAACGCAATTTAAACAAAACAACCAAATGTCAATACCTACACAAATATATATAACTATATCTACACATATATACATAGGTATACCTATAGTCCCAACAAATGTAAAATAGTTAAAGGGCAAAATGAAAAAAATATTATATACATATATATATATATATGTATATATATATATATAATTTTTATTGTAAACCGCTACGAACACCGACCTCACACTACACCATACATGTTTTCACCAAAGGGATATTATTCCCCTTTCAAGAATAATACTTATTTTATAAAGGGGGGAAGATTGTTACGTCCAAAACCACCCACCCATAAATATATGCCTCTTTGGAGCCAGTCTCCACCAATTAATTGCGGTACACGCAAAATCATCCACTAAAAGGATGAAGCACTTCCTAAGGCCTAGCATTGCCCCATACACTAAACGGCCCAATACCAAAATTGATATCAAACAAATTGAATTAAACGTTCAATTTGTCCATATTGAATACAATATAAATCCAAAACGTGATATAAGATATAAATTCCCCTGGTTCCAAATCTGTCGACCAGATGATCAACTCTCAAGTAAAGTTGGTAAAAAGCATAAAATGCACGGCGACACCGTCCCCTTAAACCCTATTCAAGGAAACATTTCCTATACCGAACAAAGGATGGCGATCGTAGAAACACTCACTGAACAACAATAGCCATAAGATACAAAATATCCATGACTCCGATGTTCACCAAAAAAGAAATTGCCAAGCCTGGGTACTGTGAGAAATCCCAGGTAATACTTAAGGGATTCCAGACGGTTGCCGATCCAAGGTACAACACCTTGGGATCAGACAAAGCATGCGCGGGCTCACAAAAGAGACCCTAATACAAAGAATCGCGAGTGCGATCATCGCAACACGTTGCTTTGTGTTAGCGAAAAAGAAGAAAAGGTTTTGCTGCGATGAAACGATCGGAAAAGGAGAGGAGTTGGTTGTGAGTTGTTGACGAAAACGGTCGTCCGCGAGGTGTGATAAAGAAACGAGCGATCGATCAGGAAAGTGGTTGGTGGTGAGACCGTTAGGGAAAAAATAACATAAGTTAAATATAAATTATAATTACACAAGTACAAAATTAAACTAGTACAAAATGACACTTAAATTATAAGTACATAAGTACAAACTTAAACATGTACAAAGCGCAATTAAATTATAAGTCCAGAAGGATAAAATGAAACTAGTACAAAGTGACACTTAAATTAGAAGTCCAGAAGGACAAAATTACATAAGTACAAAGTGACAATTAAATTATAAAGGACAAAATTAAATACAGTTAAAAATACAAATATGCCATAAGCATTATCTCAGTGTTTTATTGCTAAGAGACTGTAGTGCTCCAAAAAGCCCTACCATCTTTTTCTCCCATTCCTAATCCAAAATCCCAGCAATATTACCCTAAAACCCAAAATCCTATCAAAACCTGAAAAAACCCAAACATTATCCAAAATTCGCAATAAACGAATCAAACATTCGTTTATCGCATAACATTTGCCCCCACGGCATAATTAAATCCAGAATCAAAATTAAAATTAAAATTCACAATAAACGAATCCAATTTTCGTCTATTGTTCTATATTTGCTCCACAGCATCACCCAAATCCAAAATTCAGAGATTGTTATCTCTATCCTAAAAATTCCATTGAGTTAAACAAACAAAAACTCAAAAGCAGATACATTCACACATCTGCGTAATGGTTTCGTAAGAATTCAAGAAATTGATTTCTTATCTTGTGTGAACACAACATCTCGCTCGAAATATCCAAAAGATCGAGATTGTTGCACGAAAATGTGTATCTTTGAGATACAATTTTCGATTCCTTTTCCTTTATAAAGGAATGGTTTCGTGATCTCCGGGCCATTCACTCGCTTTCTAAAGCAACCCAGCCAAAACAGCGACGATGCCAGTATGGAGATGACGCCTTCTCCCAGCTTAATCCGAAAAACATCTCCACCCAAACAACTATCATCAGCCCATAAGGAAACCACCAAGCAAACCAAGCCAGCAACGAGTCCCCTGCCTGCCCAGCACAAAAATGTTAGACCACCACCAATCTACATAAAAAATGTGACCAGTATAAAGGGAATAATTCTAATAGTAGAAAATGCCCTAGGACACCGCAACTTCACCACAAACACTAAAGGCTCCTCTGTCTCCATTGCAACAACAACTCTGGTTGATCACGAGAAAACCGTTAGAAAACTTGCGGAACTACAACACCAATTTTTTACGTTCCAACACCATCAGCTCAAACCAACAACGTTCATCATTAGGCACATTGACCCAACTTGGACCAACGAAGAGCTAGCGTCGGAGATCATCAGGATTTGCCCAGAGCTGAAAATCCGCAGGCTGGACTATTTTCAAACTCCGTACATGCGGGAAAATAACTTAAGGAACCTACGGATTATCCAAATCGCTCCAAATGAAGACACCAACAACTCAAACAAATTAAGTACTTGTTTACCCACAAAATCAGCATCGAGGAGCCTCATAAACAAAGTATCCTGCATTGCAAGAGATGCCAAGGCTCAGGACACTTGGCGGTGGCTTGCCACCTAAATATACGATGCGGCAGATGTGCCGAAGAACATCAAGCAGGAGAATGTAAGGTCAATCCACATGGTATGGAACCAGAAAAAATCCAAACCACAAACCCCGATGGATTAATTACCACTAAGGAAATCGCTGTAACGTGCTGTAACTGCGGAGGCCCACATCCAGCCAATTTCTCCCAGTGTCCGCATAAATTGAGAATTCTCCAAAGAAGAACAAAACCAGCAACAACCAACAAATCCGCACCAACCAAATCCACATCGCAGAACACATCACCACAACCTACAAGGCCAGGAACATCATATGCGGATGTCATCAAGAACAATCAAAACACGCCGACGTCAAACAACCCCAACTCCATTGGCCTCAACCTGGACATCATGGGCTACATCAAGAGTCTACAAACTATGCTTCCTACATTGAAGCATATGTCGGATATCGAAAAAAAGGGTCAGATTCTTTCACTTATAACCTCCCATATTCTTTCCCTCAATGTCTGAACTAACTATAGTCGCCCTCAACGCAGAGTCTATATACTCCAACATCCGTAAGCAACACTTACGGTTGTTTGTTAAAACCTTCTCCCCAGACATCCTTCTCCTCTCAGAAACGTGGCTTAAGTCCAACTCCCGAGTATCCATCCCCAATTATACATTTATTTCCAACCCCAGAACTACTGGATCCCATGGAGGTACCGGGATCCTAATAAATAATAAATTTCAATTCACCGAAATCAGGTTCGCCAATGTTTTCAATATTGAATACACGGCAGTTAAACTTTTTTGTGAAAACAAAAAAGTAATCATAATAACACCCGTTTACATCCACCCAACACGAGACCCAGACTTTCCTGCCTCTGACATATCTCAAATAATCAGACTGTCTCTCCCCGCACCATTCATAATCGGTGGAGACTGGAATGCTCGACATACAGCATTCAACGACATAAAGAATAACAAATACGGCTGCCAACTTTTGCACCTCCTCTCATCTCACCCATATACGTATATCGACAGTCCACTGCAGCCAACTCGTGTCACCAACTCGACGCGGTCAACAATTGACTTCTTTCTCAAGTCGGATGATGTTTACTCAACGAGCCCCCCCACAGTATCCTACGTCTTTCCCTCTGATCATGGTTCCGTTCACACTTCGATCAAAGTTCCCTCCTTCGAACTGCTCTACTCACACAGTCCTGTCCCGAACTTCTCCAAGACTAACTGGAAAAAGGTTAATAGAGACGTCGCCGCACGGTTTTCTAACTTGCAAATCCCCGAATCTTCTAACCTAATCCCTGCTGATATCGATCGAGCAGCCCTAAAAATTGAGCAGACACTCAAGGATGCCCTCACCAGCAATACACCCACCACCATCCCTCATAATCATCTAGGAAAACCTTTACCCAGCATCCTAATTAAATTGCTGCGTCGCAAAAAACAACTCCGCCGAAAACTTCATATAAGATTCTGTCCTTTTATTAAAAGTCAGATCCAACTCCTGACCACCTTAATAAATGAACATTTAAAAAAGTTCGCGGATCAGACTTATACCTCTACACTTAACAATATTAAACCCAATCGTGATCTCTTCAAAAACATCAACCGACTAACTGGTCGGAAGTTTAAACCGCGAATCGATCACCTTATCAGCCCACTCAGCAACAATCTTATCCAATCCGACACGGACATAGCCAATTGCCTCGCTGACCACTTCTCAAAGATCCATCAACAAAATGATTCCCTCTCAGTCCCTAATTTTCGAAATACTGTCAACGAATATATTTCACACAGATTACCCGCATCTTATACTCCTTTCATCGGAGAATTTAACGACACAAACAAGGCGTCACATCCTTCAGACACCACCACATTTCTAACCACAGATGAACTCATCAAGTTCATAAAATCACGACCCAACAAAAAATCTACCGGTATAGATGGAATACCACACCTTCTATTTAAAAGACTTCACCCGCCAAATCTACTTCCCATTTTAGTCCTTCTTAACCACATCATAAATGCTTCACATTTCCCAGAGAACTGGAAAATTGCGGTAGTAATTCCCATTAAAAAGTCCGGCAGTTCCAATAACACCTCCAACTATCGTCCAATATCTTTATTGAACACCCTAAGCAAAATATTGGAATGTAAGATCTACCAAAACCTTCTTTCGTTTGCCAGTGATAACGCTCTCATTCCTAATTCTCAGTTTGGCTTTCGTGAGCGACACTCTACTTGCCATGCGTTACTAAAACTTACACACGATGTCACAACTGGTCTAGAAAACCAATGCCCTACCGTATGCATATCTCTCGATATCTCCAAAGCATTTGATTGTGTCTGGATCTCAGGACTTCTTTATAAGCTGCACTGCTTATTTGGTCTGGATTCCAATATCACAAAGCTCCTAGCATCTTATCTTTCTGGGAGGAAATTTATGGTCAGAATAAATTCTTCCCTCTCACAAACTCACAACATAACCGCAGGAGTTCCCCAAGGATCCATTCTTGGACCACTTTTATATCTTCTATACACATCCGATATCCCCCAACCTCCACCTAGTGTTGTAATGCTAAATTATGCTGATGATACTTTAATCTACTCTAGCATTAGATTTGTCAAAGCGGCAAGAAACCGCGTTAACAACTTCCTCCCGCTCATCTCAGCATACTTTAACAAATGGAAAATTCGCCTCAACCCAACCAAAACCCAGCTAACAGTGTTTAAGGGCAAAAACGCTCACTGCACAAACAACACTAAACGTTGCCACAACAAAATTAAACTAAATCTTAATAACACTCTCATAAAACCTTCCAAAACACTAAAATATTTGGGAGTAACCCTTTCCAACAACTGGTCATTCTCAACCCACATCAAAAATTCTCTTCAAAAAGCCTCAATACAGCTTAACCTGTGCAGACGAGTGTTATGGAAACCTAAAGGCCTCTCTCTTAAGGTCAAACAGCTCATCTACAAACAGATAATCAGACCTACTCTTACATACGCCTGTCCATTATGGTACCACATCTCACCCTCCCAAATGGAGAAATTACGAGTGTTTGAACGAAAATGTTTCCGGTTTATCACTGGCTTACACCGCAAAACCAACTCATATAGATACCATTGTAACAACGACCTTTACAACACCGCAGGCATCGAACGACTGGATAGACGGATCCTAGAACTGTCGATAAATTTCATAGAAAACCTTCCTAACAATCCCAACCTGATAATAACGGACCTACCATCACCCTCCTCCAATACGGGAGCTCACTACCGTAATTGTCTCCAAATCAGGACCCTCTTCGCCGCAGGCAGACTGGTTAACGATCTAAACGAGATCGTGTACCACAACACCGAACTGGCACCCAATCATTTCAAATACAGCAACATCCAACCATTCTCCAAGATCCTTACCTTTAACACAGAACCGAATGGCTCTCCCCTCCTTCAAGAACTTACCTGATCCTATCCCTTAGTATCCTCAGTCCCAAACCCCACATCCATAACTAAAAATTGTAAATATTATTTTTAAGTCAAATTCGAATTGTCACTATCATTGCAATATCAAATATTGTAAATTGTATATAAGATTAGACTAAGTTAGATTAAGTTATGTTAAGTAATTTTAAGTAGGCTAAGTTAAAATAAACAGAGTTCCTGGTTTTTCTTCTGACCTTTTCCAGGAAAAACAAAATTAACAATATATATAATCACATTAAATCTTAAGCACATCTAAAAAGAATTGTTTGAAAAATGTTAACAAATAGCATGTAAACACTTATTATGTAACCAATCTATTATAAGTTAGCTGTATTACTCATTGTAACTATTAATTTTGGGTCAAATAAATGCAGTATATTAAAAAAAAAAAAAAAATGATCTCCGGGCCGCAGTTTAAATTCGTATCTTGTCCCTGGAGGAGATACCCCAGTGGGAGAAGAAATAAAATCTGAAAACGAAGACAACCCGGTTTTTCATTTCACCTGGCCTGGAAGACCAAAAGAAGAAAAGGACATTCGACCCATATCTAAGGACGTTGCTCTTCCCTTTGGACTCAAAGGAAGCACGGCAACGAACCCTGTTGTGCGACAGGTTTTCGGGAACTTTTATAAGAGATCTCTTAGTCCTTTTAAGGATTCAGAAACACGCTTCCTGAAACCGAGAGCACAACAAAAAAATTTTGGTGGCAGCAGTGGAATTGAACAATCTACCACAGAAGAAGAAGACTCGTGGATTATCCAACAATCCCCTACCGCAGAAGAGGAAAACTGCCGAAGCAACGAGGCGATTCAGGAGGATACCGAAGACTGCTGAACACCGGCAAAGTGAGATTTTTTAAAGCGTATTTCCGGGGCTTAGAACACCGGAATGCATAGTGACATTTAAAATCTTTTTTTTAAACAGAGTAAAATTTACAAGCGTTGCCTGGGGCTTCGATACCGGCTGTAGAGAAAATCAAAGTGTTAAGTGTATGACGGCCACGAGTCCCGTCGACAATCCAGTGGAAAAGAGGAAAAGTCTTTTCCTTGTACGACAGTGACTACAAACAACTAGGAGCACAACACCAGGACCAAGCAGCTAGATCCAGTGACGACAGGACACCTTACAAATCTGCAGTAGATCCAGAAAACACAGGTATTAAATTTTTATTTATTTGTTAAGTGAAAAGTGATATAAAGGTAACTTAGTTGAAACAAAAAGTGAACTAAAATTAAATTCAGTTTTGTCATTTTTGTCATTTTGTCTTGGTAATTGGCTCCCAAATAAGTAAATTTTTAAAATGTTTGAATTGTTAACTAAAAGGGGACGCCAAGAATAAATTGGATATTTATTTTAATTGTTCTTTTACACTGGGATAAAGCTTATTAATAATTGTGCAAGTGCATTTAAATTTAACTAGTTTTTCTAAGAATAATAAGCAAAGTTGTTCTCATTTTTCCAAGAAGAGTATACGCATAAAAAAGCCCAAAGTGATAAATATAATTAATAAAAGAAATTTTTCTCTCACACAAGCATATACAATATACAAGTACGCAGTTACTTTTCGGCTAGTAGAGGCAAACAATTTTAAATACATTTTTCTTAATAAACGTATCTTTCTTAAACGCATTTTTAAAAAACACATATTTTTGACAATTTTCAAAACGTTCTTCACGAATATATACATATACACATTTTTACCAAAAACTCTTTCCCAAAATATCAACATTTTATTCTTCAAAAGGGGACAATATAAAAGACCCCACACAAAAATTAACTACAAATTTGGTTTTATTATTATTTTTTGATATATATTTTAATTAATTATACACATAAACATATATACATACATTTTCTTTTGGGAAGATTTTTCTTACGTGACAAGCTAAAACAATAACGAACAAATCAAAATTCTTGGTCCTTGTCCTTAGCGTCTTGTTTGGAAAATTTTCTTTGGGTTGAATCTTTTCCTTTGACTCATCTGTGGCTCTTCGAAAATCCATTTTAGGTTTAGACACTTTTTCCATAGGGCGAAAGGGTGGATTCTCTCACCTTAAGTAGAACAAAGGCTTTCTAATAGAATCAAAACTAACTGAGTTTGAAGACACTTCTCTTGTCGTTGGTCTTGTCTTTTCTCTTGGCCATCTTACCCAACAATAATGAAGATCTCATCTCTTGGTTCTCTACCCCTTTTCACCATCATTTGGGAAGGTCTGTTTCACAAATATGTCGTGAGCGACAAAAATAAACCGGGTACGCGTTCGCAGAGACCTGAGCCCGAGCTCACACAAAATCGCGAGGACGAAACTTCGGAAACGTTACGAACGGAAATACCCGAACAATGTTCTAGAATGAACTACGGATTCGGATTAAACGACGTATTGGGATTCGTGCCGGTATTTAACGGTCATTCTGACGAATTAGAGGGTTTCGTCTCTTGTGGAGACATTTTGTTCTCACAAGCACAAGATGACAATCAGAAGTCCTTTATTCTAAGGGTGGTCAAAACCAGATTGCAGGGACCGGCGCGTGATTGTATCCGGTAGAAAATCATTTCTACTTGGGAAGATCTTGTTTCAGAATTAGAGGGAGAATTTAAACCTCTCATCTCTAGGTCTGCTGCCCAAAATAACTTAGTGGCAACAAAACAGGATAGCAAGGAGGGTGTGAAAGAATTTTCAACTAGACTCACACACCACCCGCATGAATTGGACAGCGCCACATACGCTAGTTCATCTGATCCTGCAGTCAGAACTTATCTTCTGGCTGAAAATCAAAGACTCGCTTTAAATACGTTTGAGGATGGGATACGAAATTCCAGCCCCAAAATCTTAGTAAAAGCGCATAGGGCTTCAAATCTCAAAACAGCCATTAGCTAAGCTTTGGAACAATCTCAAAGATTGAACAGCGATAACTCAATGCAAACTTCCACTAACAATTTTAGGAGAAACCAACTAATTGTTTGCCAAACATGCAACAAGAGGGGACATACTTCTGCGACTTGTTATCGCAACACAAATTTTCCAAATTTCGTCCCCCAACGCATTAAGACTGAGGTTGAACGCCTCCAATGCACATACTGTCGAAAGTATAATCACACTCAGGCAGAGTTGAGAACCAGGTTAGCTCATATGCGAAACCAGGACCAACCTTCAACGAGTAGAAATCCTTTCAGAACTCAGCCCAATCAATCTCAAAATAGGACAATAACAAACTCGCCCCGCATTGAAAATCGAAATACCCGACAAAATCAAAATATTAACAGGGTATCCAATTCACAACAGGGAAACGAACTCACTCGGGCAGCGAGCAACGGCAATCCTTCTCGAGTACAGACAATCGCCGATATACACCCCACCCCGATGTAAATTTTTAAATGCGCGTATTTTTCTGCCCTGAATTTAAGGAGCCAGTAATACGTGTAAAATGTAATCCATCGGATAAACAATACTCGACTTTCCTTATCGATACAGGCGCCGACATCAGCCTGATCAAATTAGATAATCCTTATATTGAACAATCTGTAGACAATTCAGACCCAGTGACTATATCCACCATTGCTGGGAAAACGGTCAGCACATGCGGAAAGGTATTGGGGGAGTTCGAATTCAGAACTGATAGGCACTCCATACCCTTTAAGCATAATCTATTTGTAGTGGGAAGCAATGTAGACTTCCAACACGATGGCATACTGGGAAGCGATTTCCTCACGAAGCACCAGTGCCACATTAACTTTGAAAAAGGATTCCTTAAATTCGCTGTGAAGAAGAGAACCATGGTAGAACTCGAGCAGCCTTTAGGGAACAAAAATGAGGTCAAGGAAAATATTCAGAATGTCACGCCTTACGAGGTGTCTTCCACGGATAATATAGGCATTCTTGAAAAATTGGATAACACCGTTGTGTGACAAACACAACGAAACCAACCACCCTTGAATCTTCCTCTCCCCATTTAAATAAAGTTTGTGGTAACAGAAAAGGTAAGGAAACTGCCGAAAAACTGGGTTCAGGAAAACATGAACCTGAAACTCTAATATCCCCAGAAAATTTAAAACGGAATGCCAAAATCGATTTCATAAAATTGCATTCACGATCTCAACAAATAATGGAGATTCCATTTAAAGGAAAACTCAGTCAAGAACTGATTATAAAAAAATCCGAGATCATGCCAGGGATATATCTGGGTAATAGTTTGACAACACCACAGGACAACAAAATAAAGGTATTACTAATGAACACATTAGACACAGATCAAGAAGTAAGCACCAACGACATAGAAGTCGAATGGGAAGATCTGGATGACTACAATGTGTTACAGGCGGATGAAACTAAGAACTTTCTAAAAAATAGGCTTGGACGGCTAGAATCACTCCTAGAGTTGCGTCATTGTAACCAGGAGGAAAGGAAATCTATCCTAGACATCTGCCGCAGATTTAACGATCTCTTTTACTTAGAGGGCGACCATCTCACACACACTGACGCCATAGAGCATCAGATCATCACGGAAGAAGGAAAGCCCCCACTTTACATAAGACCATATCGCCTCCCAGATAGCTCGAAGCAAGAAATCCACAAACAAGTGAACGAAATGCTTCAGGATGGCGTGGTACAACCAAGTTTCAGTCCTTGGAATCCCCCTCTCTTACTAGTACCCAAGAAGGCCGGACCTGATGGGACAAAACGGTGGAGAGTGGTTGTCGACTTTAGAGCCTTAAATAAAATAACAGTCGGAGATGCCTATCCATTGCCCAATATTACTGATATCTTGGACCAATTAGGAAAAGCTAAATATTTTAGCACTTTAGACTTAGCAAATGGTTTCCACCAAATACGCATGGACAATAGAGACAAGGCAAAAACAGCGTTTAGCACACCCTTCGGACATTACGAATATAATCGAATGCCCTTTGGACTTAAAAACGCACCCGCCACATTCCAAAGGCTTATGAATAATGTACTCCTGGATCTCCAAGGAATAGAATGTTTCGTCTATGTAGATGATATTGTAATTTACGGATACGATCTGAACGATCACAATTCCCGACTTACCAGTGTTTTCGAGCGATTACAAAGGCACAATCTGAAAATACAACCAGAAAAGTGTCACTTCATAAGGAAAGAGCTCACCTACTTGGGGCATGTTATTTCAAAGGAAGGTATAAAACCAGATCCAGAAAAAACTAAAGCGGTGAAAACGTTTCCAACGCCCAAGAAACAAAAAGATGTAAAATCTTTTCTCGGTTTTGTAGGCTACTATAGAAAATTTATCCCTAATTTCGCCGAACTGGCAAAACCTTTAAGCAAATTACTCAGGAAGAATGTTCCATTTCATTGGGATGCCTTTTGTGATGAGGCAATCACAGCTTTAAAAAGAAAGGTTATTACCCCACCAATACTGGCTTATCCAGACTTTAACCGGGAGTTTATAATAACCACGGATGCTAGCAATGTTGCGTTAGGAGCAGTCCTATCTCAAGGTACAATAGGACAAGATAAACCTATTGCTTTCACTAGCCGAACACTAAACGACGCCGAAACACGGTATACAACGTCTGAAAAGGAATTACTAGCAATCGTTTTTGCATTAGCACAGTTCCGACCATATGCCTACGGACGAAAGTTTCCCAATAGTAACTGACCATAGTTCTCTACAATGGCTTATAGGACGAAAGGATCCTACATCCAGACTTATGCGATGGAGAATTCTACTCGAAGAGTATGAGTACACAATCGTCCATAGAAAAGGAAAGCAAAATGCAAATGCTGATGCTCTCAGCCGTATAACAATGACTACCCCAGTCGATCCCATCAAAAATAATATCCTCGTCACCACACGAAGTAAAGCCAAACTCGAAGAAGATGTGGCTGCACAATCATACAAAGATACTACCAATCTTGTATGGCAAGAACACACAGGGTCCATCTATACCAAGAAGAAACTTGGACTACGTATTATAATCCTCCCATTGATAGACTCTGCTGAGGAAGAAAACCTGGCAGGAAGAATCCCAAACTTCACCAAGCCAGACGTAGGTAAAATTACGTTTCATGAGCAAGATGGGTTATGCGCCATCACATTGCCATTGCCTTTCAGAAACCTAAGCGACCAGGAAACCGCTAAGAGTTCCCTTATTGATCTGAAGAAGATTTGCGAAGACCGGAATTTCAATTCCATTGGAATTTTAGTGCCCTTCATAGAACACGAATCAAAAGCAGCACTCAACAACTTGCTAAAAGAAACTTTTGCTCACCTCAACGTGACAATGTACGTTTTCTCCAATAAAAAGAAGCTTTTAACAGATCCTAACGAAATACAAAAGTTACTCGCGGAATACCATAACTCACCTTTCGGAGGACACCAAGGAGCCACCCGAACAATCAGTAGATTGAAGCAAAAATATTACTGGCGCACAATGACCGCTGACGTCGCGGCGTATATTCGAAAATGTGCTTCCTGCCAGATAAACAAAAGTGGAAGGAATCCCAGAATTCCTATGAAGATAACCGCAACAAGCTCAAAACATTTCGAAAGAATTGCTTTAGATATAGTAGGACCATTACCAGTCAGCTATAATGGAAATAAATACCTACTAACGTTCCAAGACGATTTGACTAAATTTTCAGGAGCTTACGCACTGGCCAGCGCCGAAACCAAGGACGTGGCCAGAATTTTCGTTGAAAATATCGTCTGCCAGCACGGCATACCATCTTCTCTATTAACTGACCGAGGTGCAAATTTTCTCAGCGCACTTTTTAAGGACATCTGTTCCTTACTCAAGGTCAAAAAACTCAATACAGCACCCTATCATCCACAAACAAACGGAGCACTAGAACGGAGCCATAGAACTCTGGTGGAATACCTCCGCCACTATGTATACCAGGATCCTCTCACTTGGGACACCTGGATACCTTACGCAATGTTTGTGTACAATACTACACCCCACAGTAATACAGGCTACACGCCGCATGAATTACTATATGGTTTCCCAGCCGAAATACCCAGTTCTCTCAGACAAAACCCCGAAAGCACTTATAACTACGACCATTACGCAAATGAATTAAAAATGCGATTACAACATGGTTATCGCACAGCTAAGGGAATACTGATAGAGAAAAAACAAAAATCTAAAGCATACTACGACCAAAAAGTAGGCCGTAAGAAATTTAATGTTGGCGACAAGGTTCTATTAAAGAATCACTCAAGACCTAACAAACTAACCTCCCTGTGGAAAGGCCCCTATGAAATTGTAAAGATCCTATCCGAAGAAATTTCAATCCTCAAAATAGGAAAAGGAACTCGAATAGTCCACAACAATAATATAAAACTATTTGTGGATTAGGCAATCACGAATAAGAAACTCCAAAGAAAAATAAAAGTTGAAGAAAAAATGTATATATGTATAGATAACCTTAAAAAAAAAAAGAGAAATAAATAAATGCATATATGTATAGATAAACTTCCAAAAAAAAAGTCAAAAAAAAAAAATAATAACACTACGACAATGTATTTAAAATTTGCAAAAAAAAAAAAAAAAATCATATCAAATACTTGTACACGAATAAATGTAAAAGAAAACAAATAAAACAAAAATTCATATATGAAGACAAATACTAACTCACTTAATAAAATAAGTTAATATGTTAATCAACTACCACTGACTTAAATGGAAAAATTTTGTAATAATAATAAATAATCTTAAATTATAAGAAAAAACACATTATATATATATATGAAAAAAACGAAAATACAAAAACAAAACTTACAAAACAGTGTTAAAATAAGAACTTCTAATATTTATATAAATACAAAACAGTTTTCAAGTAAGAAATACTAAGAAAGTAAGAAAATTTTTATATAACAAAAAAAAAAAAGGGAAAAGTTATAGAATTAAATTGTACGTACAAATACATGGAAAAAATTATATAAATAAATAAACGCCCGACTAATAAGGACAATGAAAAAAAAAAGGAACAAAAATAATATATGTAAATAATGAAAATTTATACGAGTATATAAACAATGAAAATTTTATGTAATATACAAATTGTAAGAATAAACCAAAAAACCTTACTTATCTATGTATCTTTTTACAAACAGTACTTTATAAAAATAAAAACAAAAAAATCACCCAACGTTAAATTTAATATAGAGAATTCAAATACTTATGTAATTATAAAACATTCTACAATCAACCTTACACGCAGAAAATAAGAAAATATTTACTTTAAATCAAAACGAAAATGTTTAGAATCAAATGTTTCCTTTTAATACAATGTTTAACCAACATGAAAAAAAAAACAAATTATATGAAATTTTAAAACCAAATGTCTATTGTACATATAACCAAAACCAAACTAAATGAATATACATCATCATCATCGGCACTACAACCGGGGACCGGTCTTGGCCTTATTTAGCAAGTCCTAAGGCTTGTTAAATTTTCCATAATGATTTATTTTGTCTGGGCAAGGTCATTAGTCTTGCGCCAGAGGCTCCCCGACGGGGAATCGAACCCCGGTCTCCCGGGTGACAGGCGGGTATACTAACCACTATACTATCGAGGAGCCCTAAATGAATAAATGAATATACCCTTAACTCAAAATAAAATACTTTATATAAGAAAACTTTATTTTGGATAACCAACAATTACTGTTAAACACACCTATACTAAGAAAATTCAAACCTTAAAAACAAAATTATATTTGTACAAAATTTCAAAAGAAAATATTTTTATTATATAAATAACCATTGTGGAAACTTGGATACACGACCATAAATACGAATACATAAATATTAAGAAAAAAAAACAAAGAACAAAAATTACACACTTATAATAAATATTGTATACATAAAGCTACTATGTTAGAAAATATCAGGCATATGTAACGGAATCACGATACTATCATCCTTATTCCCAATCACACCATTTTCCAGAAAATTAATCTCATAAAGATCAATTTTCTTTTTTTCAAGGAGGGGAGGATGTAGTGCTCCAAAAAGCCCTACCATCTTTTTCTCCCATTCCTAATCCAAAATCCCAGCAATATTACCCTAAAACCCAAAATCCTATCAAAACCTGAAAAAACCCAAACATTATCCAAAATTCGCAATAAACGAATCAAACATTCGTTTATCGCATAACATTTGCCCCCACGGCATAATTAAATCCAGAATCAAAATTAAAATTAAAATTCACAATAAACGAATCCAATATTCGTTTATCGTTCTATATTTGCTCCACAGCATCACCCAAATCCAAAATTCAGAGACTGTTATCTCTATCCTAAAAATTCCATTGAGTTAAACAAACAAAAACTCAAAAGCAGATACATTCACACATCTGCGTAATGGTTTCGTAAGAATTCAAGAAATTGATTTCTTATCTTGTGTAAACACAACATCTCGCTCGAAATGTCCAAAAGATCCAGATTGTTACACGAAAATGTGTATCTTTGAGATACAATTTTCGATTCCTTTTCCTTTATAAAGGAATGGTTTTGTGATCTCCGGGCCGCAGTTTAAATTCGTATCTTGTCCCTGGAGGAGATACCCCAGTGGGAGAAGAAATAAAATCTGAAAACGAAGACAACCCGGTTTTTCATTTCACCTGGCCTGGAAGACCAAAAGAAGAAAAGGACCTTCGACCCATATCTAAGGACGTTGCTCTTCCCTTTGGACTCAAAGGAAGCACGGCTACGAACCCTGTTGTGCGACAGGTTTTCGGGAACTTTTATAAGAGATCTCTTAGTCCTTTTAAGGATTAAGAAACACGCTTCCTGAAACCGAGAGCACAACAAGACAATAACCATCAGTGGGTGACATCGGTAAAACCAGGACGAAGGACAAATCGATCCGGAAGGCCAGCAAGACCCAGGTTAAACTAAGCTGGTGTGGAAGGTATATGTACTAGCTACCGATGGAGACAGGAAAGTGACGAAATCCAACCCGTCTAGAACAGACCGTAAGTGATTCATGTTTATATTTATTAATACCACAAACACCGTCGGCCCACGACGCAGAATATATATATATATATACATATATATATATATATATATATATATATATATATATATATATATATATACTGGCGCAAGACTAATGACCTTGCCCGGAAAAAACAAATCATTATGGAAAATTTAACAAGCCTCAGGACTTGCTAAATAAGGCCAAGACCTGTTCCCGATTGAAGTGCCGATGATGATGATATATATATATATATATATATATATATATATATATATATATATATATATATATATATATATATATATATATATATATATATATATAACAACTTTGCGTTTTTTTTTCCGACATTCGAGGCTTTATTGTAAATACCAATACAAGTCTTTCCATTTAATTCTAGTGATGATTTACTGACTAAAAGAAACCATTATATTAACAAATAAGGAAAAAAGAATCGAACAACTATTAGGTGTACAACTTTGCTTCCGCCATTTTTTTCCGAAATTCGAGCCTTTATTGTAAAAAATCGACGTTCTTGAAGCACTGAAATCGCTCTCGGCACGTTATTTAACTAATAGCGGTCTCACCATAGGCATTTGAGAGCATTCGATGAGCCTCAGCCGTAGATTTCTTCATATTAAAGCAGAAAATTAAAACCTCCCGCAAATGACGAGAATTTGGCTCGTAAGCTGACATGTTTAATCGAGAATAAGTTTATGATGCAGACACAAATCGACTAATATTTCGATGGCGTTATGTTTACAAATACCTAAGCTTATTGTATGACATCTATGATCTCTTTATTTCAACTACTACTTAAGGCCACAGCCATCTATTGCAAAACGGCGTAAGCATTATAATATATAATACATTAATACAACACCTTGATTTTTTTTTTAATTAGACTTCTCTCGGGAGAGTCGAACCTATAGCGCCGAGTTGGCGTCCCGAGATACCACCAAATAACGGTGGCAGTTCTTTTTTAACAGCTGCAGGTTGTATCGCTCCGGAAACACTCGCGTGGTAAGGGAGTTCCACAACTTCCCCGCTCTGTAACGCCTAGTGTTGTTTGAAGAACCATTTGCCAATAAAATTATTTACGTAAATGCTGCCACCATGTAATAAAATGACAAAAATGACAAACGACGCGATCGAATTGAGGTAAAATTTCATTACATTTCTTTTCAGAGATATGTTCGCTAATAATAATAATAATAATCATAATAAAAATAACAATAATAATATGGAAAAAAGAATAGGGCAAGTGTTGGGCGAATTGCAGCAACAACAACAGCAACCAACAACGCCAGGAGAGCAACCAGCTAAAAAATCCAGGCCGTCCACATATAAAAGATGTTTGTTTTGCGAGGAGAATGTTGAGGAACAGCTTTGGGCCCGACATCAAAGAAAAAATACACACAAAACAAAGGTTCAACAGATTCTTAACGAAAATTTTCAAAAATCGCGTTAAAACATTTGTCATTGCCAACAAAGATGAAGGCGTGGTAAATGTGACAACGTTATTCGAGAAAAGTTTCCATTGATTGTGCGGCTACTGAAAAGTCTTTTAGAAGTTTTGAGAGCGTTTAAATTCAGTATGAAGCTTTTTGCGAAGTTTGCAAAATTTACAAAAGAATGTGACGAGCTAGTCCAGCTGGATATTAAAAGCATGCAGACAAAAATGTATCCGATTAAGAACGAGGAAGATATAACGGAAAACTTGAGCACAACAAGCGAGAATATGAAGGTAAAATTGGAAGAATTCCAAGAAAAAGATAGTGGATGGTCATTGCTAACATTTCATAGAATCTAGATCAACATTAATAAGTAGTGGGTTTATGGCGTTTCTAATTCGGGATGTGGCGTAGGAGGCGCCATTTTGAAAAAGCTCACAAAAGCTGGCCGTTAAATTTGAAAATACTGTTTTTTTTTTGTATTACATTGATCGTTAAAATTTAAAAATACTGTTTTTATGTACTTGTGACGGGTCTAGCAAATACACACACGACTAGTAAAGAACAACACCGCAAAAAGCACATCCGTTAAAGCCGTATACCATAGCAATACCATACCATTACCACATTAGTCGAATCTATTTGAGTTTAGAAATCAAATTCAGAGAAGCGGCATTGGTCTGATGGGTAAGAGCTTTGGTTCTATCTTTTAGTGATTCTAACGTGATAGCGTCGGTTCGAATCACTCGCTCTTCACTATCGTCGCAAACGCTATAAACGGTGACCCGGCGTGATCTGTATGACATAGCACACTCTCCCCTACACACACAGAACTTTACTTTACTTGCAATCACACGGCTTCTACACAGAGCAACGGCCCACTGGCCTGCTCTGACATTCTCTCGATCGCTTTTTTGCTCGCTCTTCGCTCAGCTGTTCTCAAAGTTGATCGTAACGAAAGTTACTGGGAAGGGAGTGAAGTGGCGGTTCTAGTAGATCCGCACACGACTAGTAAAGAACAACATTACAAAAAGCGCATCCACTAAAGCCGTATACCATAGCAATAATATACCATTACCACATTAGTCGAATGTATTTGAGTTTAGAAATCTAATTCACATAAGGGGCAGAGGCCTGATGGGTAAGAGCCTTGGTTCTATCTTTTAGTGATTCTAACCGTAATAGCGTCGGTTCGAATCACTCGCTCTTCACTATCGTCGCAAACGCTATATAATACATTTGATCGTTAAAATTGAAAATACTGGTTTATGTATAGCAGTTAGTAATAAATCTATGTTTAAATCGTTTGTGCATTTGATCTCTTGACTATTGGGCTTTTTTTTTGTTATATTTAATGGTTATTGTATTGGATATAGTTCTTTTTATCTATATAGCAGTTAGTAATAAATCGATGTTGAAATCGTTATGTGGATTTTTTTTTTTTTGGATATTTAATGGTTGTTATATTGGATATAGTTATTTTTATCTATATAGCAGTTAGTAATAAATCTATTTTTGAAAAGCGTTGCAGCTAATTGGATTGACTCTCGAGGGCTTTTGTTATATATTGATATGTTATATAATTGTCGTTTATGCGTATAACTGTTATATTAATTGCGGGATATATTATTAATTGTACATGTTAGAGAGCTTTTTTGTATCTTATTGCCATAGTAATTATTAAGTGTATTAATGAGTCACCGAGTGATTATGCGAATTTCACAATATTATGAAAATGCGGTGTCAGCAAAAAAAGATTTCAAATTATTAAGCGAATTAATGAATCAATAAGTGATCAGTTGAAAATGTTTTTCTTCATTTTAGTTGGGTGTGAATGGATGAATGATAGAATTTTCTCGCTCATTATGAATATGCGAAGTCAACAAAAAAAATCTCCCAATTGAAAGTTTAAATTGTGTTTGTTTATTTTAGTTGGGTGTGAATGGATGAATGATAGAATTTTATCTCATTATGAATATGCGAAGTCAGCAAAAAATAATTCAAATTAGTAAGTGAGTAATAATGAGTCATTGGGTGATTATATTAATTTCACCATGTTGTGATCCAGTGCACTCAAAGTGGGATGATCACTGGATCAACGGTGACTGGTAAAAACACTGGTTCCATAGAACAGTTTATTTGTTCTACGGCAATGTCTTTCTGTGGTGGGGTGCTTTTGTTGGTTGAGATCTGATGGTCTCGGCGGCTAAAAGAGGAAAACCGTTCAGGGTTAATGCAAGGCAGCATATAAGAAGGCGCATGAATGTTGCAAAAAAGCTTTTTAGTTCTTCAGCAATACGTATTGTTAGACCCAGAGTGGCAATTTGATTAGTTTAAACATCAATAAAATATCACAAAATATAACTTAGTCATTGTTTTATTTGCATTTCGTTCGAGATCAGTTTTTCTCTTATTGTGAATATTCGCCAGACCCGAAGACCAGGACGAATATTAACGGTGGTTGGCAAGTATAATCAGTTTCCGACGAAAATTGAACCAGCGGATTTTCGATATTGCTTGTTCCCCGAAGGCGAGCAAAAATTGGTCCTTCCAGCCGGATCATTTGCATCCGCTGGACTAGTAAAAAGGTGCTGTAAGCTGAAGTTCTTGTTACCGAAGTTGTGGGCTAGTCAAAGGGTGCGGAAAAGCTGAATTTTTGTTACCGAAGTTTGTGGACTAATCAAAGTGTGCTGGAAAAGCTGAAGTTGCTTGTTGCCGGATTTGTTGGCGGATTCCTGTCGCCATTTATAAGGGCTGATCTTGTCGGCGACTCTTAAAACCAAGGTAGGTGGCAATTTTTCATAACTCATATAACGATTAAGTCTTGGTGGACATAAGCAAGGAGTGTTGTAAGTTGCGTGGCTGTGAAAAAGAGGCTTCAGTGTGGGTGTGGTTACATTTTTCAAGAAACCAAGTGTTGTGGTCGTGTGTGTCTCCAGCGAGGTGGTTGTCCATAGTTACGCGAATCAGATTATATAACTTCCTTCGAGTGATCATGGATTACTGTGGTTGTGCGTGTCTCCGGCGAGGTGGTTGTTCATCGTTGGATTACTTGAGTCGGATCGTGGCATGGAAGCCTTTTGTGTGGATTAAGAATTCAATATTTAAACTCAATCGGTAAACACAATTGATTGGGACATTGCTTGTACGTACCACCTGGCATTTTGCATTTAGGCTGGCCAGAGAGTGTCCTACTTGAAATTCAGAATTAGAATATTGACTGCTGGGTATACAAAACACAGTGTCTTACGAATAATTTATGAAAATAAAAGAAAATTAAACGGAAAACGGGATTAATTATTGACATTACTTACTGGGCGAGTTGGATCTTGCGAAAACCGCCAACTCCACCATAGTGTACCTAAGATGATTCGAGGCCGGAATAAACGACTGATGTGGTAGAGATAGCTTGCGAAACGGATCGAGTATTTTAAGGGCAGTTTGCAATTATTTCTCATCAAATCAAAACATTATTTCAATAATAAAATAAATCCACAAATAACCATCCACGATCGTACTGGGTAAGAGACCCTTCCCCTTTCATCCGGAGCTGAGTCTGGCTTCGGAAGTACGAAGCGCGAAACATAAATCACATTATTAAGGGTAAACATAGGGTGCAACCAACAAGAAGAATTCTACCAAACAATATTATAGTTAGCAGCAACTAAATATACAGTCCACTTCTAAAACTACATCTTTGTCGTTATTTGCCTACAATCTACAAAATTCAGTTGAGGTAGATCTGTAGAAATCTTCTCATCGATAGCAGCACTTTGGGTTGCTGACATCAATCTGTTTCAAGTATGGAAGGTGCATTGCCATCGGGACAATATACAACAATCTTCTACGCAGGTCATCCGGGCTGCATCTCATCGCACGTGCCAGCAGCATATAGATCTTCTCGGTGCGGGTACTAATCGCCACTAGCCAGAATGAGTAAGACGAAGATCTCGATGCTAATTGATAGCATACAGAATGCCTGCATCGAATTGACCGCCGATTATACGTCATATACACTCTTTCGAAGAAGCGAAGAGATTGCACCAACGGATTATCGCAGCTCCAACTGATGATGCCAAAACAAAGTATATGGAAGAACTAGTCTTCCATAAGCTGAAAGAATTATATTACAGATATTCTTCGGAGCTCAGGTCACAGTTGGAGCAATTCGAAACAAGTACACTAGGACACCATTCTTTTGACAGCTCAATGGGGGGAACAAAGACGCCAACGTCGGAATTAAAGCTTCCCCCCATCAAAATACCAACCTTCTCCGGCTCTTATCAGACTTGGCCAGAGTTCAAAGGCTTGTTTTAGAGCCTAGTCATCAGAACAATACCATCTTCAATGTGTACCGGCTGCAGTACCTCAAGGCGCACTTGAGTGGAGAAGCAGAACGGCTGCTAAGAAACACGGCGATAGTCGACGGTAATTTCGACTCAGCATGGGCAACCCTGGTCAAAAGATATCAAAACCTGCGGTTGCTCAAGGATAACCAGTTCGATCTGGTGTTCAATCAGGCTGCACTCACACATGAGTCGGCTAGAGGAATTAAGGAACTCATAGACACTACCAATGAAGCCAAGCAGTCGCTGCAGACCCTTGGGGTTTCGATCACTGCCTGGGAGGATGTGTTTATATACCATACAGTCCGGATGTGTCCCATGTGCCAGGCGTCACATCCCATCAAAAATTGTGACAAGTTCAAGGCATTGGGCCCGAACAAAAAACAAGAGGTCGTTCGGAAAAACAAACTGTGTTACAACTGCCTGTCAGATGCGCATACTGTACGAAATTACACTAGCATGTTCACGTGTTGGGCATGCAAAAGTAAGCATCATTCGCTGTTGCACACAACTGATCACAACGAAATGCATGCTAATGAACCCCGTTCAACGGTGGATAGCCAGTCACCGTCTCCATCCACTTCCTCTCCCACTCAACATACACCGTCGAACCAGGCCCAGAATGTTATACCCCTCCAGGACAGCTTCAGTCAAAAATACGTACGTTGGCGAAAAGCATAAGGTTCAAACGAATTTCTAGTTAAGGTCTTCCCAAATGTTGGACAACCTGTGCTGCTGAGAGCATTACTCGATCCTGGAGCGGAGGCTTCGTTCATCTCTGAGTCTGCTGCACAACTGCTAAAGCTGAAAACGGAGGAGAGTCATGCTAACATCCGTGGCGTCTATAAGAAGGGATTATCATGTGACCACCAGGAACCCCCATGGCCCAGCAAACATAACTTGGCTGGGTCCTTTCGGGCGGAGCCAATTTCAAGGTCCCAACAACAGTAACATCGCTGCATACAACCATTGAGAACCAATGGGGAAACATCTCGATATGATTCATCCAGCAGTGCAATCTTCAGCCGATGCTCCTCCTGGTCAGCGAACTGTTCTTCCTACTAGAAACCTAACTACGCAACCTGCCTTCCTCAGTCAAATGCCAGTTCCAGTTCAACAAAAACTAAACCACAATGCAGTTTCTGATGGGCACCAGAGGCAGTCACATCATATGCAGCAGCAAGTACATTCTATGGAAAATCATCATGAAGATGGTGTCGGTTCTCAAATAACGACTACAACTCATGGCCGCATTGTACCTGCATCCATAATTCAAATTCTAGATTCAGAACTAATACTGGAGGACTAACTTCTACGATCCAGTCTCAACGGAATAAGACAAAGAATTCTGGACGAAAAGGAAATTCAGCGAACTTTAGCAATTCGAAGAACGCAGCGGCTTCGTCTGGTCATCAAGGTCAGCAAGGTTATCCCTATGGATGCCATCATAAGAAACACCGAAATGGTCATTCTTGACACCATAATTCTACCAATGAATCGAATTCACCGTCAGGCAATGCTAGCAACGGAAATGTTAGTCACCGTCGAGATAATCGCCCAAGGCCAAGCAGTGGCATTAGCGGCGTAAGTGAGGCGCGTCCTTAACTGCAACGACACCAGCCACGGCAATCACATTGGATTCTAAACGCAGACGGTGCTACGCAGTTGGCGACTTCTTCAGCATTTCGGGCTACAATACAGGCTAACCGGACGCATCAGACGGCGAACGGACAAGCGGTCAAGAACAATATTACATGACCGGCTATAACCCAACTAAGCGGACGTCATGCTGAATCAGCAGCCTCATCTGGGGCATATCGATCTCAGCAATTGCTAAACGACCGCATTCCAAGGCAGGGTAGGACTGTACAACTACAAGGTCCTCAACCCAACGGCAACTACACCGCTCGAGAACAAAGGCCAGATAATCTCAATGGTCGGATCTCAACACAACTTCCAACGCAGTTTCAACCGAGCTTAGCAGAGGTTAGTCTAACCAACCAGAACATCAATCTGAACCTGTGGAATAGTACAAATGTTCATCAAACAATTGCCGCGGCTGACGCGGCAGATAGGGCCTTACAGCCACCCCCCCCCCCCCCCCCCCCCCCCCCCACAAGATGTCGGAGATTTACAAACATCGACAACCCAGACTATCCAGTTCTCTGGCATGCCCTCGCCAGCAGGCTCCTCGCAACTCCAAACGGTTCAGTCAGTAACCACTGAACCGGCTAGAATGTCCAAGGCAGTTGATTTACGAAAGGTGAAATCAAGTTCACAACACAC